>VXBU01007727.1:95015-130473 GCA_013400315.1 Bombycilla garrulus | reverse complement strand
GGGTTCCCCCCCCTTATTTTTTTTTTTTTTTTTTTTTTTTTAATACTATGTTGCAAGATGAAGACAGAGACTCTGGATCAGACTGCAGTTCTAGGATAATGATCTCCAACTGCCACACGAATATGAAAAGTCTTAACTGAAGACATTTCAAATCAAAAGATATTGATGTGCAAGTGTTATAGTTTAAGGGTTTTCCTTCTCTGCTGTGTGACTTGAAGGTGACTTTGTGTGAGGAAAATTAGTGCAGAGGAGAGATCAGTGTCTTCATATACTATTAATAGTCCTAGAAGTCTCCCTGGCAAAGGAAAAAATGAACGGGTATGTTTCCTCCCTCATTTTCACCACACTGCTCCATTAATGTCATATGCAATTGTTGTAACTTCCACTAACAGAAAAGTGAAATCAGAGGTCAGAATTCTCTAAATAGCTGTAACAAAGATACTTGCATATAATGAAGTGGATGATGTGTTTGATTATAGAGGCCAATACTGGCCAAACCAAAGTGATATAACAGAAAATCCTTATAAAGGACACTCAGTGCAAAACGTAATGGTGCCTGATTCTAATGGATTCTATTCTAAGCAATTTCTGAGGGATGAGCTGAGAAAAATGAGCAGATGTGGTGGGCAAAGGGGAAGGGAAGTGACAAATAAACAATTTTAATGTGACCAAAGTGACAGCCACCTAAATCATAGAATGATTTAGGGACCTTAAAGATCATCGGAAGATCATGTGCCAGGATGCCACACAATAGATCAGGTTACTCAGGGCCCCATCTGACCTGGCCTTGAACACTCCTAGGGATGGGACATCTACAGTTTACCTGGGCAGCCTGTTCCAATGCCTCTCCATCCTCACAATGAGGAATTTCTTCCTAACATTTAATCTAAATCTTTTAGTTGAAAATCATTACCCCTTCTCTGGTCACTATCTGCCCATGTAAGAAGTTATTCTTCCTTCTCTTTCATAAGCCCCCTTCAAGCACAGAATGTCTGCAATAAGGTGTCAGCCAGAGCCTTCTCTTCTCCAGGTTGAACAACCCCAAGTCTCTCAGTCTGTATTTGTAGTAGAGGTGCTCCATTCCTCCAGTTGTTTCAGGGGCCCTCCTCTGGACTCACTCCAACAGGTCCATGTCTTTCTTGTGCTAAGGACCCCAGCCACAGATACAGTAGTCCAGGTGGGGTCTTAAAAGAGAATTTATTCCAAATGATTTAAAGTGATTTGGATCATAACAGTTTAAATACATTTATATGTAGCAACTTCGGCTCTCTTCTGTAAACAGCCTCAACAGACCAAAATGTCTTCAACTTCATCAATGTCATAATTGTAACTTTTTATCCATTAGAAGTTTAATCTTCATGTTTCGTAACTGAGGCGTGCATTACTTTCCTTTACTTGTCAAAGTGCACTCTGTGACTGAACACATACAAATATTGCTTGCAAAAAAGTTATATGTATTTCTTGCTATGAACAATTCCAAGAACCAATGCCATTCTGTTAACTTTTTCTGGAAAGAAAATTTCAAAAAGATACCTTTCACAGGAAGCAAGCACAAGACCTATACAGCTAAAGCAAAGAGATATTTAAATATTCATTATTTTCATTCCTCACCTAACTTTAATTTCACAGTCTAGCCCGTTGTAAGTCAATGAGCTTCTAAAACAAGATGAATATGCGTATATATATATATATACACTATTGAGGGATATATTCACCTTTTAATATAAACAATAGGCAAAAGTTTCAAGGAGCTGTAGAACTGTCTTGAGCTACACATACAGCTGCAGGTAAATACACACCTACAGATTTGTAGTGCTGTGCAGATGCAGAGAGCAGTCAGGCTTGTGCCACACAAAGTGACAATAAAAGTGTGGATGCCAGTGGGAGCTGACCCTAGGGCTGCCTCCACAGGAAGTTCAACTTTTCTGCCGAGATCTTATTATCTCCATAAGTCTCATTAGCTTAGGAATAACACTGGATAAAAGCCAGTGAAGTCCATTAGGATCTGAGCTAATACCTCTGTGAGTTGAACTGAACTCTCTGGGAAATGCAGCGCCTCAGGAAACTCCCCTTCAAGAGCCTTTGCCTCAAACAAGATGTCTGGGAGAGTGCAGACCTAGAAGATTGCTGACACGCTGGGAAAAAATTTCTTCTATTGAGTTTAATATCTTGCTTTAGACCTAATAAAGCTTCAAGGTCACTGCAGGCATACAAAATTGTTTAAAACCGAAACAGGATTTAGGCTCAAAGTCATAATGACATATCAATATGTTTCTAATATGTGAAATAAACACATTTTTAATATGTGATTTTTTTAATATGTGAATTTTTAATTCCATGTAGCTTCTTTTTGGTGAACCTTATAATTTTTTATAGGAAAAATTCTCTTCAGTTTGAAGAAGAGAATTTTCTGATAGGAATGTTGTTAGCAGGTCCATCCAACAGGCTGCTGGGTGTGTTTAAATTCTAATCAATATGTATACTGAGATATGTGGTTATTTGCAAGCAAGCCAGCTGTGTATGTCTAGGCTGCTATGAAACCTTGCAGAAAATTAAACAGAAACTGGGCTCTGAGCCCAGGAAAACCGAACCACCACTGCCAAAAAACAATATACTGAAACATTATACACTGACATAATACCAATTAGTCTCATTAGCTTTGTGTTTGCAAAAATCCTTTGTTAGCAATGTAATTTTTTAGAGTCCCCTCAGCTTGATTCTGCTTGTAGTAAGCATGTAATTCTCTACTCTAAGTTGTCCTGTGCTGTTTCAGTGCTCAGGCCTGCAGACACAACACATTATTTTTGCTCATGAAATATACCTAGAAACATGTCTCTGTTTTTGAAAATAAATGCCCATGATGCACTCCCTCAGAAAAAAAAGAATATATAACTTATCCCCTTTTTTCAGTAGGAGGAAACAAAGTGTGTGTTATCTTTTTGTGAGGTGTAAATTACTTAGTTCAATAGTGGGTAAGGTCAGCACTGCCAAGGTTGCATAGGAAAAATGCAAGTTTTGTTATAAGTTTTGTTCAATAAATAGTTATGCTCCTTCGCATGGTTTCTTTGAGGCTTTTGATCACAAGAATGAAGCCTGTGGTTCTCTCTATTCATTTGGGTTTTATTCTCTGCTTTTTACAAATGACTGACTCACTACTGTGTGATCCTAAGGGGTGCACAATCCAACAATGGTGTGAATCAGCCAAAACAGTCATGTCCTGCTTTAAATGAGCGGACTGTGCATATTCAGAAGCACCTCAGCTTCAAAAGTAAAATGCTTACATTGTTGATTGTTAGAGTCACGGGGAGAGGAGTTTGCCTTGTGATAAAATGCCAATGGCACACATATCGCTAAGGATTTTTGTACTTGTATCCTGTGTTTTCTGTATGCTGTTTAGAAGCCGTTCAGGAAGTAGATATTTTCAGGTGCATTTGAATATATGAAAATGTCACAAAGTCTGTCAGAGCATGAAATCAGATTAAATGAAAATACTGAGTCATAGTGCGGTGGTGGAGGATGCTGTGCTCAGTACAACATTATTTAAACAGTGGTGGTGGTAGACAGACTGGCAGGCCATGTAGGAGATGGTTTGGTTTCACAGCATAAAAAGTAATTTTATTTGTGGCAATGATGTTCCATTCTTGTTTAATCTCATCTGTACATCAGATTTTGAAATCCCTGCACAGCCAAAACACAACCGGGGATGTATAAACCTGATGTGCCTCAGTCAGGTCTCAGCAGAATATTTCAGTTTTAATTACATATTCTCCTTACTTTTTGTTTGATTGTAACATTTGCAAGAGTTTCACTTTGAAGTAAATAATTTTTCAGTGGCATAGAATGGATAGATCAATTATAGATCAATTCATCACTGATTTATTGGCATCTCAAGATAGTAGCTGGAACAAGATGCAAATAGCAACATTCAAACAAGATATTAAGTTTGACTGAATAGAGACGCAACACTAAATGAATATAGCACAGCATAGACCTAACCTAGTTTCTTGCACCTTGTTGATTCACACAACATTAAGTGAACACAAGATACTGTAAAACACTGTTTGACAGAATATGAAATAAGTGATTGCAGTTTAAAGAACTGCACAAACAGGCCCAGCTTAAAGATACTGGTTTTGAAATCCTTGCAAATTCTTGAAATTATATTATGTGCAAGAAAATAACCGTGCATTTAATAGAAAATGGCCATATATGCTGAAAAAAATCAAAATTCCATCCTTTAAAGCAAGAAGAGGAAACTCTTCTGCTTCTTTTGTATTCTATTTCAAAGTTCATAATCACACTGGTAAATTAGTGCTTTCATATACTAGGTTTTGAGAATAGAGTGGGAGCATGACATCCTGAAAATTAATTCCTGAACATTTCTGGTATGACTTTATAAAATTTAGTAAGCTAGACTAATAAAATAATTCTTCAGGAAAAAAAAACAGCTTAAAAATGTTCCCTTGAAGACTCATATGAACTACCTCCAATTAAATCCACTAAGCAATGCAAAAATGATAATTCAGCTTTATTTTGGGACATTTCAGACACTTTTTTTTTCTCTGCTTCTTCTTTTATAAATAAAAGGATGAAGGATGTTTATTCAGGGAGACAATTAAAAGAGTATAAAAATAAAACAAAATAGTAATTTTTTTTCGGTGTCATCTACATGAAATCAAATTAATGAAGTCATGGGACTCTTTATTAGTCACTTCTAAATTTCTGTGCCTGCCAACACTTGGAAAATGCCATTCACTTTTGTACACCTTTTCTTCATTACAACCAAGGAAGCTCTTTTTTTCTCTGTTATTTTTTCCTTTTAAAACCAATTAATATGAAGAGTAAATTTACTTGGTATTTTAAAAGTAAAAATTCAATTCAAGACTCTAGTAAGGGGTTCCTGCTGTTAATAAATTTTTTCGACTTCTCATGAACATGCAGGGACCCCAGTCAATCAGTACATGCACAAACAGACCCAGCCCTTGTTATGAAGAACTTAAAGGCACAGCTGACAGCAGGCAGACACTGAAGACTAACAGGGAAAGAAAGGGCTTGTGGAAGAAGTTGTGAAATTATCTTTGCTAACACAAGCACAGTCCCGGTTCTTTGGAAATAGTGAAACAACAGCAGCAGTTCTCATTTGTCCGACCTTTCTACAGAAAGTCTTCTCTGGAGCGTATCTTATCTTGTTTGGTTAAGCTGTCTGTCGGGGTCAAGTGGTGTTTCTGACTTGCCCACTGAAAGGCTGTTCCTAGCAGCTGTCCTGTGTTGTCCATCTCGCTTTCCAGGAGCTCATCACCTTTGGACTGAGCTGCAGACCTCAGCCTGTCCTAGTTCAGGCCTGGATCAAAGACTTCAGCCTCTGCCATACCCATGTGCCATCCACTGCCTCCTGGGGAACAGGATGAGACCTTATATGCAGGGCCATGTTGCCTGCATATAAGTGCTGTTTTGCAAGTAATTTTCTTCAGCAGAATAATTTTGCATTATCTAATTGCAATCAAGCAACCAGTCAGTAATCGGTGTTTCCAAATCTGTTTTATATTCTGTCAAGCAGAGACAGTGCTTTAGGATGAGCTGCAAGGTCTTCTTGTCAAGCTAGTGAAGGTTATCTGAGGACATAGAACAGACACTTTCATTGCTTTTAATCATCACAGAAATACTTCATGAGGCCCTTCTTGCTTATTTGGATATAACATCAAGACTCACTTTTGTCACAGTAGCAGAGTACAGGTGGGTGTATTAAGATTGTAACCACAGTACTTAAGCTCTAATGCCTCTAGAACTGTTGCACTCATAACCCTCATAGGAGCTGTGTTTTGATTGGACTTGGTTTTATTATTTTCCAACTGCTTCCAAGTATCTCCTTTTTATTACTTATTTTTTCTGCTGGTTGCTCAGATACTAGAATGGTGATATCTTTTCTAGTTGCTAGTCACAATTTGTAACTAACCTCCTGAGAAGGATCCACTAGCAAATTTGATTCGTTGTGAAGGATTACATCATGAGCAGGCATCTTGAAAACCTGAACAGGTCCTTTTTCTTTTAACCTTAGAAGTGGATATTCTGGTGTGTTTTTGTGAAACTGCCTTTGCAAGGGATCCTTTGGCAGCAGATGTAAAAATCCCTCCCATGAATTCTACCTTGAAAATCTGTGTTTCTTGTTTACTGCATTGAACATCATAGTCTAATAGATCTGAATTATCAAACCCTTGTGGAATTGCTACAAGTTTTTCTTGCAGACCATGAATCAGATTGTCTCTGCCTATATGTGTTTAACTTGTCTTCTATCATTTTTTACAGCAATTTCTAATGTGAATAAGTACAATATTATGGGGTTACTTCTCCCCTCCAAAAAGACAGAATTTCTCCATGTTGTTTTATCCCAACCTCAAGAAACTCCAATAGGAAAAGTTAGCGTAAGCTGCAGTTGAGCAGCCTGGCTCTCTCTCTGGCCCAGTTTGTGGGATAAGTGTGCTCACAGTTTGGGGCTTTTTTTAAATCAGGTTGCTTTGTTATCTCAGTTCAGCGATACATACTCTGTGTGAGATTAAAATATATATATCTTTCTTGATGCGCTGTGGGTTTGTTTTTTGGTTTGTTTTTTTTAACACTGTAGTTTGGGGTCACCTTTCAGCCTAACCCTTCACGCAGTTCTGGCAGCAACCCGAGTTGCCTAGTCCGGCTGCCTCTGGCCAGTATATTGCATTCAGTTTGTAAAGTTCCTCAGCACTCTTGATAGGGCTCTGTCTTTTAAGAGGCATAATTCAGCCACAATTCTGTCATTCTGCTTTGTAACATTTGCCTAGATTGGATTAGTGTCTCTGCAGGTGGTCTGTCTCCAGCTCCACTGCAATGAAATGGAAAGGGACTGAGCGCAACTGAGCGCACTAATCATTTTCCAGGCGCAACAGCCAGGCCAAAGTACTCTTTCTCACGAAGCAGAACTCACTCAAAAAATCCTACTCACAAAAGCATTACTCTTCTGCATCTAAATCTTTTGCCCTACTGTTTAATGAGCTAGAGCTAGTAATCTCTGTGTTCATAGTACTTCTTCCACCCAGTCTTGTCTCGGAGTGCATATGTAATGAATCACTGAATTTTCATCTATATCAGGGGAAAAAACTGGGCCAAGTCATGGCTCCATAGTGCAGCCTTTTTATTTTTTTTTTTTCACTTAAGCCTGTATGAGTCTCATTAATCTATTATACCTGAACTGTTGTAGATACCTTTCTTGTAGTCTTTCTGTCACTTAGCAAATGTGAGGAAAAATAAGTTATTTTACAACTCTTTGAAGATGTTATTTGAAGCACTTAAAGGGGAATTTAAACTCCATAATATTACTTTTTAGGTTAAAAAAATAAGGCAGAAAAAAATCCCCTTCTTAAACAAAATTCTATGAAATGTGAAATCTTAAACATAATAGGAAAAACTTGACTTAGAATAAAAATGCACAAGTTCAAAGGAGGAAATAGAATTTGTCAATGGCACAATATTACATATGATCCAAAAGTTGAATGGGTAATTTTTCAGTAGTTTTTTTTTTTTCTCTCTATTGGATCTGTTACTCTGTGTTAAACACTGCAGAAGAAATTATTAGATTTTTCAAAGGTATTTGTTATCTTTACCACTGAAAGTTCAGTGTTTTCAAGCTTCAGAAACATTAATTTTTATAAGAAGCCTCTGCAATAATTTGCAACCTTCATTTTACACATGGCTTCCTACAGCAGTGCGGATATTAAGGGCTTGGTTCTCTTTGCTAAACACAGGCATTCAGAGAAATCCAAGGATATCCAAGACATTCACATTACAGTAAAAGAACCACGATATGCCTGTCTGGACTTGTGATTCTTGATTTGGATATTTTAGAGAGTTTATATATATATGACCAATAAAAACCAAGTTCCAAAAGTTCTTTTATTTCAGGTGCCAACATGAAAAATAACTGTGACACAGTTTTAACGGAGCAATTTGAATCATATTGGTCCCTAAAATGTGCACATATCAGTTTCTGTTGGTGTTTTTTTGCAGGTACAATTACTAAGAGCCAGATCCTCAAGTCTTTCAGGTGGGCATCCAGACGTGGCACTCATGGACATGCTGGCCTCTGAGCTAGACCCCAGCATCTCCTTTGACTCCAGCAGACTGAAGGAAGCAGTTCCCAGGACTCTGGGAGCCACTTGAACCCAGAGGCACCTGAGATCTGCAGACTGGGCTTTGTGCAACTTAGCAAGGAATGCCTTCACCCAGTGGCTGGCAGTGAGCTCTTCCTGTGTAAGTTCTGTCAGGATGTGAGAAAATGCTCTTCCCTGTTTGCAAAAGCACATTTCTTAAGCCTTCTCAGAAATCTCACAAAAGAGAGATACTGTCATAACCCTGAGGGCAGCACCAACTCTGACCATCCCTGCCCACCTTCTGGGGCTTGCCACACTTCCCATAGCCCAGGACTCCATGCCAGCTCCCAGAGCCATCAGCCCCTGCCCCAGCAGGGCTGCTCTCCATCTCCCCACAGCTCCGGCTGAGGGCTCCACCCTTCAGGGTGCTTTCTGGCTTGCCCTTGGGCCTGACTCATAGCTGTGGACCTGTTCAGCTGTGTCCATACCTGGCACCCTAGAATCCTGTCTCTTGCTGCATCCTGACAGATACACAGTAAAACAGAGCATCTAGCCAGCTCCGCTTTGTGTGATAAGATGCTCAAATACCATTTGTTCTAATGTAAGGAGGTTTTTGTTTGTTGGTTTCCTGATTTCACCCAGCCTGACCATTGTTCAGCTCAAGACAGTAATTATTTATTTTCTTTCCCTACAAATGACATCTAGAAAAACGAGACTCTTGCTGTGCCCACAGTGAGCATACAGAAACCTGGAACCTTCCATATAAAGTGCTTTCTGATATGGTTGTGCCCAGTCCCATTAGCTGAAATGCCAGTTTTTTCATAGCATTGTTATTTCAGGAGTAAATAAATAATGGAGGAGTGTGTCTGTACATCAAAGTGAGATTTAAACATCAGTTTCTAATTCTTTACAAAGGATACTTCTTTGAAGCAAAATATCCTCAGTGTGTATTAATAAAGCACCAAGTTGTTCCTGCCAGAAGTGTGAGCATGAGGGAAATAGCCTTTTCCTGTCATCCAGTAAAAGAGTTGATCACTTTTACTTTCTGTTTTAAAGGGAATATCTTTGGGCCTAGGGCTGTGAAAGCCAGAGAAACTTCAAAATATTTATTTCCCAAAAAGCAGTAGAATGTTGGAAACACACATGACTCCTACTTAATGACTCCTACTGGCTGTCTGCTCAGTGTGCTGCCTTTCTGTTTTCCTCTTGGAGTTTTAGTTCTGTCTTTATATAATGAGACTTTTATTCTGTCTTTATATTGGGTGCATGGGTATGAAGATGCTGTGAAGACTTGCATTGGAGGCAGGATGCCGAAATGTCAGGTGATGTGAAATGATATTGTGATGCTTAAATTCCACCTGTAAATTTAGTCAATGATGGCACACGTTTTCCTTTCTGAGACTGAAGCATGCCCACTGAGTGCCTGTGTGAGCCTCACATGCTGTATTGCAGTCCAATCATAAGGTAGTATACATGCCCAAGCAGCTTAATTTAGGTTGCCCAAGTTGTGCACTCTCAGACATCCTTATGTCATGTCTAATTTAAAAAATTGAATAATCCTTGAAGCAATAATTCCCTAAACAAATTTTTATGAAAGTCAAATAATTGGTGGAGGAATACCAGACACTAAAAACATGGTCTTAGTCAAGAGTGTGGAGACAACTACTTCAAACACTTTGTACTTGTGTCTGGCTATTTACGGGCATTGACATGATGCAGTTTGGAACTTTCAGAAGGATACAATTTTGTGCTTTAATTAAAATCTTCACTGGGTAGAGATTTATCCATTGTGTAGCAATGGAGAAAATTTGCACAAATGGCAGTAAACCTGATGTACTACCCCTAGCAGTGTTAGCTATAGGATGTTCAAGACTCAGGACAAACAGGACTCAGAGCCATCAGAGACAAAAGGTTTCCCGTGCTGCATCGTACAGAGCACAGGCTCCTTCAGACGCTGAGATCTAAGGAAGGATGGGGCAGGAAGGATTGCAATGTATACAGCTTGCACATCGTGCCTGCCTGTATGCTTGATGCTTGTGAAACTCATTGCAAGATTGTAATTAGTTATCTGGGCTTGTTACTTTTATATTATTTTTTTTTTTTTAAGTTAATGGTAGCTATTCTGCAGAGGGTGATGTCAAATTTCTCCCACAGGTTTTTCTCTCAGGGCTGAAACCTGTGTTTGATCAGAAATAATTTTGAGGCTGTCAGCTCTGTGCTGCCTGGATGTCATTTCAGTCTTAGTGTTTTTTTGTTTGTTTGTTTGTTTTTTCCTTATCCCCAGTATTTTTTTTTTCATGTTTCTTGCCTGCTTCTCTGAGGCTTCCAGAGTGCAGCCAGAGAAACTAACAGCTGAATGAAAAAGGACATTCAGAGCACTGTGCATCTTCAGAGAGAGTGGGGAGGAACTGATCAGGCTTGATACAGAGAGATGTTTCCTTTCGCAGAGTGGCACGACACAATGCACATTGAGAGACATCTCTTTCTCCGAGAAACATGGGCTTCAAAGAGTTATTTTAATGCTAGCAAATATGCTTGTATAACTAAACCCTAACACTTTCCTTGCAATAGTAACAATTTGTTCTAAAATGCAAAACTGCTCTCGAGCATGTCAGTCTTTTTTGTGCTGAAGCTCTTAAAAGGCAAACTGCAGCAGCAATTGCTTTCAGGTTAATGACTGCTACAAGGAAGGACTTAATTTTGTGATTCATAAATATCATTAAACTCTAATTTATAAACATGATCCTTTCAAGATATAAAGCAGCCAATCAGGCCAAAGCAATTAGAATTTTTACATTTTGTGTTTTTAGTATAAATTCATTATGTCTGTCTGCACATTCTCAATCTTAGGGCTGCCATTAGACTGTATTAATGAGAACATGACACTGAGCCAATCTTAGCAACAGCAGCTGTACCAACAAAATGCTCTCCTGAGGAGTATTGATTTCCTTTCTTGGATATACTTAAACAAAGGCTGGTATTGCAGACATCTTAACCTCTCTGTGTGCTTTAGTCTTCTGAACATTACTGCATCATTGCCTTTATTTATGAGACAGAATTATTCTGCACTTTAATGAAGATGCATAGCTTTAATTGCTTGATTGATAGTCAGCACATTTAAGCTTTTTTTAAAAAAATGTATTTTTCTAAACAGACTAGTTCAATAACTATATTTTTGACAATAATAAAATATAATATGAAGCCATGGTAGAAAAGAAAGGTGAGCACTGAACACAAAATATTACTGACCTCTTGGTAGTGAAAATTGCTATTTTTCTCATTAAAAGTATGTGTCATTTCAGTAAATGCTTCAGAGAAGAGACCAAAATGGCTGCTTGGGATTCTCAGTGCTTGCTGCAGGAGACAGCCTGTGGATCGTGCCTGTGTTTAAAGAATGCTGGAGAGCTAGGCAGATGTAGCAGGACAAGTCTTATCTCAAAAATGCACTCCATGCATTTGTCTTCCTTGCATTTTTAACACTCCTTCCTCTGTTCACAATGTTGCATGTACTGTTCCATTTCATAACCATTTCATAAGATTCAAAAGTACGCTGATTGTCAATGTGAATTAAGTGTCTGATCTTCAAAAGCCTGACATATTTCTGCGCAGGTATTGACAAATAAGATTTCTAAGTGAATTACTCAAAGAATGAAAAGCAGTTCTGGAGATATTCTGAAGGGATGTAGCATCATTCAAGTGGGGGCACTTAAGGTGTGCACATACTAAGAGTTTTTTACTAAAACTTGAGAAAAAGTTGGCACTTGCTGAAATGAAACAGGAATAAAGTGCAAACTCAAAATGCGAAGAAAAGATCAAATTGAGAAGTGTCTGCCAAAGCAAATATCTAGGGTGATAATCTTGGGCTATGTTTCATAATTGTACAGGGGACATTCTTGTTGAATATCACGTGCTGAGTTGCTGTTTTCCAAAAAGTCACACTTGAGCTCTGTGTCAGCAGTTTAAATACATGGTCAGCAGGAGCACCACTTCTAGAGTGAGGACATGAAGAAAGCTGTGGTATCTGCCAGATGCACTGGACAAAATGGATATGGTGAGCACAAAGTGCAGAACAAGTGTCTCTGCCACTGGTCAAAGTTACATGTTCAGGACTTCAGAACAGGTAACAGATTCAAAGGTGTAACTCAAGTGATGGAAGATCTCAATAAGGTTCATAGTGGATGCTGTTAATTTGGTATCTTTGCTTCCTATTTTGTTAAAGAATATTTGTTTCTACCCAAAAGCTATGGTAAATTACTGGGAAGGAGATTAAGAATTTTTCCAGTTGGCTTCTTTCTGGGTTGCATGGAGCCTTTTTGAGGAAAGGGGTGACTAACCCTCCAAAGCGAGCAAGTGTGCATAGCTGAGGGGCACCTTTGCTGAGAGTGAAGTAGGGCAGGCAAAGCATGTGAAAAGCAACAAAGAACCAGGAGCCTGCAGCAGAGCAGACAGAGGAAAGCAGCTGGGGAAAATAAGGAGCAGAAGAAGCCAGGCCCCAGGGTCATGAGATTTTTTTTCCCAACAGACCCAAAGGAGGAATGTTCAAACTCCAGTACTGTGCAAATCTCAGTCTCACCCAAAAAGCAACAGAGTTATTGAACTACGATCAGGCCTAGAGCCAAAGGATCTCACTACAGTGACACAGTGGATGGGGGGAGTTGTTTATAAAAACCTTTTTTTTATAATCTGCTTCATTCTCAACTTGTATTCTTTTAAAAAAGTTTATTCTTGTTCATGTTGTGATGCAGTCTGGCTCTAGAGCTTGCATAGCATGGCATGGCTCTGGGGACACTTGCTCTGAGAAATAGGTGCTGACAGACCTACCTCAGGGTACTGGCAAACTTGGGGTCCCTTCACAGCGACGCAATCCTAAGTGACATCCTAGCAGGCTAGTTTCTGCTTCAGAAAGATCAGGTTATCATATGAGGAAACAAAACATTAATTTTATTAGGGTTCTATGTGCATGTTACTCGGCTTGCCAATCGTTATTAATTTAGAAATAAGATTACTTAGATTTGATAAGAAACATTATAACTTTTTCTTATTCTTCTTTATGTGTCTCCTCTCAGAGTTTCTTCTGCATAACACTTTCAATCTTCTCTCAGTTCATTATATATGTATCTATTTAAAATAGAGGTTCAGGACTGAATTTTAAATAGTTGCCTTCTGGGGATTATTTGAGTCTGGGCACATTTTTATTTTCTTTAAATATCAGGGTGTCTTTTAATACCACTGTGCCTTTTAGGAGCAGAAGTTTATTATTCTGCAAATTCAAAACTGGAAGTATATGATCATTTTATATGTTATTTTATTAATGAAGAAAATAATGACTCTGACATTAGATATTGAATTGTCAAGAATAAGCTTATTTTGCAAGAGCCTTACGAATTTTTTCCATAAAAGTACTTAAAATATTCAACACATTCCACCTCTTTGTCTTTGGAGTAATCTACAATAGAAAGTTGTGTGATGTCTTGTGTTTTCCTGCCTGTTTGGTCATAGAATAACTTTTGGAAATTCTTTCTTTACAGTTTTCAGTGCATGATTTTCAGCAGTTATGCCAACTTCAGTTTAGTTATTTGCTCTCCAAGTCACACAAGTGACTAAATGTAGTGCACACATAATTTTCAGTTTTGAGAATGGTGTAATGAGATGGGTCTATTAGAATATAAATAAGACGAACACAGGGAGGAATAAAAATAGCTGGTGAGTCTGTTAAAATTCATCAGTTTGAAATAAAGTCCTATGAATTACAGAGATGAATTTCAAAGATGCACAATACCAGTCCATTTACCCAGATATCTGTGCAATAAACCCCCTAAGTTGAACGAAACACCCAAAAAGAAAAAAAACCTGTCAAAATCCCTTATGAGATCACATTTTCCCCCCACCAATTAATCAGGTAATAAGCTGACCAGTGGATGGGGTTAGCATGACATAATGACATATCCTAGGCCCTCAAATAAATGCAGTGATTAACGGATGTTGTGAAGTTCTGGGCCCCATCTTTGCTCATGTGTTGAACCCAGAGGTAGACACGATGCATGAAAGTGACATCTGAGACACCCTTATTACTTCACATTTTGTTGAAACACATAGTCCTTCTTGGCCTACCCACATTTCCATATTACAAACCAGGCCTAATTGGGAAAGACTAAAAACTCCGTGTTGTACTCTCTGAATTAATATTTACATAAAGATCCTAAAAGTATTCCAGTTACTAGTTTTCCCTGTGCTACAAAACTTTAGGTCTTTTTTATTCTCCCTGCTTACAAGTGAGATGAGTCTATACAAGACCAATCCTCTAAACCCAAGAGGTTTACTTGTGTAATCTGAAGTAGTTACTGCGCATTTTCAAGGACATCCCTGTATCTGTCCCTATTAAATCTCGTGGGCTATATTCCGAAAGCCCTTGGTTTATTAGGACGATACAAGGATGAGGAACAAAAGGATGCTCAATTCTTTCTGTTGAATTCTGTTTAATCCAAGTCCATTCCTAGGCAGAGCGTGGGGGAAGGGAAGGGTGCAGGTAGCTTGCCTAGTAGCAGAAAGGAAAAGAGAGCAATCCACGTGTCTCATGGGGGTTTTGTCCCCAGGGACAGGGGGACCCTGGGAAGGGACCCCTGGCCAATGGGACCACAGGAACAGACTACCTTTCAGGGATAGGGGTGGGGGGAAAAGGGACCAACCACCACGGGTAGTGTGGGGAAAGAATACAGCTACTTAGTGCAACCATTATATAAATTTAGTGCAACTAGAGAACCCCATGTAAACATCAGATATAGTTCACCACAACACCTCCCGTGTCACAACAGAGTGGGACCATTGCCTGAAATATGTTCCACTTGTTGGTCATGATAAAGTTCCTGATCAAACCATTTCTGTACCTGTAATCCGTACTCTTCAAGAAATCAATATTTTTCATTAAAGGAAAGTCATTAATTCCTTTTATGTAGAGAAATTCTGAAATATGTCATAGGGTTTTACCTGAAGAAAATGAAAAGGTATGATTTGCATCCCTCTAAGATCTCTGAGAATCCAGCCTTCTAGTCCTGTGATGGACTTTCTCGACAACTCTGAGAACTGACAATGTTAGTTATTTCACTGAAATAATTGTGCCTGTTACAGCTTTTACCTTCTATGGTACCTAAAGCACACAGTAAAATATTTAAGAAAATTGTACTGAAGAGAGCACGGTGATGTTGTTATTTTCATTAGAATACTGTGTTCTCAGAAGTGTATTTTTGATACTTCTACAGATCAAAAGCATGAACTCTGCACTAACTCCCATTTTACTTTGAAAAATGTGAATTCATCTCATGAAAATTTGAAAGGGTTGTCTGTTCTGGAGATTAAGTATATAGATAATCAACTTTCTGTATCACTCTACAGTCAGTTCATTTTTTCTCTTCTTTTTTTTTTTTTTTCTAATCCTTCTTGTTCTCCATTCAAATATAGTCTGTTTGCCTGTGAATAATCTCCATTCTGTAGTCTGCTAAACTACTTGCTTCTTCTCCCACTAAAACCATATGCATCTATAAATATTTCTATTTCTGTGCTTCAGAGTTTCCATACTGGACCAGATAAATGTGAATGGCCCGTTTTAGAGAGCTGCTAGCATTAGATTTTTCAGAAAACAGGAACCCCTCAGTACACAGGCAGAGTGTAGGTCATCTGCTCTTCTCCTCCCTATTAAAACTTTGCAGACCCTTTCTAGTAGTTAGGAAAGGATACCAGTTCAGAAGGAAAATCTGAAAAACCTTTCTACCTTTCACATATACTAACTCTAGTAATGTGTGTATATAAATAAGCAACTCAAATATGTTGCTCCTGTTCCATCACTTGCAAAAATACTGCTGTCTTAGTATATAATGTCAAAAGCTATAGAGCAGCATGTGGAATTATTATATATTTTTAGACCTGTAAGGACAACAATTATTTCATTTTTCACAAGAAAATGCCACTGATCATCTTCAAATAAAGCTCAAATCTTCTTTTTCTGGGCTGATAAATCAGTTGGGTTGTTCTTACTCTTCTCTGTCAAACAAGTTCTTACTCTAATATAGTTCTTCTGTCATAAACATCATTCCATGGTGAAGGAAACTAAAGACAACTACGGGTGCCTCTGGACAGAGTACATATTTGTGTCTGGGGCATTAGTGAAACACCAATTCTTACATTTTCTACTAGTATAGAGATAATCTGTTTTTGTATGCTGTTCTTTGCAGTTTCTATATTAATAGTATTCTATGAATGTTTGGCTGCAGAGAGGGGAGGAGACCTGTTTAGAAGGAACTGTAATTACTCTGCCTGTGACAGGGACTGCGAGTACTCTTGGGAAGAGCTTTTCACATGGCAGGCAAGGTGGGAGGAATGAGAATTAAGCCAGGAAAAAAATATGCTGACAGATACATGGAAAAAAATTTGCCAAGTCATAAAAGTATATTCATGTTTCTGATAACAATATCACAAATGTCTCTGAGAAGTCAGTCACTTTCTACCTCTTGTGAGCTGTAGACCACTGGATATTTTTCAAGGTTTTTTTTGTGTGCTTGTATTTATTTGGGATTTTTATGGTAGTATTTTTTTTCTTTTTTAAGGGAAGCCTTTAAAAAAACAGAAACAAGTTTCTCTCTAGAATCTTCAGCTTTCAAGTTCTATGGCTTTCTTCAGTTATTCTTGGACCACAAGCACATGGATTGGAAAATATAATGGAAAGAGAGTGCTAGACTTGATTTTATCCTTTATTTTATCAAATTATTCTTCCTTATTTCAGGGATTTCTTGTAGAGTGATTGAGGCATTGGAAGAAATATATATGCTCAAGAGGAAGGTGAGGTTTTGGACCTGAGTGTGTAGCTTCTAAGAAGTGAACTGGTAGCTACATCTTGCTATTAAGAGTATGAAGAATAGCCTTGCTCAGTTGATAGTTCTAACATTTAACTCACATGAGCTTTAAAAAAAAAAATCATTACCTCATAATTTGGACTTGCACTTTGAAAACAATATGATTGAGAAATTCCCTATTGATAGAAGTATACTTACAGCACATATGTATGAATTTACACTTCCCTGTGTAACTTCAAGGACAGATAAATATTCTAAATACAGAACAAATAGATTTTCTTAACTCAAAGAATGAATAAAGGAATTCCTGCATGTAATTGCCTACTGTCCTTGTATATGGCCTTAAGGTTTAGTAGTTATCTATATAAAGAAATGTATTTAAATATTAATATTTATTAATGAATTATATACTATTGCTTATGACAAAAGAGGGCAGATCTCAGCATATGCACAGCATTTAGCTGTACTGAGTTACTTCAACACTGATCTGCAGCTAAACAGAAGTGTTTTTTCCTCTTGAAATACATACATGGTTAAATTGAAGATGTATTTCTCATTGGTCTTTTTTTTTCTAATAATTAATGACAGAAAAAACCCACAAAAATATGTAAAACTAACTTCTGATTTAATTTAGTCTTGCCTTTAATTTTTCAGATTCAGTAATTTCTTAGCTGCCTGTGCTTTTTTTTTTAATGTATTTATCCACCATAGTTCTATTGCTTATCAAATTTTATGAAGAAAATGTTATTAAAGGCTTAATTTATAAGTTATTTTTATATTTCGAGCCATTAATTGAAAACAGGTGATTTACTTTGGTTTAATTTGGTCATACTCAGTGGGGACACATATATTCAAATTGGTGGTCATCATCAAAAATGCGGAGCTCTTTTTTATTTTTCCTTTGTTCTTGTTTCATCTTCCTTGTCCTTTAGGTTTATTTCTTAAATAGTTTTTTGTTCGGTTCCTTTCCATCCATGTTATTTCATTCCTTATTTTTATGCATCTTTATGCAATATATGATCTCCTTCATCATCTTTGGAATGATCTACCTTTTATTTCAGACAGCTCTTGCTTTCCTACCTCTCTTTGACTGCTGCTTGACAGAGACTGCCATGACCATTTAATGCTCCCTTCACCTGGCATTTGACCATGGCAGCACTGATGCCAAACCACCATATGTGACAGAGATTCAAGCTAGGCTAAGATTGTCTGCTGTTATTTTCCTTGTCATCCTTACAGCTTTCCAAAATTGCCCTTTCCTCTAGCTAGTTCCAAAATTTTTGGGCTAAAGTGTTTCCTAGGGCTTTCAATGCACCATCTCAAACCAATGCATGGCTTCTTTACTTTTATTTCTCAAAGGGAAAGAAAAGAGGAGCTAAAACTGAGAAGACTAGTAGACCAAACTATTTTATGATTTGTTTGTTTGTTTGTTTGTTTGTTTGTTTGTTTGTTTGTTTGTAAGGAGATGGTACTGAGACTCGGCCAAGGGCTGGGAGTCATATCTGTTGGCTGCTATTGCTCCTTGGGACTCAACCAAGGAATCTGACACAGCTATAGTTTTAGCAAGTCTGTTGTGTACTTTGGAAGAGAGATGGTTCAAATGCTGTTAGCACTCAGAACTTATGCCAAAAGTTGGACAGGATATTTGAGCCACAGTTTTTAATGAAATCTTCGTTGTTTATGGCTCAGCTGTACACTATACTTGACATAATCTTTTGTTTGCCTAGAAGAAGGCAGTATTTTCTCCAGAGAATCTAAATTTGGATTGATATTTTAGAGGAAACAGCAGCAATCCCAGAATTTAGTTAAAGTTCAACCAATTAAACAAAAAAACCTATCAGTCACACTGGCGAATAACTCATCTTCTGTATAACAGGTTAATGAGAAAAGTGTGTTTATGTAGTTTAACATCACTGGTTTTTGATGGAGGTGGGAAGTACAAGAATGAAGACATCAACTGGTTCACACACAGTAAATGTCTACTTTCCACTGAAGTTTGGTTATTGTTGCTTATTTTACCTAATGTGTTTTTTCCTATGGCATGCTTTTTTTTGTAAAATCAAACAAATAAAATTCCTTTTGTTGAAAGCATTTTATTTTACTTAAACTGAAAATTTCTCAATTTCTATCCACTTTCCAAATCCTAGTTGATTTGAACCTTAAAGAAAGAAGGAAGCAAGGAAGAGGCAAGTCAAGGATGACACAGGCAACCATGACACCATGCTGATCTTACACTACAGAATTTTCTTGTGAACTTTGAAAAATATGGAACAAATCACACCTTTTCCTCAAATAAAAAGTTTGGGGTTTTTTTTTCACTTCACAATGCAAAAAGATTCAGAATCCTTAATTTGGGTTATAATGATAGAGATGATAACTGAAGTCCAATACTGAGCTCACTAAAATGGAGGAAAATCATGCTGGCTTTCCTCCTAATACATCACAATGAAGGGCTAGGTATGGAATGCTTATCAGTATCTCCAAATTGAATTGGAATTCCTATTTATAAGTAATCTTGTGAAGAGGGTCATTGATCTAGGCTATTTCAATATATTAAAATCTATGGTTACTGGTGGGGATTCTGTATTCAAAGCAACTTTTGAAGTCAAGTTGATTTTAAATAAGAGGAAGATAAAATAGCTACAGTCATCCTCACCCATATGTGTGCTTGTCATTTAGCTGCCTGTATGTGGCCTCTTGTTTACAATGGATTTATGATTACTGGTTGTGCTCTTAAGCATGCCTGAAGTATCTTTTAAGGCTCCCATATGTTTATGCTGCTTTTGGCTTTTCCTTTTTGCTGCTGAATTACAGGGGGTTGCCTACATGCCCCCGATCACTGTGGAACCAATACATAAAATGAGTTCACAAGGGCAATGTATTTAACAGGGTTGGACTAGATCCTTGAATATCTCTGATTGATAATTTATAGATAATAAGCAAATATTTTTAGCAGGTGTGTAATTTAAAAGATGTATCTATCTTTTAACTAGTCACTGTATTATCCTTATTTTAAAATATTTGCTACCTATCTCCACATGCCGTGCATTTATACAGGAGCTGTTGGTGAAATAAAGTATGGCAAGACAAGTATGGCAAGACTGCATGAAAACAATCCCCTTGGACATCAAATTCTATGGCATTTTTCTACTGACCTTCTATTAAGGTCAATCAGATTTCTGACATTGACCTCTATGAAATAAAAAGATCTGGCCTTTCATAAATCATTCCTGCCTCTGCTGAGATAGTCACATTTGGAATAAAAAGTTACCATATTCTTAGGCCCAAAGGACACATGCTAATTTTGAGTAGAGGAATTCAAACTAAAATAGGAATACAGAGATCTTTAGACTGGAAAGGGCAAGCCCAGAGGCAAATGAGAAGGCATGATTGCTAAAATTGTGGTGTCAGTTTAACTAAAAGGAATTTCCATTTATATTTATTTGAATGCTTGTGCTGTAATGTCTGGTATTATGAGGCATTTCATAAAAGGCTGCTGCAACAATAAAAATTCTCTGTTAAAATTACTTCTCTGATGAAATAACGTGCTAAATATATTGACAAGAATAAATCCACACAGTTCTTTTGGAAAGTACCAAGCCTTTATCTTGGAAACTAACATTCACTGAAGAAAAAGAGAGGCAAATGAAACTGTGAAAAATGTTTTCCAAATGCACACCACTTACACATAAAATTCCTCTTCTGTTGAAGCAGATCTTGTTTTAAAAACTTTGAAATAATGCTCAGCATAACTGTCAGTAATAAAATAGTAAGTATTTACAATCTTAGCTCTTTAACACTCAATTTTAGTGATAAGCAAATTCCAGAACCTTCAAGTAGTTTTTAAGGGGTTGCACAGCTTGAAAAGGTTTTTTTTAATGCTCAAATTTTGCAAAAGTGGATCCATTAAGTGAAATAAATAGCCATGAATTTCTCAAAATTACAGTAATTTCACTTTTTTCTTTAAACAGATTTTAGGCAGACTTTTTGGTGTTCTTATTGTTTCTTTTGTAGTCCCTTCCAATGACAGAAAATGCATAGGTCTACTTCTATAAGGTACTCTTTGAAATTCATACCATTTAAGTTCCTTTTTCTGATCTACTTATCTTCCTTCCCCCTTCTATTGATTTGTAAGCTGGAAGTGTTAAACATCCTCAAAAAAAAAAAAAAAAGCATATGTTTTAGTAACATTTCTGCCATTGCACTTCCTTTTGCAATTCTTAGTAGATACTTTTTCACTTCCTGCTCCAAGCCATTGTGGGCTGTTAACATTTGCTATGTTTACTTTGGAGATGGCTATAACTCAAGCTGAGACAAGGTGTTTAAACTCTGTTTTATCAGTAAAAGCTTGTAGAATATCTTTTGACACACTTTTTTTTTTTGGAAACCAGTAGGAAAATATCTTACCAAATATTTAAGTACAGGTATTTTCTACACATTTTAAAATACTTAGAAGGGTGCTTTAAATGCTTTAAAGGTAAGCCCACATGAAGAAGAATGTAAATTATGCCCTTCCAGAAACCCAAATATATTTCTCAAGAACAAAATAAGAACTTCTCTAGCTGAAGTTTAACTTTATTGTTGCCTCTTAGGTTGAGTTATTAGCCAATTGAGGGTAAATGGGGAGGGCTGTGCTCAGTTGCTTTCTTAGGAGAAGTTGAGTACAGTAGTGAGATAAGTTTATTTATTTTCTTTTTTCCTAGGGAATGCTCACAGTTCTGGCTCTCTTGAACAGTTTCCTTGCTAAGAGGTACAGATTTGTTTTTCAGTCTGTCCAAGATCACGAGATCCCTACCTGTACTTCCCCCAGCTCCTGGTAAACCTCTGGTTTTCAATTAATACTTCCATGAAATAAAATTTACTTGGCTGCTGCTCTCTTGAGTTAACTAATTATTACCTTCTGCTTCTCATCAAAGCATTCTCCTGACATTCGATTTAATGCCCCTTTAATCCATCTCAGTAGAATGAATTTGAGCAAAAGAGTATTCAGAAAAATATTTATGCAGGAGATTGGAGGTCAATAACCTCAAAGTGCATGGAAATGGCCCAGGGCTGTGAGTAGGAGAGGTAAACACTTAATCCAGATCAGTTTATAGCTGAGGAAGACATAAACTTTCTGATTTTGTCAGGGTCCAAAATTCATCTCAATCAATCTGTGAACCAACGAAGCATCTATTTTCTCTGGGTTAATTAACATTTTCAGACCTTCCCATGTGGTACGGTGACTGAACAATAAATTCTTTTGTTCCAGCTCTCCTCTTTACAAAGAAGGTTTAATTACTTCTCCCAGTTAGCCAACACGATATTCAGTTTTATAGAAGTTTCCAATTGCCCACAGATCAAGGATAATCTTGCTGGCAGATACCAAGAATGGTCAGCATAAGAATGCTTAATAGACCGGAATATATTATAGCTGAAATGGTGAGAATTGTGAAAATTGGTTATATGGTATT
Source organism: Bombycilla garrulus (assembly GCA_013400315.1). Classification (NCBI taxonomy): domain Eukaryota; kingdom Metazoa; phylum Chordata; class Aves; order Passeriformes; family Bombycillidae; genus Bombycilla; species Bombycilla garrulus. The sequence goes on along the minus strand of VXBU01007727.1, from coordinate 108,063 downwards.
CAGTCTCCTATGCCTGGTAAAGTGTTTAATAGCTGGAGAGTTAGAAGAGGTAGGTTTATTTTTGACTGTGTGTTAAAATATAACTTCATGAAAAACTGTGCCAGGACTTCTGGAATTCTATGTGCAATGAGAATTATAATTGCTGCTGTTGTGCATCATGAGCTAGATTTTAATTTTTTGTGGTAGGGAAGTCATAAGCATTACATATTAAAGGCTTATTTTTAGTGATGCACTGAAAGGATGTTGTGTCTAGAATGAATTTGGAGGTTTTTTGTTTTGTTTTCTTTTTCTTATAAACTAAAAAGAGGCAATAATCCTAGCCTCAAAATACTTGAGCTGTGTACTTTGATAGTTTATGTCATCAGTCCTCTTCAAAATGTCTGGAGAAGACTTATGAATATTTTCTGTCCCCTGGTTTCCTAAAATTGCTTTCATAGTTTGGCAGCAGTGAAAGAAATGGATGAGTCAACGGAAGTTCTAAAAGAGCAGTAATATTTTACAGCCTCATCCTTGAGTAAGGTCTTAACATGACTGAGATAATGAGAACCATTTTGATCTTATTAGTAATCTGAATACAAGCAGCATTCAGTGCTTTCATGGTTTTTATTAAATTATTTTGTATACACAAGTATCAAAATATGGAAGAGTCAGATGACTGTGTCTTTGAAAGTAGTATCTTTAAAAAACCAGATCCTCTCTTTAATAACATTGGGCTCATTCACATTTATTTGTGCTATCTGTAAAGATACACATCAGATCTGAAAAGAAAAATAAAATCCTTATTCATAACAGCAATTCTGTTCATTTATCAGCAAAACTGAAAATAAGTAGAAGTCAGGATTTTTTGGAATAAAAAAATCCCCACCCAATGTCAATTGAAAACATTTTGAAATGATCATTATTTTTAAGTGCTTACCTCAAGCTCATGTTACAACACTACCAAGAGGAAAGAAGAGTGTGACAGCACTGTTTCTATCGTAAATTAGTATCCAGCCTGCAGCTGTGTAGCTCATTAAAAACTGTGTCATTTAGGGATATTTTGAAAACACAGAGGTCCATTAAAGAGACTGGCAGTGTACGGTTGTCAAACAGACATGCAATTATTGTCATAATATTGCCATCAATTGGATGGGAGAAATTACACGATGAACTGAGAAGCTGTTTTATTTCCTTTTGAGATTTTCCAGCACAATTTTTCCTTTGTTCAGGCCAGCCATCACCCATCTTTGAATCCTTGAATCCTTGAAACTCAGAGTGTTTACTGGGAACCTTTGTGAGTACTAATTGCAATTTCTTCACTCCAGCTTCTAAAGGCTATAATATTTTTCTCCCGCTTTCATACTGCCAATCTACAGTGATTTACATTGCCCTGCCCCAGTGACAGAGATTGGCCTTTTGTTGTCCATTAAAAATCTGCCAACATAATTTCTTGACATCTACCTCACAGTCCAGAGATGTTCCCTTGTCATGCTGGGGTTGTTGGGGATAACTGAAGGTGGGAATCTCATTTCTTCCTGCCATGGCAGTGACAAAGCACACACTGTGTCTAACTCATACAGACAAACTCCATGGCTGTAGCTCATGTTGTCCAAGTGTTTTAGCTCTACACTGATGTGATTATTTCCAAGAGTCAGTGAAGCCCATTATTGAGTAAAACTTTTTAATTCTGCTCAGGTCTCAACTACAGCTGCCAGAGCTGCTGTTGCCCACTTGGCAGTGTGGCTAGAGATTGTGTACATAGCTTGAAGGCAAGCCCTGTTCTTCGACTTGTCCAGGGTTCCCTTTGCTGGCCAGATTCTGCCTCTGATAACTGAGGTGTATTTTATACAACTTTGCTTCTCTTGTTTCCTTCTGATTACAAACTCTGCCCCACAGTAAGCAAAATCTCAAGTGACACTGAACCTAGTTCTGCTTTGCAAGGTTTAGGAAATGCCTGTATCTAATGAGGTTGGGGTAGGTCAGCGGTAGGGACAAAAGCTGCGGCTCCTCATAAGGCTTGTTTTGTCCTTCATCACCTTCTCTGCCTTTCTTTGGAAGAACTCCAGCTCCCCTTTTTGCAACAGGGAGCCCAGAACTGAATTTAAGATTCAATGAGCCCACTCACCAGTGCCGAGCACAGGGGGAATGATCACTGCCCTGGTCCTGCTGCCCACACTATTGCTGATAGCAATAGGGCTGATATTGCCCTTACCACCACTCTCTTGGCCCAGCCATCCAGCCAGTTTTTTATCCAGGGAACAGTAGAGCCATACAAACCACAGGAAGTCAGGTTTTTCAATGAGAATGCTGTGGAAAACAGTGCCAAAGTCTTTACTAAAGTCAAAATCCTAGATTTGATATTCAATTCTGTTTGTAAATGTTTGACAACCTTAATGAGCAGTTATTTGTAGTGGTGATGTTGTAGATAAACCACAAAATATTCTGGAAAGCCTAGTGTAATTTGGTTAAAATAATTTGTCATTTCCGTGTATACAAATTGGCTAAGGTCTTACTAGTTAAATTACTAGCATTTATTTCCTGCCTTCATAATTTTTGGTCACTTTGTAAGGTGCCTTATGGAATTGGGACCTGAGAAGAATACAAGTTACCCATTTTATCAAGCGCTGAGCATTTTAGTAACTCACTCCTTCTAACACTGTGCTATGAATAGGCTTTTATTTTTTAATTATCACTTTTTCCTTTTAAAAAACTAAACAAACACAAAACCAACAACAAAACAAAACAAAACAAAACAACAACATCAAAACCAACAAAAAACCACCACCACAATAACAAACAAACAAACAAACAAAAAAAACCCCAAACCAACCAACCAAACAAACAAAAAACACCAAAAAAATCTAAACCATCCAACCAGGTAGAAGTATATTTAGTGCTTCAGGAAAACTGTTTTCCAGCACACAAAGAAATGTAAGAAAAAAGTGTTGTTACAATGATTTAAATCCAGAGAGGCAAAGAAAGCTAAGTCTCTGTGTATAAACTGGAAAGAACTTAGAAGGTCCAAAATGTATCCAAAAAAGAGATTAAAACTGAAATGAGACAAAGGGTTAAGAATTTAAAAATATCCACATAAAAACCACTAATGTAACCATGGTGTAGGGGGCTTTCTTCTAAGAAGTCTTATTAAATGTAAAGATATTCTATATATTAGACACAATAACAATATCTTTTGTGTTCTGGAGAATAATCTGTTTCGGTTAACATCAGACTGGAAGATACTGTCTCACCTTCTCTGTTTTGATGGTGTGTATTTTTCCCTTTTTGGGAAGGATCAATAGCTAAATGACACTACTCTTCGTGCTCAAACCCAAGACTGGAAAGGCTGAAATTTGATCTTCAGGACTCCCTCCTACTGTACTTTGCTTGCATGAAGTTAGATGATTTGAGAGCTGTGAGGCCTGGTGATTCTCAATGTACCAAACAAGGACACATTTTTCAAACCTGGTTGCCCTCCAAACTGTAGTAAGACTGAAAACCACATAAATTTAAGCAGAACTCTGTGGTGTTGAGCATTGACCATGCCTTGGTTAAGAATATTAAGGATACAAAAATATACACCCACCAACATTCAAAATTATGACTTGTGACACATTTGTCATTTGTCAGGCTCACAGCATCAATCAAATCTTGCAGCCAGTGACTGGAGTAATTATCTCATCCAGTGCTGGATTTAATTATATTAAGAGACATTTTCAGGGCACAAAAGATATAAAATATTTTAAATCACAATGATATGGAAACAGAAACATTCACTATACAATGTCCTTAAGATTTTGTAGTTTTTACTCACAGCACATTGACTTACGTCACTTGTTGATCTATAGAGTCACTGATTAATAATGAACACATACTTGTCTCTCATTTCCACTTGGGCCAGAAGTCTTTCTCTCTTTTTGCTTTACTTGTTCTTCCTCTTTCTGCCAGCTGTATACATTGTGTGAACACAGATTTTTCAGTTCTCAGGAAGTTCTGTTTTGTACATTGCCTGCTCCGCTGATTTTTTCCATCCTTGAGTGATCTCTACATTCTGATATTTTAATGTAGCATTTTGTATTTGAGCAGGATTGCAGTGAGCATTTGATGGCAAATAGCATTATAACATCCTCTTGCACAAATGCTTCTAGCACCTTTCAAAAGGCATAAAATCAATCTGTCCTACACAGCAACCAATAATAGCAACTGTCTACACTTTGTTTCTATTTAGTAAACATCAGAGTAGAAACTGTGTTTGGCTAAGGTGTAGATGAAATAAAATTTTTAAAAAAGGGAATGACTGTTGTAGGTGGGACATAGTGTTATTGGAAATGGTGGAATTTTCTACCTTGTTGAAGAGAAACCTTAACAGGAAGGAAGCAACAATCTGACTCATTGCACATTTGGCAGAAAGAAGTGGCGATGATTTCAGAGTGCAGAAGCTGCACTGGTTTTTATTCCTATCTCTAACTATATAAATATGAACTGAAAAGATTAAAAGGGATCTAACTTCAGCTTTCGAGACAGAAAGGAGAAAACATTGCTGGATTACACCTCTTGTCCTGCGGCTGGCATTTCTCTCCCTATTGGGTTCTGCTCCCACATTAATTAAGTAGTTTTTCATTAAGATTTCTGGGCTGCCATTGTAGTTAGTATTGACAGTACTGAGTGAGTAGTTTATCTGAGTAATCAGTGCAGGGGTACACAGTGAGATCTGACATAGCTGAATTTCAGATACTGACACCAAACTCACAAATCAAACTGGTGATGACTGATCAAAAAATCACCCTTTGGAGAAATAAATTTAAAAAAAGAGGTTAGCTGCGGCAAAATTCTGACTTGACTCAAGAATGATCTTATTTGAATGTGTCAGGGGAGGAACTGTAATGTGGCGGAATGGCTTGTTGTGCATATCTAAACAGCGACAACCTCACTTTTATTTTCCCTTGAATAAACTTCAGAATTAGTAAAGTGGGATTTAATAAGGCAATGATAGCTTGTACTTATGATCCAGCTTCCTTATTCTTTTGGGTTTGTACCAATTCATTCTCTCATTTTTCTTCCCACTTACCCCAGTATGGGATAGAATTATTGGAACTTAACTCTTTTTCTGCATCTTTTGCAGATTTTAGTCAGTTTACTTGGATAAAATAAAATATAGTACTTTGGGTCTGTTATTATTTTAAGAGGACAGTTTAATTACCTCTGTCTACTTACATTTATTTTCCAAGCTTAATACATCATATAATCTCAGGGAGAATTATTTACATACTAGCACTAGTACTCTGATATGGTACTTATTTCTACTTACCTTGAAACCATCAGCAGGGCAAATTTCATTTGATCATATTCTGATTTCTAATGCCATTTGAGTGCTTCCCACAGGGACTGATTTAATCAGAGGATTAGGTAAGAAACTAGTTTAAACAATTCAGTTCAATTTTGTACTTATCTGCTAACTAATCATATATTCTTGAAGAATCTATATGCCAGCATTTTAAGTAAACAGTTTATTTTACATAAGTCAGAGACCAGCTTGTGTACTAAAATTGCATTTTCTTAATAGTCATGTTCCCATAAACTGGCCATTTGGAAACATGGATGTAGCACAGAAAATATTTTGCAGCCTTTATATGATGACTAGTACCACAAGGAATGCAATAAATAATGGGATGTGGTTTTGTTGTCCACCCTTGCAGCACAAGACCTCACAAAGCCTCTTCAGAAGATTGGGTGGTAAAATCTAACTACTGTCTTACCCTGAATATCATCTGCAAACATATGAACAAACAGGATACATTGGCTTTCACTTTTGCAAGGCCAAACAAAATCAGTATTTGTGCATCTACCAAGGAAAACACACATAACTGGCAGTGATATGGACAACAGAAAGAAAACATTAATTACATTGAGCAACATTAGTGTCGAGTGCTCCTGCCGTGCTCACCAGTTACTTGTTCTTCACAGCTGCCTTCTCAGCTGGGGGCTCTAAATCAGCACTCTGAGAAGAGACAGAAATGACCATAATGTATTTCTTTATGGCGACAATTTTCTTCACAATGGTAAAAAAGTAGTTATCGTGTAATACTCCAGACTTCTGTTTTCCAATTGAGTAGCTCTTATTTTTCCCTGTCACTGCATAAATTCAATCAGCTGAGCTTGTCTTGACTCTGTTAGGAGTCTGATCTCTGAACAGCTTTATAGAAGATGATAAATGCAGAGACACTCATCACAAAACTGATGTGTTTTGGTTTCACTAGGAAATGTTTTCTACTTCCCTGCCCTCTTGCACAGCATGCATTTAAATTGTGCTTGGTCAAATTCTCAGATGCCAGATGTAGGATGGGGGAGGGAAAATTATGCTAATCCAGTGCCAGCTAGAAACTGTTTGGTCAGGGTAGATCCTAAGATTCTCTTCCCTGAGAGATCAAACAGAGACATGAGAGATGGAATTTGGTCTCAACAAATATTAAGTATTTACACTGTAGCTGTATCTGTCTTAAGAAGTTACCTATATTTTTTCAGTCAATGCAGAAAAGAAATAGTATTTCTAGGACCTATTAATGTTTCATCTGATCTTCAGTAATCTACCTGTAATTAAATGTGTTATGCCTAATAAGCTCTTCCTTTCTTTCATTGACTACAGTAGAAGGAGAGTTAGTGGTGAGCTCAAATGTAAAGGTATAGGTTAGGCGACACAAATCTCTCCTGAGGCTCTGTTTAATGGGTGTTCATCCTTGACAGAGAAATCTTTGTAATTTAAACAGTGGCATTTCTTCTCTTTGTATGAATGTGATGGACCTTCTTTAGTTAATTCATAGATATTCATCTGGAGATACAGCAGAACCTCCTCATGATGCCTTTCACATATGTTGGTGCTCTAAAAGTTAGTGTGGGAAATAAACCCCCAGATTGTCCAACAAATGGTCAATATTTGACCACAATATTTTTGTGTTCAAAATATTCTACCTCAGGCCAAAGCATTTAAAATTTTAGGAAAGATCTTCTTGCTTTGTTTTAATGTCTTTAAGTGTATGCTGATCACACAGAGTTTGGTGGAAAAGGTTGGTAGTGTAGTCACAGGTTTTGAGGGGGTGTGGATAAATATATTTGAATTATACATATTTTAAATAATAGATATTAAATTTTTCTTTGTAAATGCATAATTTACTAATTTACCCCAATTTTCGTTATCTACCAAAATTTTTTTTTCTTTTCTTTGACTTGTACTGGTTTCTTTCTTACATGCCTGGTGTTACATTGCGATGTGCACCTGACATTTATTTAAAAAAGGCTTTGCCTAAGAAGATATCTAACTCAATATACTTGGAAGATACTTTTTGTGCCATCAAGTTGTCAGATTTTGCCCAACATTGATAGCAAAATACTTAAGTAGCCAGTCTTTTAGATGTAATTGAGTACCTCATTAATACCTTTTCCAAAAACTGTAGTGGGAGTAACTCCTACAATCTGTACTTTTGAAGAACTTCCTCTTGCTGTCAACCTGTGGTGTTTTTTTCTGATCAAGTTAAGCGATGATCCTTCCAGGAAAGGTCTCTATGGCTCTTTTTTTGTTAATAGTGAAAAAGAATGAAAAGCACAAGGTATGTGTAGCAGCAATATGTAAGAGGCAGCAACAAGGACATTAATCTGAGCCTCAGGAGACCCTTGCTCCAAAATGAGTTTTCTAAATGTTACTGCATGTATCCTTTAGACCCAGATCTATCCAACATCTTTACTTTGCTAGACACTGGAAGAAAAAACAATAAAAAATTGGTCCCTGTTTCACTTGGGATTTCCATTTCATTACGTTACTGTCACACAGTCTCGTTTCTGATTTCTAGCCAAATCTTATGTAATGCTCCACACCTCACTGAGATAGCTTGTCAGTGCAGCATAAACACCTATTCTTATAGTTGTTGCAAATCATGGGGGGGAAAACAGTATATGAATAATCTTGTAAGGCACACCCTCTAGACAACAAACATACTCAGAAAAAGAAAAACAATCCCATGACACTTTCAAACCTTTTATGGCTTTATCTATTATGGTTTGTATGTCAGTATTTTCACTCTGATTTTTTTTCCCCACGGGGCTTGAACATATAATTTTATCTCATGACTCAATTTTCCTTATAGCCTGCTTGATCTCAGTATTCAGAGCTCCTCACTTTTAGTCCAATATAGAAGGATGAGAAGTGCCTCACTGTGTAAAGGAACCATACAGCCTGAGATTAAAATGCTCTGTTATGTGCCAGAAAAAAATTCATCCGCTCAAGATAGAGGCAAAAAGGAAGAGAGAACTCCTGACTGAGTTGAGTTTAAAATGTCACGTAGGGATATACATCTGCCTGGCATGAGGGGGCAGTTCTTACAGCATTTCTGGCTGAGGCACTCTAGAAGAGAAACAGTACAATAACTGTGTCTCTATTAGTGATTTTTGTCACATGTCTCATAATTAGCTATATGGGAATACATTATTCCCATTATAAAGAAATTAGGAGTGATTCTTCACTGTAATAATACAGTGTTTCTAAAACCCAGTCTGTTGCTGGACACTCCTGTACATATGCCACCTTCGCGTGTACTGCAGATGTCAAAGAGTGCGATCAGAAATCCTGGTTTTCTCTGCTAGTGGCTAAACTCAATCTGGAGATGCTGCAGAAAGAAATTGAGATTATGTCTGTAAGAGCTGGTGTGTGATGTGGATCCAAAGTGATCCAAATTCTTGTGCTGTGGCTGAATCCTCACACAGCAGGGACTGACAAGAACATGAAACGTTTTCAAATCTGTTGGATTTAAAATCTGTGGGGAAAGGGTGCAAGTTCACTTTAAATTAGAGTCGAAGGCCTGGAGACAGAAAGCCTTGTGAACTGGTACAGAAAGTGTCAGGAGGAGAGAGTTCCAGCACTCTGTGGAATCCGGAGAGCAACACAACAGATCACGCTATCACCAAGAGGGAGGTCATAAGCTCCAATAAAGAGGGGAGGGCTCATATTCACACCCTTGTTCCAGCCTGTGCTTGCTGGGAGGAGTCCTTTCCCCCTCCCCGGAGCGGCTGCAGATCCGGTAGGACTGCGGGGAAGGAGCGCAGCTCCCTCCCACCCTGCCTCGCCTCCTCGCTGTTGCGGCATCTCCACTACTTCGGGGGTTTCGAAGGGCTGAGCTCCCAGATGCTGTTTATTTTGCATAACATGGAAGATAATTGCATTCACGTATAAGTACACACAGAGATTTTGTGCATGCATTCGTGCGTGTGTGTGTGTGTGTAATATTTTAAGCTGTCTGGCACATTAATTTAGCCACCTGTCCTAGCCCCTTTCTGCTGCACAAATTAGATTGTCTCAAGGGAGCTGTGCAGCTGATTGGGTCTGCCTCGTTACTAAGGCAACCCTTCTCCTCTCTGCTATATGCTTTATAGCTCAGCTTCACCAGGCAAAAGATGGAAAGGGAAAAAAAAAAGTGTTTCAGACGCTGGGGATACCAGTACTTAATAGATGCTCTTAGCAGACTTATTTATTCAGACAAGAACACAGTTTCTAAATGTGGAAGAGTGGTGAAGCAAGTAAAGTCAAATATATATGAAGGGGATGATAAGGACCAAATTAAAATTTTTTACAAATGCTATATAAATCTTCAATTAGCTATGCTGTGTGTAGTTGATGTAAAGGTATTATGGCAGGATATATCAGCAGCTGTCCCTTTGAAGGTCATCCCTGATTAGGAAGAACAACAGAAACTCTTTAAGTCCAAAACCCCACAAATGTAGGGAGGAGTCCTTATGTCAGACTGGCTACAGCCCAAATGTTGTTTTGTGATCATTTTTCAGAACAAAATTTTTAGTTTGTTCCTGCTTCCTGCTTTTTAGACAATTTGTATTGATTGAATACACCACAGACATGGTGTGCATTTTATGATGAAACAAGGCATGATTTCTTCTTTGAAGAAGAGCTTCTTGGTCTCATTATTTATTCAGTGGCAAATCCAGAAACATGATAAGCACAATAAACATGATTATACTCAAGGATGGATAACTGATTAAGGTAATTATATATGCAAATGAGAATCAGGGATGGATCTTTGAGATGTAAGTCCTAACCTTTCCTGTGAGGACTTGCGTTCGAAAGTATTAATTGATATTTGTATTGGCATAGAGAATGTGCAGTTATAGTCTATATTCATATATATGTATAGACATAGAGTTTATGCTGAGGGGATCAAGGGATGTGTTGTTTGGACATTCAGAAGTCTTAGTGTGGATAGAATTGCAGTGAAGATATTCCAAGGGTGTAGATTTGCTTGTAGATGGACTTAGATGCTTATATCTCAAGGAAAGGCTCATACTTGTATGAAAGGCTCTTCACAACAACAAAAAAAAGAGGTTCTCAAGGAAATACAGCAAGTTGGATTTTGGGGCTAAAGGCTTGTTTTTTTGCATCCTACTAAACAGCAAAAATTATAGAATCATGAGATTTGTTTTGGGAGAGACCTTAAAGATGACTTAGTTCCAACCCCTCTGCCAGGGACAGGGACACCTGCTAGACCAGGTTGGCAGAGCCTCATTCAACCTGGCCTTGAACAAATCCAGGGATGGAACAGGCATAACTTCTCTGGACAACTTGTTCTTGTGCCTCATCACTCTCACAGTAAAGAATTTCTTCCTAATATATAATCTAAACCATTGCCACTTGTCCTGTAAGGACATGATTTGTACATGTCCTTGTAAAAATTTATTTCCATCTTTCTTGTAGGCTCTATTCATGTATTGGAAGACCAAGTTTAGGTCACTTCTGAAATCTTCTCTTTTCCAGGCTGAACAATCCCAATTCACTCAGGCTTTCAAGAGAATCCACAGCCTTTCAAATTTCATTCTCTGTTGCCAGACCTGCTAGCATCATAGGCAACATCCAGCTCCAAGCAGAAGATCTGACAAATCTCACTGCATTTGACTTGATGAGGAGGAATAAAATTTCAGGAGTTGATATCCTGTAGATCAAATGTTATGTACCTCCTCATGATTCATTGAGAAGCAAGCTAATATTTTTATTATTGCAGTAATACAAGTAATACTGATAATTTGAAACTCAAATCTTGTTAAAAGTTAATTATAGAATTTGATGCCTTTTCCTGCTAGGCTGCACAGAGAAAGGTCATTTCACTGATTTGGAAGACCTTTCATTTCCAATGTAAGTCAAAGTAAATAAAATGTTAGTGGATTCAAACTACTCCAATATTCTTCTGTCAATTTTCCACACATAAATTTAGCTTCTGCTGCTCACTTCTGCTTTAACTTCTTTCAATTAAAGTTTTTTTTTAAAAGAACTAAGAAGAAAATAGATTTGTCAGTGATAGTCTACAATCTGCATGGTGTTTCCTGAATTTATTACAGTGTAAGCTTTTGTAGATTTCTTTGCCTTTTGCTCTGGCCTTGACAGTTTGAGTGACTAGAACCTTGAACTCAGAAAGTCTACTCTCGTTTGACATGTTTTATCATCTTGAATCAGCATGCCTATTCTCTTTTTAAAAGTTCATTTGTATATGGAAGGACTATCTTCATTCAGGCAACTAAATATTGTGTCAAAAGTTGAAGAAAACAAAGCTGAAAATGAATTGTAGAATGCCACTCTTCTATGTGAAAGATTAGTATCCTATACCATTTGATATTCTACAAGAAGAGCTTGAAATTTAATGGTTTAATTTTCATTATAAATAACTTACACATTGTTGATTAAAATTGTATCTCACAGACCGTTTCAATAGTTTAACTGGTTGGTTACATCAGGACAGAAAAGACTTTCTAACATAATTGCCTTGTGACATAGGTTTCCTTGGCACCTGAGAAGTCATTCTAGAAGATCCAATTGTTATGCATTCTAATTAAAAGATTAAGGCCACCCTCAAGAGGTTATGACATCTTATTTCTTAATGTTATTCAGCATTAATATCATAATGCTCTTCTCCTACATCAACTCATATACAATTTCAAATACCTGGGAAGACGTAACTTTTGATGGCCTTGTACTTCACAGTGCCTGTTGGCACACACACATCCAACGTCACACATATTCTATAAAATGCAGTATTTTTCTGTATTAGAAGAACATGGGTTACAGATAATTTAGGCAAAACTCACAACCGCAATGAGTGCTGAGGGACCTGGTAAATATTATTGCTAAGACCCGGACAGGTTGGAGACTTGGGTGGAGAGGAACACAATGAAGTTCAACAAAGGCAGATGTAGTGTTCTGCAGCTGGGGAGGAATAACCCAATGCACCAATGCAGGATGGGGATTGACCTGCTCGGACAAGAGAGGACTGAGCGGGGATCTTATCAATGCATACAAATACCTTCAAGGAGGCTGTCAAGAGGATGGGGTAAAACTATTTTCAGTGGTGCCCAGGGACAAGACAAGGGGTAAGTAGCTCAAATTGAAATAGAGGAAGTTCCATCTGAATATGAGGACATTTTTGCTGTGAGGATGACAGGGCACTGGAATAGGCTGTCTAGAGAGATGGTGGAGTCTCTGTTTCTGGAGACATTTAAAACCCATCTGGATGTGGTCTTGTGCAACTTGCTCTAGGTGAACATGCTTTAGCAGCAGGGATGGACTAGATGTCTGGAGGTCCCTCCAGTATTCTGTGATTCTGTGATAAGCATTGGTGAAAAATGTAAGTGACCCCAACTGTACTTTTTGCCTGATGAGATAGTTTATGTCAAATCTATGTTTGCTGAACTTCTAATTAACTGAGCGTCAGGAATTTGCCCAATGAAATTAAGAATACAGATATACCCTTATGTTGTGGTCTAACTCCAGCAAGTAACCAAACTCCACACAGCATTTTGCTCACTCTCTAACCAGCAGCAGGATCAGGGAGAGAATCAGAAGGGTAAAAGGCAGAAAATTCATGGGTTGTGATAAAGGCAGTTTAATAGGGAAAGAGAAACAAGCATACAAGCAAAATAAACCTAGGAATTAATTCACTGTGTCCTATGGGCAGGCAGGTGTTCAGCCATCTCCAGGAGAGCAGGGTCCCTTCACAGATAGTGGTTATTTGGGAAGACAAACACCATCACT
>VXBU01007727.1:76317-94991 GCA_013400315.1 Bombycilla garrulus | reverse complement strand
CGTCTAAGTTTGAATTTGAACTCTATTTCTGCTCTGAAGGTTGAGCAAAATCAAGCAAAAAAACTTAAAAAGTTACAGGTGACTTAAGTTCACTGTGGACTAGAAATGAGAGTCATATGGATGCATACCACCTATATAAAATTTCTAGCCTGAAATCTTCATTAGATGAAAAAGCCGACAACTACATTCAGAAAGTATTTAAGGCGGACCACTGCCAGATTACTGGGAGACTAAAGCAGTAAATGATGACTCTATTATGCCTTTCCTCTGCATATGCAGTAGAGGGGGAATAATCCACAACACTGATGCACTTTGTAAAAGGGGTTTTTGTTACACAAATTTATGTGTTTTACCCTGTTAAACAACAAATGCCAGAAGAGGCTGCAGATCTGATTGTCTTCCTTACCAGCTACATTTAATTCTGCATGAAATATTCTGATTATTTTGTGAAGTGCAGATTGACAGTATAAGTCTGAAGGATTGGTAGAATTCATGCAGTGCTCGTGGAGGTGATTTAGCAGAGCAGTGTAGAAGACCTTGCAGTGGTATCTGCAGCTCCATGAAGGTGAGAAGTATGACAAGCAACCTGCATCACTGAAGAAAAGTGTCCCAATGGCCGTGCTTTGAGGATGGTAGCAGGAAGCAGGTCCCACTGTGAAACAGTATGATCCTGGGAGGTATATACAGGGAATTAATAGGCAGAAGACTAACTTCTCTAGACAGTGTTTCTCAGAGAGATACCAAAGTGCAAAGTCCAGTTTTAGTGTCCACATTTTACTGATGTCCAATAGATCTTAGGGAAAACCACAGAAAGAACTTAAATGTTACATGTAGTGTCCCAAAGAGCACAAGAGGATATGAAGGTTTAGATTAGGTTAAAAAAGCTATGACTAAGCTTGATGATCCAGTTCTGAAAGTTAGAAAATAATTATGTATCTGGAAACTGAAAACACGTGTAAAAATGAGCACAGCTAGGTAACAGCATGATTAATTTCCACTTGGAACAACTATCTCTTAATTTTATCAAGGAATGGTTTTGAACTTGTGCCTTAGTCTTTTGTACATTACTTGGCTCCCTCAGTGTAGTACAAATCATTATGTGCTGGTCTGTTATGAAGAAAAATGCAAGTTAGATATATTGTTCCTTGTAGACAATCCATTTAATTAATATAAATTCTTTACCATTAGGGCAAACTGAAAATCTTGATTTTCTGTGGTTATTAAGATACAAATTATGCATGTTCCATTTCCAGTGATCTTAAATGAAATCCAGGTAAGTCTGTGATTTTTATGAGAGAATTAATGAGTCACCTTGTAAAAATCACTCTTTTTCTGGGATTACTTTTATTGGGTTTCTATGGCAAGGTTTTGGTAGTGGTGGAAGGGGATGCTACACACAAGGGAGTGACTTGTGTGAGAACCTGCTAGAAGCTTCTCCATGTCCAACAGAGCCAATGCCATCTGACTCCAAGACAGACACATAGCTGACCATAGCCAAGCATATCTGGGATAACATATTTAAGAGGGGGGGGAAAACTGTGCAACAGCAGCTGCAGTGGGAGAGAGGAGTGAGAATATGTGAGGGGAGCAGCCCTGCAGACACCAAGGCCACTTGAGAAAAGGGGAGGAGGTGCTCCAGTCACTGCAGAAGAGATTCCCCTGCAGCCCGTAGTTCAGCCCATGGGGAGGCAGCTGTGCACCTGCAGCCCATGGAGGTCCATGGAGGAGCAGAGATCCACCTGCAGCCTGTGGAGGACCCAGTGCTGGAGCATGTAAATGTGCTAAAAGGAGGTGGTGACCCCATGGGAAGCTCATGTAGGAGCAGACTCCTGGAAGGACCAGTGTAGAGAGGAGACCATGCTGGAACAGGTTTGCTGGCAGGACTTTTGACCCCATGGGGGACCCACACTGTGATAATATGTTTCTGAAGGACTGCACCCTGTGGAATGGACCCTGTGCTGGAACACTTCATGAGGAACTGCAGCCCATTGGAAGAACCTACCTTGGAGAAGTTAAAGGAGAACTGCAAGAGATACTTGATTTGGAAGCAGGGAAAGAATGTGAGGAGTCCGCCTCTATAAGAGAAAGGAACAGCAGAGAAAATGTGTGATGAACTCACTGCAACCCCCATTTCCTGTCTCCCCGTGTTGCTGTGGGTAGGAGATAGAGAAATCAGGAATGGAATCAAGACCAGAAAGGACAGAGGGGTGAGGGGAAAGTGCTTTCAAGATTTATTTTTTTTTTCATTATCATACTCTGATTTGATTGGTAATAAATTCAACTAATTTCCCAGTGCTGAGACTGTTTTGCCCCTGATGGTAACTGGTAGGTGATCCCTCTGTATCCTAGCTTGACCCAAGAGCCTTTTTTTATAGGTTCTCTCCTCTGCTCAGCTGAGCAGGGCTTTGATAGAACAGTGTTGGTGGGTACCTGCTATCCCATCAGCATGAACCCACCACAGTACTGTGTGCCCCAAGGAATTAAAAGATACTTCAAGTATCAGAAGACCTTTTCTTCATGCAGCCTGTTTTTATGTAGCTATTTCAGGCAGTTCTGTCTTATGTAAAATGTCTAATTTTTATCAGAGGCATTTATTGTTTAATGATACAGAATTTAAAAAAGACAGGGGCAGCATCCTTAGCTCAGGGTCCTGTCACCTCTGATGTTGTTCCCATAATGGGATTAAACAATACTTTGAAAAGGTATTTATTATCTTTCTTGCCCCTTCCACCTACTTCAATCCTATGAGAAAACTGTTGTACAGCTTGGATACTTTGTTATCTAGAAATATATAATACCAGTCAGTTTGCAATAATTTCTTTTGTGTCAACATAGTCTTTTAACTTTTACCTTTCTTGTCCTTAATCACTTGGTGCATCTTTAGAGACCGGTCAAACCCCTCCAACCCTTTAGGCCTCGCCTGTAAAATAGTTACTCTGCCCTTGTAAGGGTATCCTTTTCCTGAATTATCTAAATATACATTCAGGTACATGAGCAATCAGAAGCACAAAAACCACAAATGACTCTTAGTAATGCCTAGTATACGTACATAAATATTTGTCTAAATCTAGTAGGAAATATCTTGTCTAAGTTGTCCTGAGGTGCTGAGGTCATATTTTCCTCTCTATTGTCCACATTACAGCCACTCTTGAATTTATGTTCTTGAAATCTTATTATCTGCTGACCACCATGTGATGAATTCCTATATCCACAGTGTGATGTGGCATTTTGTATAATTAAGGCATTCTATTTCCTCTGTCACACTTCCCAAGGTAAGCTCTCTTCATTTGGTCATATACTAATTACAGTAGCAAGTTTTTACTTTAGAATCCAGGTGAAGAGTAAAATTGTTAATGAATTTTGGGCTGTGGCACTGTGAAAACATTAAGATCTCTGTGAGATAGCATACAGATACTGAACTGTATGCTAAAGCCTTTCAGAGAGACATTCTACCACCTTTGCTGCCTGCACTGACCTTTATGCACCATCTTCCTGGTAAAAGTTATTGTCTTTATTGGTAAACTTAGCTCTAATAAGCTTCCTTCAGAAACAACTGCTGTGGCTTCTCCCTTCACCCAGCTCTTTGTCTACCTTATAAATCTTGTTTGTCTCATAATCCAGGGTTACAAGAGGATTCTCTCTCCTGAAGTGTTAAAAACTTTAATGAACTTTAAATGAAATACTTTATTTTATCTAAAGATTTGTTATTTTTATTAGATTGGCCTGCTTCATCACATGCCAAAAAATACTAATTTTCTTCAAAATTTCTTTAAACCTTACATACATACTAGGGAAGTTATTTTAGTTGCTTTGAGGTTGTAAGTTTATGATGTATAATACTTTGAGTAGGCCTTAAAAACATGTAGGAAGCTTATGCTTAACTTGTATCTTATGTTTCCCCTTCCCCATTAAATGGGTCATTAAAATATTGATTTCCCCAAAATTTCCAGGAATATGTATAACTTCTTTCAAGAATTCTAGAAATGTTATTTTCATATCCATCTGTCTCAATCTTAGCACACAAAACGTCTGAGCTTTGTTTCAGCATCAGCTTTGATTATTCCAATGCTGAGACACACATTCCTACAAACCATTTCATTTGTGCAAGAATTGCACTTGTTTAAAAGCTGAGGTAAAATATTCACTTACAGTCATTCATATATTGTCTTTATGCTCATTGTCACTGTATAAGGGCTTGTCTCCCTTCCATCTTCTTAATTCATGTGAATTATGGACACTTTGTAATTGCTTTTAATATTCTTATCACCGTTTAGTTCAGCCTAACTTCTACTGAATCATACTTTTCTCCTATAGTTTTTGACCTCTAGAAAAAATGTTATTATTTTCAATTTCTCTTTTTTGCCTGCTTTTTGCATGGTAGTTATTCATCCTGTATTCAGCTCCTCCTTGAATAGTTTTTCAGATTTTTAGGCAGCTTCCAGAAAAATGTTTGTACTTTCTATTTGAAATCTGAAGTTTAAATCCTGGAACCTTTCGGTCTCCTTAATTTCTCAGTGTATTTTTCCCAATGAAGTAAATTGAATTATAGATACAATTAATCTTTTTCATGATTTATTTAAGACAAAGAGAGTTCAGTTCATGGTCACTGCATCCATGCTTATTTTTCAATGCCTGGTTTTTTTAAAACACACTGCTTAATTAATTAATTTTTTTCTAAGACATAAAATAACTTCATTGTTTGGGATTTTTTTTTTTTTTTTGTTACTATTACCATGGGGATACTACTTGACTTCTCTATTTTTGCAATATCAGTTTCTTAGCCTCATTCAGTTTTTGCTACTATTTATTATTTACTATTATCAGTTCTACCCTTATCTCCATTTGACCACTGATTGTAGACCAAGTATCATCTACTACTCCAGAAGGATAGATCCAGAAGGATAAATGGTGTTACTGTTTACTGCTTTAATTTACAAAATCATTATCACAATCTCATTTCACTTAGATCACTTTTTATGTATCTTTCTTCCTGAATTCCATGTAGTATTCACCAATTTGAGTCCTGTCTCATATACGGTCCTGACACATCTCTTTCAGTCTTGCAGTAGTGCATAATTATGGGACATGCATGTATTTGTAGTCATTCACTTTTATGGCTTAATCTTCCTGCACTGGTATATCTACAGCATAATTTGACTTTGCACCATCCAGATTTTTAAGTGGAAAAAGCGCAATATTTCATTGCCTACATAACTGACTACAGACACTTTAAAATGCTTTTCAAAGAAACATATATACATTCTGGGAAAGTGGTCTTGCTTTGCCAAAGCCAGTACTTGGAGTTACATCAAATTCATCTTTTTCATCTGATTATCAAGAAAAGGTGTAAAAATGCTCTGTGCGGCATAACATATCTGCACTTTATCTCACAGAGTACAGTTTGATATCTCAGATATAGACAGGAATATGGTTTCTAACAGACAAGGAAACACCTCTTTCCTAGTCTTTCAAATTACAGCACGAAAATCAGACAGTGACCTGTTCATCATGATGGTAAATGGTGCCATTTACTCCCTACAGTTTGTTCTTCACTATAAAACTCTTGTCTATAGAACCCATGAGTGGACTTAGACCTTGGATGAGAAATGAACAAAGACTGTTTTTGACTCAGCTTTCTCTACATTTCTGTCTTTTGTGTCTATCTGTCAGATGTATTTAAACATTAATTTGGTGAGGGTTTTTTGAATCAGAGTGGTGTTTGGATGCTATTGTTCAATATAAATAGCAAGAGACGAAACAACGAACACAGAATGTAATTTAATATTGATACACTGTAAGAGTTAGGCAAAGTGTTTTAATTAAATTCTAGTGGAAAGGTACTTAACCTTTTCTATTAACCAGAAATTTATGCACAAAATGCAATGACAAAGGCAGTTTGCATTAAACACTGACTTCTTTTAAGAGCTGTGGAGAGATTGATTGCATTTGCTTAAGAGGGAGCAGTACTGCAAATTTCTTAATTCAAGTGGCTTCTATTTAATTGTCAAGTGGCTCCAGAAAAGGAGCAAATAGCTGAGAAAAATGAGGCCTCTTTGTTTCTGCTCCTTCCCAAGGACCCATGCTTATAACTGAAACATGCAGAAGATTCATTTATTGAAAAGGTCTTGGGCTCATTGGTTTGGTGTCTAAATATCCATATCCAGAGAGAGAGAGAAAGAGAATGAGGGCTGTAGAGAGATTTATAATCATATCCCTACCCAGTAATCCCTAGACCACAGAGGGAGAATATTTCAGCTGTGGGAGACGGTTGTCTTTCTCAGAAGCCCAACATAGGCTTTCCTGCCAGGCTCATTTTCTTCTACTGGTCACAGTTACTAAGGAAACCAACCACCTCTTCTGCGTGAAGGCACGGTAAGGTACCTCTTTTGGGGGCTTGAATTTAGGACTGCAGCCAGCCACAACTTGCAAATTGAAGCCTGTACTTCAGCATACTTAACCTTTGATGTGACCATAGATACATTATGTAATAGGGCAGGCTTCTGCACGAGGGAAGTGGCTGAAGGATGAGTTCTTCAGGAAGGGAGGGCCAAGAAAAGTTCCCTCCTTCCTTGCTCTGAAAGAGCTGTCAGCAATTCAAGCCACAGCCTATGGGACACTGGAAAGAGACTGATTTAACTCCTCTTGGGAAATTTGATACCAGATCTACAAAGTACTGCAAAGAGAGTAAAATATTGATCATAAAAGATATCAGGATAGTAATTGTAACAAAAATCCTCAAACTCATGAAATTATATGTATGATGAGATGAGCTGACAAGCTCAGGCATATATGAGCTTGAACCCTCTCTGGTTTCATCATTCAAACCATGTTGCTGACCTACAAGCTCCAGTGATTCAGAATGAGGTGACTTAAGAGACTACTGTTGCTGCTGTATCTAGCTATTGATTTAAAATCCCTTTGTCCTCACATGAGCAGAAGAGGAACTCATGATTCCAGTGAAGTGCATCCTTTAAACAGTACAAAACATGTACTGATATGTAACCCAGTAAACTCTTAATAAAAGTATGCTGAATATTAAACATTTGCATCTTGAAATACCGAAACACTGACACTACTATCTGAAAGGTTCTGTGATTACAATATTAATTAATTCATTGTTGAGCAGTTCTGAGCACCATCAGAGCTTGTATTCATCCCTCCATGGGGATGAGCAATGCAGACTGTGGGCTACAAGTATTATCAGTACTGATAAAGGAGGAGGTTAGCTTAGAGATAGAGCTCAGTAATCTGAGATCCTTCTCAAGTATGCCATAGTTAGTTCTCCCTTTGGAGATAAAGTCCACAAATATTTTTGGGCTCCAACTCCCATGAAGGTATGGAGCTTCTCACACATTTCAGTGCAAGTTCTGACTTGGGACTTAGACCTCAGTAAGTCAAAGCTCTCAATGGTTAGTACATGTGCAGTCTCTTTGAAGAGCTTGAAACATCTGCTCACATGTAAAGTAAAAATAAGTATACATGAAATCACTTTCTCCTACCTTCTCTCTAATTAGATGGTAACTTCTTAGTTAACTCTTTTGTGTGCTCATACAGTGACACCACAATAGGTCATTTATTTCAGCTGAGGCCTCTGCCTTTTCCACAGTGTAGTGGTAGTCTCCATGAAAATGAACATTTCAAACTGTCCTGTCAGCATAAATAGAAAATAATTTTAATGACTGTAAACAGATTATATGTTTACATTTACCTCCTTTCTGCTTTTAAAGTTTTCAATGTTTAACACATCAGCTATTCTGAAACAAATGATATGATTTGCATTTAAGGAGCAGCAGGAAGAGCACAGTACTAGGCAGCTGGACTGAAATTATTCTTTCGGTTCTGAATTTTCCTACTGCTTTCAAGTGTAAAATCCAGTTGTAGTAGTTTCATCAAGAGAGAAGACAGCTGAGTGAGTTGTATAGCTGGATAGTTATAATTTCCTTAGATCTTTCCTTCATTCTCCATAGCTAGAGATTTACAAACATAAATAATGAAATCAATTTAATTTGAATTTTGCTATTCATAGAAATTGCATCCAGAAGTGAATATATTCCCTTTATAGTAGATATGAGTGATAATAATCCCTGCTAGCCTTTCTCTTTGTCTTTGCTCCCTTGCTTGTTCTGTGGATATATTCTCTCTGGATCACTTGAAGCTAAATGTGCAAGAGTGCAGTTGCATTTATGGGCACATGATGGAGGAAGAGAAGGGTGGTACAGTCACAGCAGATCCTCAGCTTTTAGAAACAGATGATTTGCTGCAAATACTTCTTGATGCCTGCAATATGTGTTCAGTGTAAACAAGGGGTTCTGTGAGCAGCTAATGAACTAATGAAGCCAGATTTCTTACAAATATCTGCCTTTGATTGACTTTTAAACTGAGACACCGTTTCACATTATATTATGCCTAAAATGTTCTAACTGAAGAACATGCCAAGAGAGGCAGTCCTGGTTCCTTACTCACTTTCTACCATGTGTTATCACCCCATCAGATCTAGCACTTATATGGCCTTGAGATGAATTGGAAACCTTCATTTCTGCATGTGTGTGTACGTGTGTGTGTGTGTGTGTGCGTGTGGTGTTATTCCAATTGGATCAATGAGCTGGTTATCTCTAAGATCAGAACCTCTCTGCCATGTTTGAAATCTAGTCACTAAGCTCTAAAGATTTTAGAGAAGTAATTGGATGTCTCTACAAGCATATTATGGGTTGTGCTGTGTGCTGCAGTCTGATTTTAGAGTTAAATTAATAGCTAATATAATAAAAGTGTGTTTGAAATGTCTCTATAGCCTGTGAGAATTTGTCCTGCAGAAGTACAACATGTAAAACTTCAGGAAATTCAAGACACCATTAATTACATTACAATTCAGGATGCTGATAAGTAACTCATCGAACATTTTGTCCGGATTCTCTATATTTTCAGGGGTATAAATGGTATGTATTCAATGCACTTTGATGAGATGAATATGTAAATATCACTAGTGGAATATGTCAAGGTGCTTAATTTGATGCACGTGTAACAGACACCATCAAAAAGAATTTATATTTATTGTCAAGCCCAGAGTAAAATGAGTATCAGCATCTAGGTAGACTAGTAATATGAAGTCAAACTAACTAAAACACTTTCAGGATAATGACAGCAGAGGAATAATCAGCTACTCTGAGGATGATAAATGACCTTTGAATGATGTATGGTGGTACCCACTAAGCAGAAAAGCAGACAAGTGCCTAAACTTTGATGCATTTGCTTGAATTATCTGCATGTGGATCAACAAACTATCAAAATGGTTTCAGCAGCTACCCTCAGAACTGTTGCTGTGTATGTGATACTTGATGTTGACCTAAGGCAGTTTGGGAGACATTGCTTTAAGTGCATTTTCTTTGCATTTGTAAACGAAGTAGAAAGTGTGTCTGGACTATATGCAAATGTGCACTCTGATCTGTTAACATCTGACACTTCATGATAGTCATGGTCCTTAGTGCCTGGCCAGTTCCTCTGTTCTCACTACGTGTGTGTCACACTTATCACTTGCTCTGATAACCAGTAGGCCAGCTCAGTGCTATATCCTGAGTAAGTGCTCATCTGGAGGGCTGTTGCTTTGCTGCTCCTTAAGCTCTGGCTGTGGATATGCTTGGCTTAGCCATTGCACAAACTCTGTGCCTCCCCTCTCCCATTCCCCTCAGCATGGCAGGTGGACATTTCTATGTTAGCTGGGTTTTGATGCAGCATTTCTCTCAGTAGCTCTGATGCTATATGCAGTTAGCTTTCTGTTCTTGTTGGTGGACTCTAATCTTGTGATTCTGATTCTACAGAGATCCTTAGAGCCCTATTTTTGTTTTATTTGAAAGATATTAATTTTTAAAGACACCAATACTTCTGCTGTGGCTTTACTCCAGCCAGCACTCACTCTCTCCCCTCCGGTGGCATGAGGGAGAAAATACGAAGTGTAAAAGTCCTATCACATGTGGATTAAGATAAAGACAGTTTGTGGAGCAGAAAAGGGAGGAAGAAATTATAATGATAGTGATGATAAAAGAATTAGAATACACAAAATGAGAGATGCACAATACAAATGCTCACCGCTTGCTGACTTACATCCAGCCAGTTCCCAAGCAGCAGCTGCTGACCATCTTTCTCCCCAGTTTATATGCTGAGCATGGTGCCATAGGGTATGGAATATCCCTTTGGTTAGCTGGGGTCAGCTCTCCTGGCTGTCACATTGCAACTCCTTGTGCCTCCTTGATGGTGGGGTGGGGTGAGAAGCAGAAAAGTCTTCTGTTCTGTACAAGCACTGCTGAGCAATAATGAAAACATCTCTGAGTTATCAACATTTTTTCCAGTACAAATCCAAAACATGGCCTTGTACCAGCTACAAAGAAGGAAGATAACTATTCCAGCCAAAACCAGCACAACATCATTTTACCTGTTATGTTTAGTTCTGACAGAGAGATGCCCTACTTTAGTCTTAGAGGTCCAGATAAGTCGGCTTACGTAAATGCAAAGTCCATATACAAAAGGAAAGTGCCTTGGGGTCATCTTCTGTCAGGTGAAAACCAGCTGTCTGACATCAGACAGCAGCTTTACACAGCAGTTTGAGACAGGAAGTTGTTGAGCTGGAATTAATGGGGAGGAGACAGATTGATTCTCTGTGTATCAGCAGCTGAGAAAGGTAATAATGAATAAAAAGAGAGAAGTCTACATGCTGTGCTAGCTGTAACAAGTGTGGAATTATAAAACTTCAGTTGATGTTGCATTTAAAAATAAAATTCAGAATTATTTGCTACATGGCGCGTAAAAGTGCATTTGCTGTTAGCACACATTTTAAATTACTGGATGTGGGATATAAATTCCATGCTATTTAGTTGCCAGAAAGATATATTTTGGAAGGTTAAAAAATACCTAAGGTTAGAATGATGTACCTGTTCACTCTCTCAAGTAAGTTTGGAGAATGTTTTGAGGAAGCCATGTGTCATATTTAGTAGTAATCTTTTTTAGTCTGTGCATGTCAGAAAACTGCCTGGTGAACTCAGCAAGTGCATTTCTACAGTGAGAATTGTGTTAACATTTGAAATCCTCTTGTAAGTTGTTATCATCTACTTAATTTACTGTTATCATCTTGAAAGCTTGCCACCTACAGAAGCCAAACAGTCTAAAATATCCATGCCATGAACTGGAAAGCTGGAGGATTCTTGGAGGTATTATCATAACTTGACATTTAAATGAAACACTATGCACAGTGACTTAGGTGGCAAATAAAATACCTAGGCACGTTAAAATCGGAATCCTGTCTAGCTGAATGAGCTTTTTCTTTGCTTTTTTTCTTTTCGTTTCAGAGTAGTAACAACAAAAAATACTAGCAAAAAAGAATCCCAAATTTCTCTAATTTCCACGTTCATTGTCTAACCAAGTTTGCACAGCACTTAACACCCCTTGAGAATTTTGCTATCAAAGTTTTCAGATTTTTAAGCATTGACAGCAGCACAATTGTGAATGAACCACTTCTGGCAAAAGCAAAAAATTCAGGAGCTGACAGAAGATTCATTATGTTCTTTGCTGAGTCTCAAATAGAAAGGACTAGCAACTGAAGAAAATTAACAGTATGACAAGAAACACTACACAAAATACCTGTGTCCCTGTGCTGTTCAGATTTGACTATTTGATTAGACAACTCGTCAATCAGAATGGTTTCAGCAATACTGTTCAGTTCACAGCTGAGGTCATTATTCAGTTCTCTGTTACAGCCTCCATTACAGATGGTTACCCTAAAATTTCCTTTAATGTGAAAATTTTTCTAATTGCTTCATTGTGCCAAGAGGAATATTTTGGAAAGCTTAAAATAAGCATATTCCACCATTTTGGAGCCAAAGAAATATTTGAAATGAATGTTGTTTAGTATTTGCCATTTTTCAAGTTCCTTCTTTGCTCTTTGTTCTTGAGCAATTAATGTGATTTTAATTTAGCCTTTTATCTTGAGACAAAGCATTGGTGGAGATGAGGCACATCTAATATATCTGTGTAAATAATTAAATGATCTGCATGATCTGCTTGGTTGCTGTCTGAAGTAGTGTATGATACATTACCAAGTAGACTTAGTGTGACATTTGTGTATCTTGTTTCACTTATAACATGATTTAAAAACTGATTAAAAAGCCCTGCCAGACTTTTAATTGTGTTGGCACTTGCACATACAAAATCTAGTGCTTAACAGTTGTATCAGAACAAGTGCTCAAAGGTAAACTCATGTTAAGCTTTGACAAATAGAAGTAATGATAGTCTGTATGTGCCAATAATAAGAGAATCAAGATTAATTAATAAATTGCAATTTGCAGCTACATATGTTCATAGTATTCTAGTCTTCAAGTCAGACACTAGACACATATATTTCTATATCTATGACAGGGCTCATTAGTCACTGTCACATGAGATATTTTTATTTCTTAACACTAGAGAGCTAAACTATTTCAAATCCGATGAGAGGCCAGAGAAAAAGTGTGCAGCATGGCCATATTCACAAGCAAGGGGCTTCAGTCATGAGGAATAGTACAATCACAGATTTCAGGAAGGATTCTGAAATGCCATCAAAGAGCTTTGGATTTGTACTGTCTTTGGCTGAAATAAATCTCACTAAAAACTTATTAACATTTTAGTAAAAATATCTTCTCTGAATTATCAATATTTTCTCATTAATATGATTGCTTTTAATTAACAGAGAAGTAAATTTTTCACATTGGGGTTAACAATTTTCTGAAAATCATCCAACAGTTACGTTCTTTGATAAGCAATACATTTCATTTCTCTGGTAAAACACAGAAATAGAAATTTTGACTATTCTTTCTCATATGGTATCATGAAGTTTGTCTTCTACAAATTTTGGCATAGAAATTGAAAGAAATTTAAAGGAAAAAAATTCAGGCACTGAAAAAATTTCAGACACTGAAAACCAGGGGATTCTACTTCCTTTTTTTATACTTCAAAAAACTGATGTTTGGGAAAGGAAAAATACATATTTTTCCCATTTAAGTGTTTGTTTAAGTGGCTTACTTCAACAATAATGTTGCAATTCATAAAATCCAATCTTTATATATATTTTGAATACATAATTATAGTTTAAATCTGTTTAATGTAATATTTACTCCTACTGAGCTTTTTACAACCATATAAATACACAAACAGCAAATAAACAAGGTTTTGACAGTGCTAGTCATCATTTTTTCAATTTCCTGCAGCTTACATAGAATTATCGGCCCCTGTACATCAGAATGAAGCATATAATTGATAGTTGCTTGCTGCTATTTGTCACCCCACCCAGGGAGCAACACTTTACATCAGTCAATAACTTCAAAGTATATATATTTTGTAGCAAAAATCTGACTGATTTAGATCCAGTTTTATTTAATGCTTTCAGTTTTGAACACACTCTATACAGAATTTTGAAGCACTGAATTAAGATGAGAGTATTATCTTTTTTTTTTGCCTGGCTCTCTGAAACAGGAATTGTGAGGCCAGACTCCCACAACAGATCACAAATAAGATGCAATAAACAATTTCTTAATGTGATTTTGATAAACCCAATGAAGCCCAAAAGAATAAATTCCAAGAAATATTTAAGATACTTCAATATATGAAGAATCAGACTTGGATGAGAGTGAGTATTCTTAATTCATAGCACCAATGGGGAAATGAGGTACTAAGAAGTCAAAGAAGGTTTTAAAAAAAAGTTACTGGTTTTAATCACACCTAGTCTTTAATTTCTATTTTTTTTATCCTTTCAAGCATATTCAATATATATTGCTTTTTGTTTGTTTTTTTTTTTTGGTAAGGGGATGTGTGATGTATGCACAGTGCTATGTACACAGAATGAAATCACGATGATTTAAGAATCCCAATTATCAGGAACAGAGGTTCCATGAAACTGTCCTTGAAGAAAACATGCTGGCATGAAAGGGACAGTTGAAACAATAAAAAGTTCTAGGAAAAGGGAAGCCACACAAGTAATCCATAGCTTTATGCCACATAAAGAAGGGGTAAGAATGCCTAGGGGAAAATTATATTACTGATCCCAAATGCATAAATTCAAGCAAATCCAGCTTTAACTAGTCATCACAGTTGATAGCTGTGGTAAAGGGTTAGTTAAGTAAAATTATACTGGAACAAATCTACTTTGGCTATTTAACTTGCCTTTTAGGTTATTTCACTTTATCACCTTATATGTGGTTACAGGAAATTATTATGATGGGAGTATTTGTTGATGCTTATATAGTGATCATTAAGCAAGGATGAAAGAAACGTTTTACAATTAAGGTTCTAAAATGATAATTTTAGAATTAAAAGTTATTTCCGTCTATTATAATACAATATATTCATCAGCATAGTAAGCTATTTTGTGTGAAATACTTATCGTTCTATACTCAGCTGCAATTATCTCTTTAGGACTAATTCTTGGCAGCACAAAAAATTCTAATGTGGATATAATACAAAGCTAAGGCTTATGGTTACTTCAGTGTTCTGGGGTAATCTCTTGCTGAATGTGTGTGAACACTCCTGTCAAACAGTTTATTCTGAAGGAACGGAAAAGTGCTTCATACCAGTGCATGAAGCACTGTAGGTTTCAAATATTGAATGCTTCTGAAAAAGTGCCTTGAAGAATCCATTAAAAAATGGGTAAATGGACCTCTGGATAGCTCAGCCTTTGTATGTGTGTGGGTACAGAAAATTCCATGTCCAGTCTCCCCGACTGAGCTCTCTAAGGCCGATTTGAGTCTGGAGTCTTCAGTATAGTAAAATGGAAAACGGAGTTCAAAATATAAAGCTTTGTTTGTCACTCTGCATAAATATACTATGCAAAATTGTTGGATTATGTAGAAACAGGTTTTTTTATTAAATTATTCACTGGTTTCTACATAAATTATAAGCAATGCTGACACAGTAATTTAATATTACTTAACATGGAGAATCTTTTTTTTCCTTTAACTATCTCAGAAGATCTAGAGCCACAATTACTCTTACCCAGTCAGTTTTCTGAGTCACTGTCAATAAATTGACACCAAAACATCATTTATTGATGTGTCATCCAATAAAATGAAAGAGTGTTCATTAAAATAAATATTGAAATAAAGATTTCTCAGATTGCTGAAAGAACAAAAGTCTACTATGAATCAAAATCAGAAGCACCAAATCCCTTAATTTTAATATAAAATACAGAAGCTTTTACCACAGGTGAAGTTAAATCTACTGTTACGTATGTTAGATTAAAAAAAAATTAATCTGAATTACAGAGTTTTTTTCCTTCCCATATGAATGAGTAGTAATTATATAATCATGTGCTTACATGCAAGATCAAGAAGTTCTAGTAGCATACCAAGGCAATCAAGGAATTCTAAGGAATTCCTTCTAAGGAATTAAAATAAAATAGATTCCCCATGTATATCAGAGAAAATTTGTTCCCCTGTAGTCTCCATCTCCAAGTGAAAGGAGCTGCAGGTGAGGGCAATTGTGAAATGTGAAAGTTGTAACCAAGGACTGGAGCAAAGCCACATGGCTTAGTAAAAAGGAAAATCAAGCTCTGAGTGGTCCATTTGTTAAATGGGGATGGTTTTCTGTGACCCTAAATCCCTAGATGTGATGGTTCTGGTTTTCATATTTGGAATGTCTGTTCCATTACTGCATTGGCTGGTAGCCAATATGTTCCTGCACAGTTCAGCCATGCCAGGATTCATCCCCTTCAGCAGAGTTTATTTTACACTGCTGCACTTTTTGAACTTTTGCTGAAAATAACTGAAAATGCAGTTGTTTTTATGCTTTCTGAAACTACTGCCCACACTGTACACAACAGTTTTTCTTCCTCTCCCAGACTCTGCTACCAGAAGAGTTCTACCAAAAATATGTGAAAACCACTGACAAAACCTTAGTGTGTTTCTGAAAGACAGTTGAACANTTTTTTTTTTGTTTGTTTTTATTTTGTGTTTTTATTTTGTTTGTTTCTGCTTGTTTTATTTAGTGTTTTTGTGTTGGTTTTGTTTTGTTTTGTTAAAGACAGCATGCAGAAAGAACGTTTTCTCTGATTTAACAGCCAAGTAGAAATGTGAACTACCCTCTGGTATTTTCATCTGCTGAAGTTTGACAAGACTCAATGGCAACAGAAATAGCTTTTGCATAAAGGCTAGGAGCACAAGCTGGTAGTCTCAACATTTACAGAGCAAAACTTGTAACACAATCAGAAACTGATATTGTTTATAAAAGTAGATATCATCTTGATTCCTGATCTCTTTTTTATTATGAAATTTGATTTTCTTTTTAAGGATTTTGTCTATTTACTGACTTACAATCAGAAAATGAAAATAGGGCACAAAAATGTCATCAAATCAGTTAAAACATGAATCCTTGAATTCAGATGGACCTTTTAAAGTGATAGCAAAACATACAACCACTGAAATTCTAGCAGCTGGACTGTACAGTTCCTCTAAAAATATCTTTGCAGTATCAATTTTGAAACAGGTGTGTGAAGTTAATAACCAAAAGAGAAAATTAGACCATCCTGGTAAAATATTGAAGGACTTAATTGGAAAAAAGAGAGGTGTTTGGAGAACAGCGGCCAAAATAATACTTGATACACAAGTAAAACTATGCAGCAAAATTGCCATACTGTGGTAACTTCCTTCAGCTAACACGCTTGTATCACTACAAAATGCTAGTATAAGCATATAAAGCACAGGACACCAAAAATTGTCACAGAATCACAAAATGGGTCAGGTTTGACGAGACCATAGTGGGTCATCTGGTCCAGCCTTCCCGCTCACATTGGCCCATCACAGAGAACATGGCACAGAATTGCATCCAGACAGTTATTAAATAGCTCTAGTGAGGGAGACCCCACGAATTCTCTGGGCAGTCTGCTACGGCTCTTTCAATAGGAATGAAATTAAAAGAAATTAAAAACAACAAAAAGATTTTGTTCTTTTTCCATCTGTGTGCATTTTTTCTGAATATATTCTGTCGCTGTCTGCGGGGTCTCCTAGCTTGAGATCACCCACAGACAGGACATTCCAGGTGGTGGTTCCAGTTCTTGTTCTTCCTTTTTTCCTTTCTCTTGCTCTTCCCAGCTCAAGCACCCAGGGAGACACAGGAGCTGTTTTCTGAGGTTTTTCAAGGTTGTTTATTCTTTCCTATCTAAGGAATTTTCTCTCTTAAGTTACAGCAGTCTGTCTAGCAAGCTGGTCCAGGGCACACTGTCTGCCCAGAGGGCAGGTCTTATCTTTTTATATCATAAACTACATAATATAATGTTTACAACTAATTTCCAATCTGTGACCCCTATATTACACTGTCCAGTTCTCTGACAAACCAATCCAAAAGTGCGACCCTGGCTCAAAGATGGATGACATGAAGAGAAAAAGAAAAAACATACTACCTGTAAAAATCCTACATCTTAACTCTTAAGCTTCTTATCATAACAATGTCACAAACTCATATTTCTACCTTTTAACAATCTAATTTATATTCTACTTAATTTTTGTGACTTGTAGTTCTTCCTGCAATGATGATAATCTTTTCTCGGGAAGCCAGGGGAGCACCCTGGACTCCAACAATATTCCTCTTTTTGTTACTGATGTACAGATGTTTTTCAAAACACATCCTAGCCTGTCTTTGTCCTCAGCATCCAAGTGAAATCACTGTTGTGTCCAAGGTAAGCTTTTGAATCTATGTTAATGCTTTCCATATCAGGCTACCATCCTTTCTGCTAGGCTTTGTCTTTGCTCCCTTTAAAGCTTGTAAACTGCTCTAGATAAAGGACTGCTCTCTCTGTACATCCTGTTGAGATCTACAGAAACAGCAGTTTTCTATTATAGTTAAAATTCAGTCTGTATTTTAATGTATATCACACAGATTTATGAGTCTAACTGGAGACAATCATGTTCTAACAATAAGTAGTTTGGCTGTGGAAGTGACTGATTTTATAGCATCTTTCCCTCACCCCCTGACTGGATCGTTTGATGCTGGAAGAGCTACACCAGAAGTAGTGATGTCCTTTTAAACATAAATAATTCAGTTTAATCACATAAATAAACCCATGGGAAAAACTAGCAGATGATAGGCAAAACTGGTGTGTATTAGACAAAGAGATATAAAGAGATATTTTATTATACATAAAATTCTGAAGGAACAATTATTCAATTTTTCACAATTTGAGGACAAGTGTTTGAGCTTTACTATTACATGATTATACATTGAATCTAAACTGGATAATATCTTGCATAAATTGACTTGAGGTCCTCACTATTGATCACTTCTGCATTTTCATTATTACACTATTTGCAATGCTTTGGGGAAGACTGACTAAGACTTTTGTTCCATCTCCCGCAGTGATAGTTCAAACTGGATTTAGTCCTTGCATTTGTTTCTTTTCTGTCTCAGCCAGAAGATGAATTTAGATTCCTCTTGGGCACTTAAACTTCCAAATCAGAATGTTTCCTGTCACAGAAACATTGCAGAGGATAGTTGGCTGAAGGATTTACACATACTACTTTCATTAGCAACATTACTTTAGTGAAATACCTGCCTTGCACTATCTTCCCCACCCATATAATATTATGCTGAATGTACATACATTCATATTACTGCCATAATAAACACTATATTTTATATGTATTATTATTAATTCATATATTATTTATATA
>VXBU01007727.1:12389-76197 GCA_013400315.1 Bombycilla garrulus | reverse complement strand
TTTATTAACAAAAGAGTTTTCAAGCATATAAGAGTTGAACATACAGATGTATCTATACCCTTATGACTTTCAACATGTGTAACATCAAACTTCTAATTTATAGAAAATAAAACTGATAAATATAGTTATGTTTTTTATCAAACAGAAGCAGAACTTGATAGAATAAAACATTGTTTTGATAATAACTGAGTGAGGAATCTCACACTTATCTGTTTTTGCAGGTTCAAAAAGTGGCATTTAATTAGGTGTATTTTGCTTGTATGAACATAGCATAAATTAGAGAAATTCCCTAAAATAACTGATTTTTAAATATACATGTCAAGATCCTTAACTAAGAAACCAAGCTGAAGACCAACCACTTCTGCCTTGTTAAAAACTTTCAGAGTGCTTAATCTTAAGCACAGAAGTAATAGTATGTATTACTTGTCACTTGCAGTTCACTGGAAAAACTTACAGTTTATCCTATGTATGATGATCTGCTAAGTCACAGCCTCTTTGTGCTTTCTCTCACGGCAGTGAAACACTAGAAAAATAAAGGTAAATCCCCAAGGTTACATTGACAATAGTAAATCCAAAATGAGAAGAAATATCCACTTTAGATCAGAATTGCAGAGTCTGAAGAGCAGCTTTATCAAGACACAAATGTCTTCAAAATATAATTTCTTTTGGCAATACTAGTACTTAATTACATATAAATATGTTTTAATAATGAATAGAAATACATGACTAGACCTACAATACTCTTCTGGATTTTTATTTGTTTGTTTTTCCTTGTTTTGGACAAGTGGTTTTTGATACAGTTGTTTTCTTTTTTTTTTTTGTGGTAATGGCAGTGGTGATGTTTTATTCTGTTTAAGAATAAGTTTGGATTAAACCCACAAGTATTGTAAAGAATTAAATGTGCCCAGCTCAGTACTTGGTCATGAGGTGAATAAAACTTAAACATGCTTAAGGCTGAAGGAAGCAGAATGGGAAAGTGTGTGATAGAGAGGACAAGAATAAAGGTCTGTCTGTACACAGGACTACCACAACTAAATGTAAGGCATGGAAATTGCATTAAAGCAAACATGAAGAAGAACATTTTGATCATATGGATAGTGAGGCACTGGAGAGATGTGGAGTCTTCAGATTTTTATTTTTGATTTGATGTAACGTTAAAAGTGTGCTTTTAGCATTGATATTAAACAAACAACTATTATTTATTAACACAGAATTGAGATCAAAGTATAACATATATTTAAAATATGTTAGTACGTATAAGCTGCAATGGGATCTTTATTCCCATGTGCTAATACCAAGCAAAATCTCATCCAGATCTCTCAAAATTGCATTTGCATAATGTTATACATGTGTACACTTCCAAAAAACTCAGAGAAATTATCCAGACTACAAGTTAAATATGTGTACAGCTCAGACATAGATATCTAGCTCAGAGACACACAGGGCACCATCACATATTAAGTCTGTGTCAGAGCTAGAAACTGAAGCAAGATATTTTAAAACATTGTTGAGTTACTCAACCACAAAGTTCTCTTTGCTACTGTGGCATTATCTCCTAAATAGAAGGCTTATCTTTCAGCATAGGGTGAAGCTAATTTCCATTGTCCAAATCAATATCATAATGAAATGGAAAGAGCAATCTAAATGCTTTGCCGAATGAAAATTTAAGCTAGGCACCAATGGAAAAAATGAGGCTACTGAGAGGAGACATAAACTTTCTGTCTACAAGCTCAATATGTGAGGCAAGGGAAAAAATAAAGAACGCAGCTTTATAATATTTTTTCTTTCAAATTGCATATTTTTTCT
Organism: Bombycilla garrulus; assembly: GCA_013400315.1. Taxonomy (NCBI): domain Eukaryota; kingdom Metazoa; phylum Chordata; class Aves; order Passeriformes; family Bombycillidae; genus Bombycilla; species Bombycilla garrulus. The sequence goes on along the minus strand of VXBU01007727.1, from coordinate 74,391 downwards.
AAATGAAAAGCAAAATTTTAACTTCACTAAACATATCCAGCTCGTGTGCCTACAACTATAATACATATCAGCCTTACTCTAAATGTGTGAGTGGGACATGAGTCCTGTATGTTCTGCACCCAGCACCTTGAAGAAGGTGTGAGCTGCCCTATGTCTCTGACAAACCCAGATCCAATTAAGTGTGTCTTATAATTTATTTAGTGCTTGCAGAAAGACAATTATTTAAGCTGGTCTCTGTGCTGATATTATGTGGGTAGCTGCTTATGAAACATTCAGAAAGGTAAAAAGGAGGGCATTACTGAAGTCGGGGAATTGCCTTTCTCAGGATTATGGAAGCCAACATCTGGGCTAGAACATGAGTTATGAAAGTGTTGGAAGTGATGAAGTGTTGGAAGTAATGAAATACAGTTTACCTCTAAATTGGGAACTAAGAAAAAGATATTATTTAAACTTAATTTTGCTGCTTTTGTAATTCAATGCCCAGTAGTTCTGAGTTTAGCAAAAACACACTAAACACGTATAGAGAAAGAGATGCATGAGACTGAAATGTTCAAATGAATAAAAATAAATATTGCTTTTGTTTTGTCCTAATTATTGCATCGAAGTTATAGAGAAGGAAATGTGGCTAGTCTTGTGACTATCATAACATTACAGTGTTAATTACAGAAACAAAGAATATATTCAGGATGTGTAATTAAAGCATCTGACTATTGAGTAGTCTCGGGCACCACAGACAAGTGGAGCTCTGAAGGAGGTAGTATTAGAAACTAACAGGTTAGGGAAGCAGAGACACTGATTTTGGGGATCTAAGGCCACTGACGTAAGCTCAATGTCAGAGAGGGCAGCTTGGAAACCCAGCAGGAAGCAGTAACATAACTATAGTCATAAAGAAGACATGGATCTGACAGGGTGAACAAGGAGAAGAGTTAAGAGAGAGGGAATTTTTAGCAATTTTTTTTTTTTTTTATCCTTACAGCAGGATCTATAACAGATTTGGAAAATACAGTATTCAACCAGGCAGCTTTAAAAAAATCAAATGAAAACAGGCTCCACTGTGAGGGGCACAACACTGAAGAAAAATACAGATCTCTTCATCCAAATTGAAATCAGAGAGAACGAAGCTCAAAGGAGCTGATTATAAAGAAGATGATAAAAAAGATAAAGAAGCCTGAGGCACTGCGATAGCTGGTGGTGTACAAGCAGGTGCAGTTTTTACAAAGAGTAATACCTGTTTGCTAAATCAGAGTGAGAAGGGGTTAAATAAGAGGTAGCCCTCCTGTTGAAAGAGACTTTTGCTAGCAATGGTATTCTGTGGAATAACCCTGTTTGCCCCTCCTTTCCTTTTTAAATGCATCATGTGAGCTCTGACATGTCAAGAAACAGAAAATTTACAGTTGCAATAATGTATTCATCCATGGCACAAAGAGGTGTGCACATTGGTGTTGGGTAAGCGGAGTTGTCCTGATGTCAGGGAGCAGCTTCTAACTTGAATGGAAAGGTCACTGCTGAGACAACAGGGTAGAAGGTTCTGACAAAGTCTTCTGTAAGTAGATGACCACATATTAACTTGAAAAAGTGAATGCAAAACACCAGAATTCAAATAAGAAACACATTCTTTGTTCATGCTCTGTTCCTAAGATTATATTAGTACGTATAGTGTATATAAATCCCATCTATGCATTGACATAGACAAAAGTCTGCTGCATTGGTCACATAGCTAGGTATTAACCTGCAGTTCATCTAAAATTACTGTTGATAGGTTCTCTTTATTGATAGTAATATTTCTTCTGTTTATAGAATATATAGACATCATCTAATGAGTGATTTAAAAATTTATGTGCAAAAAAGTATTGATCTTTCTTCAAAATCTTGGTCATAACAACAATTTTGCCTGACATTAGGATCAACACCATACCCCTATCATATTTTCAGTTCATTTAAGGGGAAGAAAATAATGTTGGAAATCTAAATATACTGCTGAATTAATCTATGGAGATCTATGATCAAGCTTCTTTGAAAGTATCTTGGAACATAGAATCACAGAATCATAGAATGGTTTGAGGCTTTAAATCACATCTGATTCCAATCCCCCCACCATGGACAGAGACACCTTCTAACACGGTGATCCAGAGCTGGAAGATTGTTGTGTAAGGACACTTGAGATCTTTTTGGTGTTCTAAAAATAAATCACTGTTATCTGGCCCTGAAGAATCATTTACTGTGGATGTTTTTAGAGACAATTTTCTGTTGAAAGCACTCCATGAACATTTTGTCACTGACTAGTCTTGCATCTTTTTATATTCTGATGCCAAGAATCATTAAATCATGTAAGTGAAAGGCTATATTTTGTACCGTTATTCCTGTACTGAGTCTAATGATTTGTGTTTGCGGTATTATTTTCCCTAAAACACTGAATCTTTGATAACATGTGATATTTCTTTCACTAATGAATAAACATTCATCTTAAAAATAAAAGTAATAATACTAATACTAATGATACCTCACACTTTTCTTATTTGTGTGACTTTCAAACTCAAATTTTTGATACCTATTATAACCATATCTATTGGTTTAAGAACTTTTGCATCCCCTGTAACAATGTTTTGTAAAGCTGTTGAAAACATTGCAACCAAATCATTCTCCACATCTTGTTTTAAGCTTTTTTAATAAATGGAACCTTTAATCATCTTGTAATATGATATTTTCTGTGAATTTCCAAGAGCTATTGTGCATCCTTTTACGTACCTTTTCTGTTTTCTTTCCCAACAGTATCTCAATGTTCAAAAAATAACAATGAATATAGAAACAATATTATAGCTATGTTTTGGGATTCTATTCCCATTTCAGTCTCATGATTGAGCAATATTGGAGTGAAATTCTGTGTTTGATAGTGATATTTTATTTGGTTTATGGCCAGACTCAAATTTTTCTTTGAACTTGAGAGACCTAAAATAAATAGAATTTTACAGAGGGATGAAAATTGGGAGCTAAGTATAATTCAATGGTTCACTAAAATAATCTGTTAGACAATTGTGCATGTCATTACCTCAATATTCTCACAAATGGATTTATTTATTTTATTTTTAAAATAAATATTAATATAGTTTAGCCTGATTAACTACCTGAGATATTAAAAATATGTGATCCGGAGTTGCATTTATTAATTAGAAAATATTTCCATCAGAATAAAAGACAATCAAAATATAGAGGGGTAGTGATATCAGGATGGCTGTTCTCTACCATGCTTCCACTTTACAACCTAAAGCAATACAATATTATGCAAGGAAGCATGGTCCACTGTTCTTTACACTGCACATCATATTACGAGTTATAATAAATAGAAATTTAGATAGATAGAAATAAATTTTAAGGTATTTTCGAAATAAATCTTGTTCTGTGATGCTCAGTCAGCCTCTTGATACAATACATTTATCAAAATCACAATATTCAAAAGGAATGAACCTTTTGAATATTTTTATAATTCAACAGAAAAAAATTCTTACCATGATGTTCTGTGTTAGATGCTGGTAGGGAGGCTTTATAGATTTAAAAATAGGTAATCATCAGGTAATCATCTGTTTCTACAAAACAGATTAATATGCACAATTCCAATGTCTATGTCTCTAAGTAATTCAGACATATCACTGTAACTATCCTTGAAGGTTTTTTCTGGTCTCAGTATGTACTAATTTAATGCAAATGTCATACAGAATGACAGCACAAAACCTGCTTAATTCTTAGGGAGCTGTTACTGCCCTTTTTTAGGAAAAAAATTTTGGACTCTAACTGTTTACATATATAAATGCAATTCATGTTTAGAAAATCTTGCAACTGTTAATTTACTCCACTTTCCACCCAATAATTCCCTCTTTGCTTTTCCTCTTACACAAGATAAAATGCAGAAAAGAGACACATTTTGTCAGCCCAGACTGCCTCACTCTCCAGTCTGTTCTATTAACAGGCATGCCTTATGTATTTGCAGCCTAGCTAATAAGATGTTTTTATTTCTTTCGGGTTTTACCATGCTGGTCATCTCTTTTTCCCCTCACTATGCAAACAGAAAACAACATTTGCCATGGCTGAAGGGCTGGAAAGTTTAGAAAAGACACTGTAAGGGAAGTGAAGGTGGGGAAAAAGGCTCAGAATCATACAGATTTAGTTTAGTCAAGATAAAAAAAACAGACTATTTGCAAAAAGATTATAAATTGCAAACTTTTACTTGAGTTAAAAATGAATACACTTTTGAAAGCTGAAGCACACAAAAAAAGACCCATTAAATGAGAAATGGAAGAGGCTGTAGACTTACCTGATTTCTCTTTATTGACACTGTTACTTTATAATTTGTGAGGAGAGTACACAAACAGTGTAATGAGCAATGGAGTCAGAAGTTTTATAGTCTAACTTGACTCATAGTCTTCAGCACCATTTGTAATAAACTTTCTATGGGCACTTTTGCCAGCCAGGGTGAAGTACACAACCTTCCACTATGACTCTTCCTCCACTACTACTTTGTTCCCAAAACTGGGTAATGATGCCTCTGTAGACTTTCTAGCCAATAATTCCATAAGAATTCTGTATTTCTGTTTCCTTTCCAAATCCTTTGAGTGTGCTGAGATGCCACTACACTGTGTGCTATATGAACAAAAGAACAAAGTTTCAGATTCACCTCAATTTATTTGTAAAGTAAGAGATGCAAGAACCTGTGGAAAAGAAAAGAAGGCATCAAAGTTAGAAATGGGATAAAGCAGATTCTGGTGCCCCAAACAGTGGATAAGTTACCTTTTTTCCTTTCATTTTTTCCCCCCAGTTTTCTGGATAGGAGAGTAGGTGGATTTTTGCAGGGAAATATTAAGTTACTTATGCAGATGTTAATGATATTCATCTCAGCTTTGAGGGGAAGGAGGAAGAATGCATTCCATTGTTCTTTTGGATCTAGCTGGCAATGACAGCTGGACTCTTGGAAAAACAGGCAGCAGGAAATAACTTCCCACGTGCTCTAAGAGGACATGGATCAGGAAATACCTTGTAAAGGGTTGGAATCACCTGTCCTATCCAGAGGAATGGGAAGCCCTGTTTATCTACCCTGTCTGATTTCTGATTTGTATAAGAAGAGGCACACAGTTGTAAGGGACAGGGAAGGCTCATTTATGTAGTTCCTTAGATGAGTGGTAACCTTTGACAGCTTCGAAGCCTGACAGAAGGCATCCTCTGAAAGAAGCTGGAACTCAGTGTCTGGCAGTGAACCAGATGAATTGTTCATGTATAATTCCACAGGAGGGGTCGAGGTCAAGGGATTTTGGAAATGTTGAAAATCAGCCCCTAAACAATTTGGTTTCTTAGCAATTGCTTGCACAGATATAGAAGAGAAACTCTGAAAAGGAAAGAAAAAGGCTTCTACAAGAACAAAGAATGGTCCTCAGAATTTATAAGAAAATGTTGAAATTTTTGCGCAGGTGTTTCTCTTCTAATGCTGAGATTAGTGGGTGAGTTGGATTTCCTCTATTTAGCTCCAAAAGTGTCCATCAAAGATGAAGAGAGATCTTGAGATGAAAAGGCCCAGAGTCACTCACAGGGCCCAGACCACAAAGACCTGAAGACAGGGAAGGAGAGAGCTATGTCCATTTTCCAAGAAGATAAACCAGGGTGGTAAATATTTCCATGTTCATTTCAAATCTGAAATAAACTTGGTTTGAAAAAAGCTTTCAATCAGAGCTTGATACAAGCACCTTATAACACCTCCAAGTGTGAAAATTCTCCATAAAACATTTTCCATTATATTTGTTCTCTTTGATACGTAAAGATTAAGCCTGAAGGCAGCTTACTTTGAAAGCAAGAGGGGAAAGAATCAGCATGCTCAAGCTACATTATCTTTTGGAGCATATTCACTTTGGACATCTTTGTTGCTCTTGTCTTTTGATCTTTAGTATATTTCTTCAGGCTGCAGATACACCTAGAAAAAGTGAAAGTGCTGAATATTTCTTTGAGTCTTCACATTGGACGTTTTACCAAGAAAGGATCATTTTCATTTTTATGACCTTGACCAAGGCTGTCACAGCTGTGATTCCTGTGCAAAAGAGCAGAAGCAGTGAGATAGCTCTTAATATCACACTTTCTCTCCAGTCCAAGCAAATTCTTGGTGACAAGGCAGAAAGAGGGAATATAGGGAGGTACCTTTTGCCTGCTACTTCTTGACAACTGCATTATCGATTTTTTGTATGTGTCCAAACACATAATGCTGAAATGCATATGTATATGACCACTATGCTCTTCAACACTAATTGCATCTATCTCCTTTAAACCCTTGGATCATTCTGTCTCACTGTCCACATGTGTGCTGATGGGATTAATATTGTCTGTCTGGCGTCAGTGGAGTTTATTTTCATCATAGCAGTGCATATAGTTCTGTGCTTTGTTTTTGTGGCTGGAATGCTGTTGATAACACAAAGGGTTTTTCTACTGCTGAGCAGTGATTGCATGGTGCCAAGGCTTTCTTTCCAACCCCTGGGAGTGGGCAAGAGGCTGGGAGGGTGCACAGCCAGCACATCTGGCAGACTCTGACCAGAGGAACATTTCCTACATTCCCATGATTTTCTGCTCAGCAAAGAAAGCTGAGGGAAAGGAAGAGAAAGCTCTGCTGCTGGTTATCACTTTAGCTTCCCTAGCACGTGTGCACAACGTGTAGTGGGGTCCTGCTTTCCTGGAAATGGCTGGACATCTGCCTACTGGTGGAACATAGTGAATAAATTCATCTTTTTACTTTGGTTCTGTGTATAGCTTTTTCTTTTCTTATTAAATTCAATTTATCTCAACACAAGTTTTTCCACCATCCATTGGGCATTTTCTTCCCCTCTTCTGTTAAGGGGGAGTGAGAGAGTAGATGGGTCTTGCAGCCAGCCAATGTCAACCCTCTATGTCAACTCTACTTCACAGATTAGTAGATAGATATTCACGTCTGATGCTGTCCTGTGCAATATTTCTGTGAATTATGATTATTTCTATCATTTGAATGATGTAAACTTTTAGTATTGTTTTCCTTTGATAGTGTATCAGTGACAGTATCAGAACTTCTCACACACAAATATTTCTAATTCTGATGACATATGTGTCTTTTTGTCATACTATAGTTCTGTGAGTAGGGCTCATAGAACAGAGAGCCAGTTCTGTGAGGTGGCTTTCCACCTGTTCTTGCAGCTCCAGGTTTTTAAATCAACTTAGTCTGAACTTAGGCCATGTGTACTCTGTAAAACTTTGTATCATTTTAATCGGGTCTTTTTTGTGTGTGTGATTTTGAAGATTTCTAAATTAAGAAATATTACACATATATCTAAAACTATACACAATTAGATGTGTCCTTCTGTTAAGGATATATTTGTTTATGCCAAGAATACAGCCTACTTTCTTCTTTATGATTGTTTTTTTAAGACCACAAAAGTATATTGATGTTTCCTGCTAATGAATCCTCTTTCATCATGTCTCTAGTGAAATATTTCTGTCTTGAGTATTGGCAAGCAATGAAGGAGGAGCTGATGTCTTAATTCAAGTTCTGCATTGAAAGAAAGAAAAAAGAGTGAAAGGGCTGAATACATTTAATGAAGCACAGAATTGCCAAGTAGAATAATGCTTGAACTAAAAAAAAAAAAAAAGCTATGTTCTTGAAGTTGCTTTGGATGAGCTGTTCATTTCGCTATGTTGCAATTATATCCTGCTGAGTGCAGGAAAAGTTAGCCAGCTCTCAGCCTCCCCAGAACAAAAATCAGCATGTTGCCATTTTTCTTCTCTACCAAGACGTCGTTGTCAGCTCAACTTCCTGCTTGGTTCTTGGTTAAATTTTGTTTCATCTGATTCCTTGCATCATCCAGACACAAATTGCACTTCCTTCTTTTCTTATCTTTTGCACAGATTGGGAAAGCGTGATCTGTGCTCTGAACTTTCTTGGTGTCTGTAGAGACATGTGCAGAAGTAAATGAGATATTTTGCTCCTTAAACTCGTTCTAATATATAGATATTATGGAACTGTACAAGCTCATAATAAAAGCAGATAGAATGCTCTAGGCCACATGAATCATCTTTCTGAATGGCTGCTGGTTGTGTGGATGGCTTATGGCTTGGAACAAAAAAGAAAATGAAATGTGGAAATGTGGTATCATTACAAGTGTATTAAAGGAAGTGTTAGAGAAGTATTTTGGAGGTGCAATGAAAAGCAGCAAAAACTGGGGCGTTCATGTGTTTTGGTTGGCTCTGTTCTCTTTTTGCTTTAGGAATACAGCTAGTTTATACTAGTCAGAGATTGATTTACTATCATATAGGGAAATACTGGTAGATTGCAAAATAGGATCTCAAAATACCTTCCACTGATGTTAAGTAGTTTGCATTTGTGACATTTGATCTAGAGATAAAAGTTTCAGAGAAACACCAATATTTTCCTCAATTGTAATATTAGTTGCAGTCATAAATTATCATACATATGAAAATGATGTCTTCAAGTGTGTTTTATCTTATGTCTTTAAAGTGTTCCTGCTACTTAAATAGGGAAACATGAGTTTGACCTTGCAATCACTGAAGAAAGCATTTAACTGTATGCTAAATGCTTGTTATTGATCTCCAACTGCGCACTGGCATCATTAAATTCTGCAGGTGCTTAAGTGTGTGCAGGGTTGGGTTTGATTTCCTTCCTTCTAATTCCTTTAAGAATAGATCTCTCCTTCAAGGTTTGTTCAGCTTCGAAGGAATGTTGCTATAAAGGTCTGAACTTGCTATCGATTGCTGCTGCTGGGTACACTAACATGTAATTAAAGAAAAATGCATGTAAATATTAATATTCTAGGAAGTATATGCAGAATTATAGAAGGGTCTCGTGCCTTTGTGTGTTAGAGGAAATTTCAGACCATGGGTAAGGTTTTCTACATTGAAAAAATCTGATTGCACATGGGGTATTCCTATCTTTCCCAGGTTGAGGTAAACATGTAGTCTATACCAGTAAATTAAGTCTGTTAGATGAGTTAAACAAATTGCCACATAAAATAAGCTGCACTGCCAAAAGTTCTCTTTGCCAGCATGTCTGTTTTAGCAAGAATATGATTTTTTCAAGTTCTATATTGAACAAAACCTTCAAATGCAGAACAAGTATGGGAAATTCATCTTTCCTTTTTGAAGGAATAAGAGTGCAAAACTGATAAGCAGGAATCTACCTTGTGTAGAAAATAAGAAAGACAATTATTTTTCTTATCCCTTCACAAATTGTCGTTTAATTCTAACAGAAGTATCTATGACGTATGACGCAGGTTATCTCCCAAGGACAGTAAATCGAACATGGATAACAGATCTGGGGGAAGACAAGGGGAAATTAGAGTCTTCAAAATTTATCAACTTATATTTCTTTTTTGTCTCCTCAGTGCATATTTTAAAAGTTACAAGAATGTTTTTTGCATACCTTTATTGTGGTTTGCCACTACCCTCACCATGCTCAGAATGTTTGTTTCTAATTAATTCCTTAGTAAAGCAGGGATTTTTATTTTGTTTCAGATATTATATTAAGGTATAAGCTATTACAATTAAAAAATATGATATAATGTGCTGAGTCCTTCTTCAACACTTGAGAAGATATATCCCCCATGCATGCCATGTTTTCTTTCCCAATTGTGCTCCATGATTACTTTCAGACTTGATTAACTTCTCATTTATAATAACATATCTAGCAGTTGTGAAATAACCGGAATCAGCACTTCTTCCAGTGTTGCATCTCTGTGAGCCGATTCAATCCAATTTATAGTTATCGAGTTGGACACTTTCTCATTACTCAAGGGCTGCCAACCAAGGATTCTTAAAGAACCATAACCTGCAAAAAAGCCTTTTCCCCCCCTTATTGCTCTTTTTGTGGGTAATTATCTGTATCTATATATAACTTTTTCTCTACTGAGGTTTGCCATTGAAGACCATAAGGTGAAATCTAGGCAAGTACTCTGGAATATAAACACCTAAAAGCAGTAAAGTTAATTCTGCTCCAAAAAGATAAATTAACTAGGTAGATGAGTTAACTAGATTGTGCACAGATTTCTGTGAGCTATAGGGATAGATGAGAAGGTTTATTTTTTTCTTGAAATTTTTCTAGAGCAGAAGTTCAGCCTAAATTTGCCACATCTTAGGAAAGGACCATTATGTGTCTGTTTTCCATTGTAATGGCCAGCAGAAAAACATTTTGCTATGGATATGTAATCCTAGCTCCTGTGGAGTCTTGAGTGTCCTAGGTCATTGTTTGGAAGAACCAGTCAGCTGAAAGGATCAATCACTTGAAGAGACAATAAACTTGTAGATACGGTTACAAGAATACCTGACCAGAGTAGCTTCACTGAAAGCCACAGAAACCATTTGTTCATATTGAGTTACTTTGAACTTATGCAATTTTTATGAGGCTAAGAATGGACCCTGGTCTTACTCTCTTTCTGTCCCCTAGGCTACAGAAAAAATAAATGTATGGTAAAAATTATTAGGAAATATTTTTAGCAGAATTTGTTTAAGAATTCCTGTGAACCCAGTCTGTGAAGAAAAAAAAAGTGATAATGTTTTCTATACAAAATCACCAAATACACTCTTTTTTTGTTCAAATATCTTGGAAACAGGTGAAATTCAACACATTATTTAAAAAAAAAAAGAAAATAAAGTAAATTTTTAGGTGTTCTAAAATAAACAATTTAAATTTTCTTTTCCTCAAATTTTGCTTCTATAAAAATAATCATTAATGTTATAAAAATAATCATAAATGTTATAAAAATGTTCAAAACTTAAGATTTTTTTTGTGTAAGATCAACTGAAGTGAATCAATTTTTAAATGGTCTTTAGGGTCAGAAAATAATTTCTTTCACTTCTTTCACTGCTGCCACAAGACTTAGAGAAGAAGCTGTTTAGTGCTATAAACTGTGATAATAATCTTACTCAACTGACCATGCATAGTAGGACCTTCCACAGGAGGCACAAATTCTACTGAAGGTAAGCAAAAAACAACAAGAAATTCACCAATAAACTCTGCCTTACTGTATAATTACTCCCAATTTTTTATCACAAAACCAGTGTGTCATTTTTACTGAAATGGAAGAACTGGGGAAAGAGTGTTAGCTATGATTTTTCAGCCAGAAATAAAAATAACCCCTGGTAGAAATCACACGAGTTATTTTAACAGAATTATGCCTCTGTAAGGCAAAAAAATTTTCCTGTTTTCTGCTTTTCAAATGGTGATGAACATCCTGTTCTCTTTGCAACTGAATTATGTCCAGAAAGCAGCAGAAGAACAGGTGTCATGTTGTAGTTTCTGGAATTTCCATATGAGAGAGTTAGCACAATCAAATGTTCCCAGAGAATTCACTAGACTTGAATGAAAGCATAATCCTTGGTCCCATCTGAATATCCAGAGAATTCAAAATTTATGGCACCATGGTTATAACAATTTGGACTACTATTAATACGAGTTTTTTTCCATTTGTTTAAAATACATTTGCATCCAAGAAAGCTTAAGCTAAATTGAATATTATGAAACAAAGAACAACACCATGGCCTACCAATAGCTACTGGCTAATCACAATTATCTTATAAATAAACTATCTATGAACTATTTATATGCAAGGCAAATGAGAGATTTGAGTTTGTTGCTTTTTTTCTTGCGTCTTTTTTTTCCTTTTTGCTTGGTTTGTTTGGTTGAGTTTGGTTTGGGTTTTTTTATTATTTTACATTTAAACTTGTGACTTCCTGTGAATAATTGCCTAGGAATACCTGGTGCACAATAAAGAAGTTTTAAGACTTCAGTGGAGCTCACTAGTAAGCACACAGATCAATAGATCTAATGGCTCCTTCTTCTTCTCAGCATTCTGTGTCTTTATGTTGTGTAGACAGAAGCCCAGACATGCACACATAGGCACAGATATATGTTTATGATATATGTAAGTATGTGTGCACCTGGTTTCTTTTGGTTTTCTTGACCTGTTGCTATTTTTTAAATAGTTATAATCACTCTTTTAAACAAATAGTTTTTCTCAAAACAGTTTTTAATATTTTCTTCTTTTTCAGCCTTTTTTTAAAAACACACAGGACATTAGTCTCTTAAAAGAAGTCTGATGGACAGGAGCAGAAAATGGAAATTTTTCCTACAACATCAGTATTTTGGCAAACAGCATCATGTATATAATCCCAGTTTCTCTGCCAGCCAAACTACAATGACAACTGTAAATGTTTAAGTACAGGAGAACAAATATCCTTTTAATCAAAGACAAATATTTTAAAATTAAATAACCATTTATTAGAAAAGGATGTATGATTTTGGATGAACACATGCAGTATTCTCAGAGAAACACAAGCTGAATACTTAGGGAAGCTGAACAAAGACTGCTAGATTATTTTCTTATGCTCTGTGGAGTTATTTTAGCAAAGTTATGAGTATTAGAGGATGGCCATAGATTCAAAATACATACTTTTGTATTCAATACCTTTCCTATATTTTTGCTTTGCAAATAAACTTTTACAGTTTCTGATTATGGTTAAGCCACTTTGAGTCTGGATTTTGAAAGGATTAAGAGGATTTGAAGTTGTGTGTTCTCATTTGTACTGAAGACCAAGAAATGTGTTTGAGGCAGAAATTTTCAGATAATAATAAAGTATTAATAGTCTGGATTTTGCTGATCCTTGCTGTTTATTTATTAATCTATACATGTCTGTTTTCTTTGCATACAAAATCTGTTTTCTGCCTTTCTGATTATTGAAAATTGACTTTGAAATGTAAACTAAAATATAAATTCAAAATTTCTTATTAAAAAAGCTTCTTGAATTAGGACTCCCCGATAAACATTTTAATTACACAATAAAATTTGATTATTAATTCTCATCCATTTTCATCATATTTAATTGAATATCATAATAAATCAGTATTACTGTTAAAATTATTGCAACATAATGTCTGACTTTAACAGTAAAAAATATTCTTCTCTCAGAATTCACATTTTCCTAGTAGTAGATAGGACTGCTTCATCCATCAAAAGTATTTTTCCATTTGAATGATATTATTCCAATATGTTCCCAAATGTGTTTTTTTGGTGTTTTTTTTTCTCAGTTTCTGTTCTTCTGCAATAATTTTTCTTCAGTTTGCTCATTTATCAACATAGTTAAAAGTGTTGAGCAAGCTTGTGTGTACAAATGTGAGTAACAAGCAAAAAAAATTGTGCTACATAGATGGTAGAGACATAAGAATTTAAGAATTTAGTAAAACCAGAAAATCCAAACTACTGTAGTTAGATTTCACTGTTCTTTCTCAAGCAGGCCTCCAATGAAGTAACTGTAATTTAGCCGTGATTACCACGTGATTCTGTTTGTAGTTTTAAATTGAAGAAATATTTATGGCAACAGTATTTTAATTCTGGTTCTGATTTTAAAACTCTCTATTAGAATACTTAGAATACATTTAATCCTTCAGAAACAAACTGGCAATGAAAATAAATGTAAAATTTTGCATGATCAAATCAACCATTTTCATTTTTAATCTTAACATCAAGACAGTGGCAAATCTGTGGCATTTCCATAAGCATGGGTTATTCTAAGGAATCCAAAGAAGCAAAATGAGATTTATGGATCCAAATCCTTGTCCTCCACTCTCAACAATATTATTCTGTATACAAAAAGCTGTTTCACACTGCTCCATTTAACATGCACTAGTGTCAATATGAATAAGTAACATTTGAAGAGTTGGTCCTTCTATTAAGGGAAAACACATGAATTTCAAATGCACCATTTGCAGTAATCAAACACTGCCATATATGGCTTTTAATATGTTAGTTTTTCAAATGGTGTTAAATCATCATTCTAACCTGTCAAATTCTGTTTTCAAAGACCACACACGTTTAATAAAGATTAAAGTTCATCTAGGTGACCTTGAACATTTTTGAAACTCATCTCATATGCTGTCATACATACATTACATATACGTGAGTAGAAATAAAGGTCGAAGATTGTCTGGCTGAACATATCCCGGCAAAATCGTTACTGAGGTTGGCGAAAGCCATGCCAAGTACTGCACTTGTGACAAAACCCTCTTGTTTGCGTGCTTAGAATAAAACCAGTCTTATTTTACATAAAACTGACAAGAACTGGTGTAACAGTCTCTGGCCTGTGTTGTCCCCAAAACCATACTGGAAATCTGAGATAATGCTGGTAGTAGTCATCCTAAATCATGCCAGAAACAGTGCCAATGAATCAACGTTGCAGCATTGTATTACATCTATATGTATTCATACACAAATATTTTGCCTGAACCTCTATCCTGCCTTTGCTTACATTAGCAGAAGGGGCTGGGACATGAAGGCCAAGAACACTTGCAAAATTAAATTACTATTGTTTATAGTCATGTTTTGTGTGCAGCCCACAATAAGTCTTCTTGACATTATTATATTGTTGCAAGGTACTCCTCTGCAACATCTGTCTGTTGTCGTCCTTGTCACTAGTCCTTGAGATCCATGCTGATTTGCTCTTTGATTTTGTTTGCTCTACTCTGTCTGTGCAGCGCTTCTAGGTAGATAATTATAGCAGAGGCAATTGAGATGGAATTTCTGATTTTAAAGTTGAATTATCCCATCAAATTACCTACTGACTTTAAGGTATGCTGCAAACTTCAGTCATTATGCTGGTTGTGTTGGAAATTTTAATTAATTTTTAGGAGAATCAGACTTTTAAAGGATGGAGGTGTTATTAAGCTGCATGATTTTTTTACCAGGATGTCTGTTTGGAGCCTTCTTGCTCTTAATCTTCACTACATATTCACAATGAGCAAATAGAAAGCTAGTTGCAGCTACAAATGTGCACAGCCTCAGACAATTTACAAGCCCCAAAACTATTTGGAATCACCACTTGCAAGTGGAACCTGTCAAACAAGATTCTAACTTGCCTATCTCTATGATTATTATGGTATTCCAAATATGAAGCTCAAAGAGAATTTTTACAGGTGTAAAATTTACAGGAAGTGTTTCATAAGTGACAGTGAGAAAAATGGAAATTTTTCATCAATACACATCAGTGCCAAGTGGCATTTTGTATTTCATTTGCACTCCTTTACCTTGAGTTGTTTAAGTTCTGCTAAGAGAATAGTCTTAGATGTCAAATCTGTAATTTCATTATTTGGATAGATATACCTCACCTTTATGATAAGCAACTAATGTGATACAAAACTTCATGGGACAAAAAACCAAAGGCTTTTACAGTAAATGTCACCATTGATGAAATGATCCAATTATTTATAATCCTTACAAATGGCATTTTTATTTTCTGTTGACCAGAACTGTGATATAGCATGTGGCAGATGGTGGAGGGAAAAGATAGCGAGAATAATATGTAATTAATATAAGCCTACTTTGGATTTTATTCAGGTGGCAAAGGATAATCAAGAATTTGAATACATGCCATTGCTTTCTAAGGATTTTTTTTTTTCTTTCCTCATATTCTTCTAATGATCTAAGGATGTATACAGTACAGTTATGTCTTAATTTATTGATAGAAGCTAGTGGAAATGTGGTATTTTAAACTAAAAAGAACATTGATCTGCAAAGGCTGGATTATGTTCAGTCCTCAATTTTTCATTTTCCAGAAATGTGGGAAAATTGGATAAAATATATTGCTTTCTATCATCGTACCTTAATTTCTTTCCTTCAGTAGTTGTATGAGACAATACAAGCTCTCTCAATACACTGAAAAATCAAATAAATGCATATGCTCTACCAGTTTGCACTAAAAAAATCCCAACAAAAACAAAAACAAACAAACAGACAAAAAAAAAAAAAAAGGCAAAAAGAAGAAAAAGGAAAAAAAAAAAAAAAGGCAAAAAGAAGAAAAAGGAAAAAAAAAAAAAAAGGCAAAAAGAAGAAAAAGGAAAAAAAAAAGACCAAAAAACAAAAAAACCCCACAACTGCATCTCTCAAGTAGAGCTTCACTGCAAGGAATAATGCAAGAAGAAACATTTTCAATTTTTTTTCACCTCAACATGCTTCTGCTGCTTCTCTAGGTGCTGCTCCCTGCAGCTGCTAAACAAAGAATCTAAAATAATTCAAAAATCTATTTGTCTTTGTGAAATGAGTTTGAGCTACCTTAGTTTAAACTATTTTCATTATGTGTGTTCTGGGCTAGGCAAAATATGATTGCAGCTACAGGAGAGAGTCACTATTTTATAACCTGGCTTGCAGATAACAAATATAAACATTGTTAAATAGTGAAAGTAATGGTCCTTAAAGGCTGTAAAGCAGCAGTGGAGATACCATGTAGCTGAATCAAAACCTCTGATCCCTCAGTAAACTAAATTTCTTACGTGAGCTCCAGTGGAGAGACAAAACTGAAAAAAAGTAATGGCTCTTAAGGGGATAGAAATTTCTCCTTTAGTTGTATGGAGAAATTTTTTACTTGTACATGCTTGGAAGAGGCAAACACTTTACTTACTAATACTTTCTTTTTTCTTTTTTTTTATCTATATTTCCTTTTAATGCAGCCTTTAAAAAAATCCCCATGAACATAACATTTTACAAGTGGCAACATCTCTGCATAGTGCACCATGTCATAGACATTATTTTTCTACTTTGTTTTTTCAGATTTGTCTTTGCAAGAAAAAGTGGATGAAGGCAAGTTAATTATCTAGAGGTGTTTTTCTTCCCCTTTCCTTTTGTTTTACCTCTTCTTTTCTTTAAAGTATTTGTGAACAAATTCTTCTATTTGAGATGAGATCTTATCCATTACAGCTGAATTTGACCTTTTGTTCTTTTTAAGCTTTATCAGAAGAGCCTGAACACCTGTTTTGAAAAGCCAGGCTCCACACTTTGTACGAAACAAAGAACACGTCATTCCTAAAAGAATGAGGAATGAAAAAGAAACTTTCTTGGGGGGAAGGGCAGATCACCTAATACTAGATATCCAGACAGCAAAAGATGCTCAGAGAAAAGTAATATGATGGTTTCTGAAAACAGTTGAATGGGAAACGGGAGGATGACTATTTGGAGGTGGGAGAGAAACAGAATAAAAATGTAAGGTAAAGTAAACATGAGTTATATGCAAGTGCAGTGGGAATAATACAGATGAGAGGTAAAAGTTATGTTAAAGCAGAGATACATAACAGTATTAATGTTATTCAGGAGGAGTAAAGCATCCATGGAGTCAGGGGGCTAAAAATGAAAAAGCGCATTCCTGGTTCTCTGCTGTAGCACATTAACAGAGTTATGGAGAGAAATGTGAGAGGATATAACTTTTCAGATATGGATCATATAGAAAAATTATCACTGATGTAATAGTTTGGGTAAAGTAATGACCTTTCTACAAAGGACCAAAATTAAGGATGGGTTGGCTGCAGTTCTTAGACCAATCTTTAGAAGAACATAAATCAGATGCAGAAGAGAGGTACCATACTGCTGATGAAAGTGAGAATGTGTGAAAATTTCTATGGCTTCAGGACAAGTACATTTGATATTTTCTTTAGATAGATTTAAGCATATTTGTATACAACAATCACAAAATGATGTTTTAAGTTACTTATATTCTACTTGAAATCCCACATTAAGGAAAGAAAAAGGTGATTTAATGATTAATTTTAAAAAATAGTAACTCTCTAACTAAACATCTCATTACATTTCTGCATTACTTTTGGTCCTCATATATATAAAAAATTTCTGGATATCACTGATTCTGCACCAAAGTGTTCAGTTTGCCTCATGCTTTCACCTTGACAGAAATGGGGGTGTAAAATGGACATATTTCTGAAAAGGAACCTTATTTTTATGTGCAAATTAATGCATATTGTTGAGACAAAAGCTCTAAGAGATCAGTTCAAGTGTTGTCTGTGTGCGTCACAGACTAGAAACTACTGCAGTACTGGACAGCTGACTATAGGAGGTAAGACACTTCTGGAAAAAGAGTAACCATTCAAAGCAGGTTTTAATGTGTTAAAAACCAAAACTCCCTGCTCCAGATAAGGACACATGGTTCAGTGTTGTAGGCTAATGATTCAACATTTTTAGAGAGATATGATCTGTAAAGAGAAATAATGCACAAATATACACACACATGCATGTCTTTATATGCAATTATATTAATTGGCCCAGTCTTTTGGACAAGCACCTTTCCAGAAAAAAATTTAAAATAAATTCCTATTGACTTAAAATAACATGGAAACAAAATAAATTCAGATTTTAGATGTAACAAAAGCAGACTGAGCTGTTCTGAAAGTTGGCTGGCAAATTCCAAATGGTGACAGATTATCTGCATCTGCATATATTTGTAAGCTTTGCATTAGAAGCCAGGACTTTTCATTCCTGAGCATGACTTCTTATGGACTGAAAACTGTAAAAGTGTTTCCATTTATTATTTTCAAGGGTGTCTGCATTGATAGAAATTATTCCTCTCTGCATTTGCACAGAAGTCCCTGACTCAGATATCATCATCCAGAATTGAATATTCACATGGGAAGAGCATTTTTCTATATATATACTTTTCTCACTACAATCTATGCAAAATTAAACAGAGATACAGGTATTATTCAGTCAAAGTTGTGGAAGTAAAACCTGTCCATTTTTGCCTTAGATAAAGAAAAAAGCCTTCATGCTTCCCATGGACAGGAAGCTTCAGGACAGCATTCTGATATAAGTAAATGTAATAAATTAATTCTTCACTCATTTCTCATGAGAGAAAGCCTCTCCAAGCATTCACATGTGGTTGTATGTGTCTTTAACCATATGATTATGTGCTTTGCTGGATTAGAGATGAAGGCACTGCTACTTGGTGCTAAAGATATAGGGAATTTCTTAAGAAGGGAGAAGGAGTTTCTGGGCTTCATTTAAAAGCACTTGTTTTCAGTCTTGAATATTTTGATAGAAGCATTTGTTCTAGGATTTCCGCTGCAGAGGAAACTCCTACCAGATGAAGATGTGGAATGACGTAAAGCAGGAGGATGTACATTCCACGTATAATTATTTAAGAAGTGCTTTACAGTCAGTTTGGCTGTCTGGCACAGGGCAGAGTTTCTGGTGTTTCCTCACAGAAGTCACCCCTGAAATCCTGCCCTGTCCAGGCGTTTCTTCTAAAACCTTGCCTCATGAACACAACACAAGGTTCCTGACAATGAGCAATGCTTTCCTAACTACTGAATCACATTGCTTCTGGTGTTATCCTTATTCTGGGCAAGCTCACCTGCTCTGCAGAAGGAGTCTCCCTTATTATTTAACAAGTGTCATTACATCCAGTCTTCAAAGAGAAACAAAATATAATTATTCACAAAAGTAAAATAAGGAAGGCTATAAATGTCCAAGTTGCAGGACACTGAAGTCTTGGGGTTCTTATAAATCTTGGTTAGTCCTGGATGAAACTTAATCTGAGTTACTAATAACAAAGGGACAAAAGCTGGTAGAAAACAATGGAACAAAGACATCTAAATTAATAACATTAATTGAATTTTCTTTAAGTGCTCTAAAAAACCAAAGAAATAAAAAGATGTTTACTCTTTGACATGTAGTTGTTGGCAAAGCAAAGATCCAGTTCATAGGAAATGCACTCTGCAGATGGCAGAAGCAAACCTTAGTCCCAGTTCATGCTCTAGCAGCTGGTATCCTAAGTTTTGTTTCTCTCATTGGTCTCGCTTCCTTTCATTTAACAGCCAGACTGTTACTTATTTTCCCTGCTAACAAATGGGGCTTTTGTTCATGTTCTTCCTTCATGCAGCCCTTTCAAGTAATCTTTGTCTCTGAATTTAGGACCAGGTTGTTGAAACATCACTGGCATAAAATACAGCGAGGGTAATGTGTGTGAAGCAGAGCCCTGAGCAGAGCCTGTTACTGTTAATCCACTTGCATTTGTTCCTGAGAGGAAAATGCAGCTTGCTAATGTTTTGTGAGGCGGCAGAGCACTGTCAGAGGAATTGTACCAGAGCCTGCATCACAAATATATGGGTACCATAAACTTACTTGCTGTGATCCTTTGTAAGCATGGCCAGAATTGGGAGGTGGGTGTTCTTTCCAATATCTCATGTTAACTCTTAGAAAAGGGAGCAGCTGCCTCTTCTGCTGCAGAGCAGCCTGGTGACAGCACACGGGAACAGATGGCAGAGCAAGTGTCTTTTTCTTCGCATTTAGGCAGTCCCCTTCTCTCCTCCTGCTTCTCACAAACAGCCTCACTGAATTTTTTTCATGGTATAAAGATACTAAATCTTTTCTTTTCACTCCAGGAAGCAATTACCCTTGTTCTTTGCAGAGCAAAGAGAAGAAAGGGAGTAAAATCTAAAGCATTAATTCCACACCCCTCCACATCCCCCATCCTTCTTTCACAGGTCAGTCAACTGAAAAAACAGAGATGAGCTTTAAGGGTTTTTCTTCTATTATTGTGGGTTGATGTATAGACAATATTAACAGCATTTGGTAGTTTGCTGTATGGAGAAGTAATGGGATTGTATAATTCAAAGTAGGGAAAAACTGGTGTATTTATTCCTTGACTTATGCATGAATGCCAGAGTTTTTCCCTTTTATATCAATTATCTGAAAATATAAATGCTTAGTTTATAGGCAATTTATACAGCTGTTTATAAATGGATAGTTTATGCAGCTATAAGCAAAACTTTTGCACAGCATATATTATCTAGTGACTATTGTCTGTCAAGTATTGCTAGATGAGAAAAAAATGTAAGCATAAGAACAAGTTTTCAAATATTACATTTCCTTCTGATTTATATGAAAAAGCCAAGTTATTGACAACCACAATGACTTGCACCTGCCCTAATACAAATTAATGTGGAGGTCATATGGACCTTTTAAAGTCTCTATTATGGCTGAACTCCACTAGGAACAAGTTAACGTGGCAAGGTGCTCTGTTCTTTTCTTAGAAGAGTCCACCCAGCCGTTCAGAGTCTGCTGCTGACAGGAGTGCCTGGAGCAGCCAGACTTGGATGGGAGATGCTGGTGGTAGGTCACCACACCGAGACTGATTGTTTCAGACTGTCTGCAGCTCACTTAGTGCCACAGAGTTGCCTGAACTCTCTTTACCTTTTCAGTGGTAAAGTCTAGAGATGCACGTATTTTTAAAAGGCAATTTTAGATTCTGACATAATTCCAAGGCCCCTGGGACTTGAGAAGCTCTGAAGTCACTGTGATGCCTAGACTTTAATATATGCTTGCTCTCAGAAGCCTATTTTTTGCAATTATAGTTGTTCCTGTAACTCTTACTACCCCACATTTTGAAAGCATTAAACAGCAATCTAAACCAAAACTCAGAACCCAAATATATATTGAAGTAAACCAGGGAGTAATTTATTTTTTGTACCTGGTAAGTACTCCATATCCTGAAAAGAAATTATTAATCACAGTTCTTGATATCAATGTGTTAACTGAATATAAATATTTTTCAATGCCCTAAAAGATCAGAATATGAGCCAGATATTAGCATAGAGAACACATGAACAGATTGAATAAATACTCCTACAAGTGAAGTCTTGTCTCTTCATATTAAGGTCTTTAGGAATTCTCTCCTGGTTACCTCTCCCTGTAAACAAGCACTCTTTACATATTCCATTAATAAATGTTTTGTATTGCTGCAGGTGAATATGATTAAACTGGACCCTGGGAGACACTTTTTGTTATATGATGGTCTCTTCAGGGCTCTGTGGAATGTCACTTTGAAACTGTGACATGATAGAAATTGGTGAGCTGTGCTCTCTCATGTAGTAAAGTTTACATAAATATTTAAGTGTTTCTTCTGGTTGATATAGCCCATAACTTCTATAAGCATTGTCCTCAAAGCCACTATTTCTTAAGTGAAAGTAAACACAAAATATCTTTACTGTGTGCCCTGCGTCAGGAAGTAGTATAAAGTTTTTAACTCACTTTTGTGCTTTTTAACTTGCTATTGAAGAGGCAAAACAAAACAAAAACTATCAGGCCAAGATAGGTAACATCGTAAGTACCAATAAATGTTATAGCTCTGTCACTGTTTGTAGAACAGACAATTATATTTGGATTTGGGATTTATTGTTTGTTTGGGTTTTCGGTTGTTCTTTTTTAAATAGGAAGATTTTCTACATGTCAAATAACCATAGTCTTTAGCAAAGTGAACTGGCAGCCCAGGGGATTTAGATAGATTTAGATTAGAGGTGTACCTGCAGAAATGATCCTGATGGCTTTCGCTGAAAACATCCAGAGTCTGAATTGAGGTAGATAGATAAATCAACCATAGAGTTTTTTTCTGAAAACCTGAAAAGTTATTAGATCTGTGTTTTCAAAGAGTGGGTGGTGCAACTGGTCCTGATGCAGGTTAAAAAAACGGTGTGAACTTTTGTGTGATTTCACCAGCTTCTTGGACTCCGGATTATATTAAAGAACAGAAATAATTACACTGCGGGTCCTGTCCTGCATTCCTAACATAAGCAGAATACTTATTGGATTTGCAGTGTAGGTCTGTCTTTTGTTTAGGAAAAGCTTTGAAGCTTTTTGAATAAGGACCAAGTCAAGGTCTTTGACTGGGACCCAGGTAGTGCTCTCCACATACATGAGACATAATTATTTACAGTTTTATGAGGATTCTTTGTAATCAATATTTATTTGCCATGTATTGATTTCATAAATGTGAACTTGCGTTTGAGATGGCAATAGACACACCACTTCATACTGAGAAATTGCTTCATATCTGAAATATGAGTAATGGGCTTGCTGGTGTGTATATTCAGCACTGTCCTCTACTGGTTGAAAAAGAAATGTGCAGCTCTATGCTGAGCTACACTGGGCAAACAGGAAAAGAATTTGCTGTGCCATTCATTCAAACTCAAGAAGTAGTCCTGAACCAATTATGCTGATGGCTGTTTTGTATTTATCTTCCCACAATGTTACAATAAAAGATTTAAAAAAAATATTTATAATCAATTGCTAGATTTATAAGAGTGAGCTAATACCTTTTTCTAGGCTAGATGATACAGTTAGAAAAATTGGCCAGCATTCCAGGCACAGAAGCCTACATTGTGTCTGGCAGAGAAGCCAAAATATGCAAGTAAAGCAAAGGTTAAAAACAGGTGACTGAAGTTTAACACATCTGCTAATTGTTTAGATTCCTGAGAGAACAGAGAGAGCTGATACCTGTAGGTTAATGGAGCTGCATGGACAGATGTGAGTTCCTAAATACCTGTGAAACTGAGGAGACTTCCTGTGGCTCTCAAATGCTCTACAGTGCAAAAGGAAAATTGAATGTTGATATCAGGACATTTAGATGTGGAATTTTGTGGCTTAGATCACTATGTAGCACCTGGGGCATTATGCTTTGATTTAATTTTGAATGTCCACTTGGTTAGTTCTGTGTCAGCCAACAGGAGTATGCAAAGCTTTTTCCCTTATAGCCTTTTCCTCTAATGAGTATTAGTTTACTTGTTGCCATATTATACTTCTCTTAAGTATAAAATGCGATAAAGATTTTTCACTCATTTCAGTTTAAGAATTTTATATAGTTCAGTGTCTTGGTGATTTTTCTAGAGATCACATTTGAAAAGAAAAGAATATAGCATTTTCCTTTCTCACTGAGTTTTAAGCTCTTCTGCATCTGAAAATGTTAATTAAATAAAAAAGAGAACTTATTCCTTTTGTTTGGGAGCACAAAGTTCAGTTATCACAGCAGTATTTGCTTTAATTGTGTTCAGGAGGGCAGTACATGTATGTAGCAGCATTTGGAAAAATGGCTGCTGAGAGACATAAAACTGAGACACCCCCTGAGATCTCACTGTGGTGGTGTAGCTTTGATTTCTGTTCGAATACAATAAAATATTGTGGGTTTTAATACTGCCTCAAGACCAAGTAGCTTATTTTATTTTATTTTATTTTATTTTATTTTATTTTATTTTATTTTATTTTTTTATTTTATTTTATTTTTCCATGGTGACAGGCAGAAGAGGAAAGAAATGTATTTAGGAAGGATGTTGCTTCAAAAATGTTATCCTGATCATCTGACACTTTTGCAGATTAATTTCAGTGGCAGAGCTGGAGCTAATTAAGGACCACTGGCCAGAGGGTAGCAGTGTCAGGGCCACCCAGCCTGGCACCGGGCACCCTGCAGCTGAGCTGCTTCAATATGGCAAAATGGAGGCATGTCTTCCTAGCAGTGTGCAGAAACCTCAGCAAAGAAGCAGTCTGGTTCTCATGGCAACCAGGATTTCCATATACTGCAGGGGCACACATGGTCTGACATCACTTTGCTGCAGGGAGGATTTCTGTGCGTACTCAAGGACTAAAATAAGCCCTTTGTAAATGAAGAATGTGTGTCCATTTTTGTGTATGTAACTGTATGTCTTTCCTCCTGTGAAAGGGAGAAGAATAAGGAAAGAAAAGAGGATGCAAAATTATATTTCTCTAAGTCAAAATAAAAATAACCCTGACACACCCAGCTTCTCATTTTCAATTTGCATCCCATTTTAAAGAGCAATGATATCTTGCACATCTGGGAAGAAAAAAGGATGCTAGCAGTTCCTTTAGGTGTTAGAAAAAAATTGCTTTGCTAATCAGAACATAGGGAAACAGATACGCTGAATGTTAGATGATGCTTTTTGCTGCAGCACCATTTATACAGATTTTATCAGGGCAAGTCTGTAATGAAGATGTGATATTCATCATGCATGATACAGTGACATCTGGTGTAAGACATCCTTTGCTGTATGCTGCAGTTCCCAGCTCGGAAGATAATTCATGTGCTTCAGGTTTATCAGGCTCTGCCATGCAGCCCAGGGAGAGGTTTCCTTATCCCTCATTCGAGGTGACTCATACTTATTGTAATATCTTAGAGGGCTCTATGTTATTCAATTCTGCATGTGTATTCTGTCCTGGGGAATTATATTGCAGGAAAAATCTGACATGAAATCTCTATTGTTCTATTACAGAGATTGGAGTTCCCTGAGTGTTAGAGGTCTACAATTCCTTTTAAATTCCATTTATAATATGACTCTGTATGGATCTAAAAAAGCTTAAGCTTGGCTTCAGTTGGTTGAAGAAATTTAGCATACTGGGATCTTTCCCCTCTTTTTTTTTTTTTTTTTAGGCAGTAACAGGAATGCCAAACTGAAATCTCTTCTCGTAAAGCTTTTTTTTTTTCTTTTTTTTTTTTTTTTTGCTTGAATTGATTGGAATAATTTTGAACCTTTCCACTTGCAAAGCTTTAGTATAGCCTTGTGTGAATTCTGATATATAGAGATTTTGTAGGGCTAAGGGAGATATCAGTTATTTAATGCAAAGCTGTGGTTTTACTCTTTTCCTCACTACAAACTCTTACTTTTTAAAATAAAGATCAGTAGAGCTCTGCATTGGCAGGACATTCACACCGCCATCTCAACTACATAATTAAAGGACCTTTGATTTGATCCAAATGATCACAAATTAAGTGAAAATTTTAAATAAACATAGTTATATTTCTTGTGAATTTGGTGTATGATTAAATGCTTTTCCATGTTTTAATCAACAAGTTTCACTCTGCTTCTGAATTATGGTTCTCTTCTTTCTACTTTGTTATAAATCACAATTTTATTACATTACTGTACTTGATGTTAAATGTGAGACATGTAATCACACATCCAATGATAAATGTCCTTTCTTGGTCACCTACATATGGGGAAGGAAAGAAAGAGAAGAGATAAAAATGAGAATTATAAGCCAGACCTTAGTATTTTACCTGCTCTATCTTCCAGTGAATTGTTTTCATGTGGGCAGCTTCTGGTAAATGTGGAAAACAAAACTGCTGGTTATATAATGACTTCAGAGGAAAGAGAGCCTGCTTTGAACTGACAACAGCCTTGACAGCTTGAACGTTAAAGCTAGAAATATCTTGTCAGAAATATTGTCTCTAACATTGCAGAATCGTACTGGAGCCCTTCACTCTAGGAAGGAAAGGTGGGTGGCACCTCTGCGTGTGACTCTACTGCAACAGCGCAGGGCCACTGGAAATGGCTAGTGATAAACCCCTGAGGTCTGCATCTACATGAGCTCATGATGTGTGCTCACTGCCCCTTCCATATCCCAGAGGGAGCTGGATTTTCCTGGCCTTCACGTTGGAATATGGTGCCACCACAGTGACAAAGAAATCAAATAGATGGCTTCTTTTAAGAAACCTGTCTATGTTGGTTGGCATCAGAAGTTATTTTCTTCTTTTTTCCAAGTGGATCCAGATGTGCATTCAGAATTTATTATAATTTTCTCTTTGATTGTATTTCTATAAGAAAAAATATTTATCATGCAAATGGGAGGGGACTTGCCTAGGCTGACTGTGACATAAGTGAACTAATGCATTTTTCTCCACTCTTTCCCACATATTTTTAATCACAGTGGGCCATATTTTAATATTTTTTATTTATTTGTATGTAATAGTCCAGTACATGAATGCATGTTATTTATTCTGGTGTAATCTTACATGAATTTCTAGGTCACACACATGGAACTTGCAGGGATGTGCAGAATCTGCTGGCATCAGCAGTGACCTGTAGATGGCATTGTGCTGTGGACATGGAGAACAGATGTGCTGCGTGAAATTACTGACTTAGAGAGACAGAAAGAGAGAAACAGTGGGAAAAGAGATTAATAACAGAAGAGATGGTCTCATTACTTCATTAAAAGAGGAAATATATGAATATATGACCAGGGACCTTCAAAGTGCTCCCTTCTTTTTTTTTTTTCTTTTTTCTTGTTTTCTTTTTTTTTTTTTTTTAATTTCTTTTGTGCTTAAAAAGTCTGAAATGGCCTGAGCACTCAGCTGAGTACCCTGCACAGTCCCTGACATCCTCCATCCTCTCAGGGAGTTTGCAGCACTCAGGTAACACACCTGTAACAGTTCTGCAAAAGCAGCCCATGCAGGCTGTGCCCTGTCTGTTGGTCTATCATGCTCTGTACAAGACTGTGGTTTGATTTTGTACACCTGGAGCAACCAACCTCATGTAGTCACATCATGATCACTTATGTGCTTGTCTTCTTAGGCATCATGGCTCCTTTCTGTGGCTGAGAATAGGAATAGAGGAGAGATTTCCATATCTGGGTGGTTGAGTCAAAATGCAACATGTGCAGCATATGTGACAATGGGACACTTGTTACAACAAACACATCAGACAGTCAATAACTTCTACTTACCAAAGTCATGTCACTGATCCAGCTACAATATTGCCAAGCAGCAGCCCAAGAGTCAGCCCATCAGCTCTCTCCTCGATCCTGCCTGATTTTCTGCTGCAGGCATGATGGACAGTGTTGGGGGCTTGGCAGGATTCCACCAACAATGGTGAAAGCAACAAACAAAATTATATACCTAAAGTACATATGTTTCTTTATATACAACAATTACTTGGACTTAATAAAATGATTTGACAATTTAATATAAGTGACATTTATAATATCACGGAAATATAATGTATGAACTACCTATATGAATGTGTACATATATATACCTCAATAGATAAAATTGAGACCCACAAGAAGTACATCTGCCTGTTGTCAAAAGCCTCAGTCCACTCTTTGGCAATATAGTTCCAATATTATTTCAGTCTCTAGGTCTTTCCTGCAACACTAAAGAATCACTGTCTTCCATTAAAATTTATTTTTTTTAATCTCCTGTCCTATTATGAATCAGGATGATGAATTTAAAACCTTCTACATATAAAAAAGCTCAGTGTCTTTCTAATTAAATTCAGGGTGGTTTAACTGCTTGGTACAGTTTCCAATGCATCTTTAATCTGGTTTAAACTCTGAAATGTATCTTTCATAAGTCAAAAATGAAAATTTTCATCCCACCAATATGTTGGTTTTTTTAGTAACATATCATAGCTGAGTGATGACTAAAGTCAACACCCTGCCTAGCTGTGAAAAGGTAAATAATTTGGACAAAAGCTTTTGGATTAACATCATCTCAGGAAGGAAAATAGGCATTTTAAGGATTGGTAGTTGTGTGCCTCATATGCAGTCTGCTGGGAGCAGCATACAGTATCACATCTCACATTCCTTAGAAACTCCTTAGGTGATGCAGGCATTATGGCCATAGCCGTGCTCTCACTGCCCCTGCACCTCCTCCTGGCAGGTCATGGGATTGCTAATTGCCTGAACTATATCCTTGTTTGTTGTAGCAGATGATTTCATTCTCCTAATCAAGCCCTTTCAATGGTGCTTTTTTGCTGTATTTTAAGAACTGGGGAAAGCTGTTAAATGGTCTTCTACCCTCGCTCTCATAACAGCTTGAGCTGTTCACTTTAAAATTTGATTGCAGCCACAATCTTGTGTTATTAAGCTTAACCAGGGGTTTGTTCTGCAAGGTTGCTTGGCATTTGCTGCAGGATGGGCTCTGCTCTGAGCTGTGTTCTCCCTTCCACCCTCACCATTCTATTTTGCAGGTGTAGTTTTTATTTGATCAAATTCTGATTGTCAAAGTTCAAC
Organism: Bombycilla garrulus; assembly: GCA_013400315.1. Classification (NCBI taxonomy): domain Eukaryota; kingdom Metazoa; phylum Chordata; class Aves; order Passeriformes; family Bombycillidae; genus Bombycilla; species Bombycilla garrulus. The sequence goes on along the minus strand of VXBU01007727.1, from coordinate 45,982 downwards.
ACTACAATGTGTAGTGTGGTCTGTAAAATGGCCTTCTCTTTCTGCTATTTTCTTATCAGGTCTCTGAGTCTTGATTGTTTTTTATTGCTTGGATAATTTAGTAGAGCCTTTAGTTAGCCTTACAGCCTAAGGCACAATGATGAGCATAATATTTCAAAGGAAGCTTTTACCTAGAAAATAGACTAAAATAAAAAATCAATCAGTCTTGCCTCAGAAAGAAAGAACCTATCTAGCAACAAATACTCAGCAGCATTCAAAAACATCTCTTACATGGTATTTCCTGGAACAGTTAGTCAAGTGACTTACAGAATGGAGGTTTCACCAATTTTTTTATTTTAAATGTTTCCAATTTTATCGTATTTATTCAGACAGTTTAAGTACCCATACAACATGTTTGAAAGAGAAATATGATAAAATTCTTCAAAAATTTCTTTAGAATCACCATACAAGGGCTGAGAGAACCACATGAAACTTCAGGACCACTGGAGGGAACTGATTTTTCAGAGCTTTTGAAGAGGTATGCTGATCATGTCAAGCAGCATGTACAGGATGGTATATCTCATGCCCGTAACTATGGAGTCAGAATTGTTTTAAGTGTAGCAATTTGGGGTATTTGTTTAGTGATTTCAGCAATATTTTATGGATTCTATGATTACAACATTACCTCAACCACTCTCAGATCTGCATTCCTGAGCACTTTGAATCTTTTTCCATTCTCTTCTCAGGACTAGTAACCATTCACTCCTTAGAATAATTTTTTTTCTAGGATTTTGTAATATTTGTATCTAAAGGTTAAAGCCTCATAACCTGAACATGCAATTAATCTCTAGGGTTTCAGTGGTATTTTTGTACCATACAAAGCTTACCACAGTACTTTTGAGAGTAGTTTTCCAGGAGAAGCAGTTGCATACCATGTTAAAAAACTAATAAAAGCAACCACATTCACCCTTGTGATGCAGCTGATCCATGCCCAGTTCAAAAGGGCCTGCTGTGTTATGAGCACTAATTCTTGGTGATATTCAAATGAATCCAATGCAGCTGGAAGCCCAGGAAAACAAGATGATAAAATCAGAAATTGGCATGGAAATAATGAGTATTACAACAATATTTGTAGGAATTGATAGTTTTTTCATTGTTATTTACTTTACATTACTACTAAACATGTGAATTACACAAAATTATCACGTGAATTACAAAAACTGGAGATGTAAGTGTCCATTTTTCACTTTTTTTTTGCCTTTTGGGCTCAGAGATTAAAGGTGCCTCTCAGATAATTTAATATGAGACACTATGTGCAAAAGACCAGCCAAAATCACTGAACTAGTGCACATCTCATTTGATAGTGACAGAAAAGATATTATCCTATATGCAAGTAATAAAGAAACATCTTGTAAGTTGAATCACTGGTCTAAAATGCTTTGAGAAAAAGGTGACTACAGTGCTGTCAAGAGGCTGGAAATATTGCTGAGACTCCCCCTCTGTGTTCCACAGCTCATTTTCCCCATGGTCTGGATCTGGATGCTCAGAAGCATCTGGCTAAGGAGGAAACACAGTATTGAAGGCGACATGAAGCTTGGGCTGTGTGAATTTGGGCTTGCATCCCAGGCCTTGCATTTAGAAGCCAGATAGCACAGTGTCACGGAGCTGTGTGCTGGTACCTCAGGATTTCCTGTATGGACCAGATGCACAGCTCTCTCTGCCCTCTTCTTTCATTTAACAAGGAAACATTTGTATTATCACAGAGACCAATGCTTAAATTTGGTTGATAAGAAATGGGAAGCAAGGACAACTGGCTGTGAGCCTTATCTGCCCAAACCCATTCCTTGATCAGAAGCAGCACCTGTAGACTTGTTGATAAGCCCCAAAGCACAGGTTTTTGCAGAATACTGAATTCAGATACTGGCTGCCTGACAAACAGATGTCACAGTAAGAGAAAAGGGTCATTTGGCACTGCCTCCAGTAGAGTAAGGCCACCTGGAAACTAGCCCTAGGAAAACAAAAGCAGAATGGATTGTGAGACAATACCTGGGACAAGACTTCAGTTTTACTTTTGATCTGTCCTATAGCAGATGGTGATTATTGACAGTAAACAGAGGGGCAAGAATGCAAAATGAGCTCCTATAATATTACTGTTCTCCCTCAGAGGGCTCAGACCCACCCAGATTACACCTGTGGCTGTATCTGAAATTTCATCAGTCCTACAATTTAGAGTCATGTAAGCTGTGCACCTATTATGCATACAGGAAGTGTTTGCATTCCTTTGCTACTTTTGAGACTATTAGTATTTCTTCTCTTGTTCCTCCAGCTTAAGTGCTACATAGTAATCCTACAGACAATCTATCAACTCATCCATAGGCACTGACCACTGTAAAGGGAAGAGTCTCATTTAGCCTCTTTCTTCAGAGACAAAATGTGCTGCACTCCTCATGATGTGCCTTGAAAGACTGTAAGGGTAAAATAATTTGCTCTGACTTTCCAGCTAAGTTTCTACTCTTCATGAAGTGGTTACATCTCTATTCATTTTTAAAAATACAGAATAGATTTCTCTAGAAGTTATGTATTTAGATGTCATGACGTTTTCTGTAGACCATCAACATATCTCCTCATTCCTGTCCATAGCTGTAGGAGGCTGTAGAAAGCTAGAACATCTGTAAGTTTTAGTTAATCATTGTTTTGCCAAAGTGACATAACATGTGGACAGCTTATTTGCAAACAGATAGATTAACATAAACCCTGTCTTTTCAACAAGGTTAAATGCCTTGTGGCATTATGATGCCAGCAGTGTTGAAATACTGCTCAGTGTTAGTTCACTTAGTACAAGCACAAGATTCCTGCAGTACTGTCTGCCACGTGATGTAGAGAACCCCAAAGTATTCCCCAAAATGATAGCAGGCCTCTATCTGCTGAGAAAGGAAAGCAATGAAAAGAAGTGCAAAAATACTTGTTTATGTTACTTCTGCAGGGAGAGGTGGAACACAATAATCCTATAAGTGTCGGGGGGTAGGAGACCTGAGAACTACATGGAAGGGTGTGGTTTGGAAAGGACTCGGAAACAGTTTGGAAAACATTGCCCTTGGCTGTCAGTATAAAACTGACCATCATGGAGTGAGAAAAGTTTTGAGATTTTGCCTTCCTGAGGCCAAACTAACACTGCCTCTTTGCACAGTGAATTAAGCCTTCTACAGTTTAGAGGGAGAATACTTCAGTGAGAGTTTGTATTAACATATATTCGTTTGCAAAAGCATGGCAAACAGCAGTAAAAGCTGATGGCTGCTGTGGCTGTAAAGGCAGTAATTTTATATCCAGCTTTATTTGATTCAATCTGATTTGTGTTTATCTACCTCTATATTTCTCTTTCTCTGTGTGGTTAGTCTGCCCTTAGGAGGATTTGCCCTTAAAATATTCCAAGCACCCATGAAACCCAACTTAACTGTGAGCATAAAAAAATGAGTCCTGAGGAGCATTTTAGAAATGGAGGAAAGCCAGAATGATTTTTCTGAAATATCTTCTTGATACAGCATGCCAGCAAAACTCAATGAAGCCTGAAAATATATGGAGCTTGTTTATTGTAGTACAAGATAAATAGTGACACACCTAATGTGTTACACTGATGTGATAAAGTACAAGTGGTTTATAATAAAGGAAAATTCCTTTTCATCACTGCTTTTTTCTCAAGATAATGACTCATAATAACTTGCTAACATTGCTAACAATAGGGTCTTGTGCTTTTGAGGAAAAGGGAATTATTTCTCATTAATTTTGTTTTCAATTAAACAGCTGTTCTATTTGTTTCTCTTGGGATACATGTATTAATTTGCAAAGGTTCCGTGTAATTTTCACTAATTTAATATGTTTATTGATTAATTGTATTAATGTGTTCCCTATTTTTCTCTCATTGTTCATTCCCAAACCTTCGTTATTTTTATTTAAAATTCTGGAGAAGGCGTTTTGCTCTGTGCTTTATAATTGACTGTTTACTGACCTGGCTGTTGTTGACTATAACTTTTAAAAAAATTAACTAGAGAAGATGCCTAAAATATATTTTTGAAAGAACAAGTGAGGAAGGTGTACAAAGTTGAAGACTAGGCACCTATGCCGAAACCTTAGCCTGCTGCTGTACTGGGTGTTTTAGCACTTTTTCCTCTGCTGTTGCTTTGCTTAACCAATCTTTGTCTGCTCAGGTGTGTCAGTTAAACTGTCTGCCTTCCTGTTTGCTTCTTGCAAGTGCTTCTGCCCCTAATATGGAGTCATATAAGACATTTCTCCCTTCTCCTCTAAGTGGCACAGAGCAGAACTGTGCAGTGGTAGCAAGCTTCAGGGAGTGCACTAGCCTTGGCTGCTCCTTTTTATGTTTACTTGAAGGAGGATCAGGTGAACTGAGGAGCAGTCTCGTTGGGTTCTGTAGAACTGTGTTCCACAATCAATATCTGACCTAAAGTGAATAGTCCTGTGTTGCTCTAAAGAGAGGGGTTTTTTTCTAGTGGAAGAGTTGAAAGATCAAAGTTTAGTATAGTTAGGCTGGTTAGATGGTGAATTTTGTCTGCAGAACCTGTCACTTGCTAGAATTTTCTCTCAGTTTTTAGGCAGAAGGTGTTTTAAATATTGTAGCTGATCTTTGTAATAGATGCCCTTCAAAAGGTCCTCAGAAATTTGAAGTTAATTAAGGCTTCAATCTTAACAACATTGTGACACATGCAGGAAGTATTACCCGATTGCCTTAAGACTCCTATTACTGACCATAGAAACAAATTTGCAGTAAAATGTCCACAGATTGCCTATTATCTTTCTAAGATTAATTTATGGTTTGTCACAATGCTTACAGCTACTCTAAACCTGAGTTCTGTCTGACTTCTGAAACATTCAGGTCAGGATTCAAATACAAAGAGTGACTGGTGTTACTGCAAATTATTGGAACAGCATTTCCAGCTACTGGTCATGATGAGAGGTATAAGAAGCCTGCTTTTATCTTGTTATAGCTATGAAACACATTCTTCAATGCACTCTTGAGGAGTAGATTAACCACTAATAATAGAAATTCCTTCTAATTTTTTTCTTGTTTACTTTACATGCCAAAGCACTGAGCTTGTCAAATGGCAAACTTACATTGTGCAAAACAGTTCTGGAGTGCTTAAGTTTCCTTCCTAAATCAGTGTCATTTTACATTTGGTTTTGGTTATTTTCTTCTCCATCAATTTCCCTCCTGTCCCCATGCAGTGCTTCTGATTTATTATTAGTGGGGTACTGCACTGTCTCCTATCTGGTTTTGTGATTCAGCCTTCACTGTGGACACACATGAAGGGAATGTGTGCAGTCTCTTCTCTCCTGGTGTGTGTGCCTGGTGAACTTGGAGGGGTCAGATGAGGTTGGGGGGCTTTGTGTTCTGTATGCTTAGGAACATTACTTCTCTATGTTCTCTGCACATTTTGTATAGTCATGAAATGGTTATTACACAAAAGTGGCCCAAGGCTGGGCAGATGATTTCCTCAAAGCAGTTAAAAATGTTCTTTCCTAGTGCTCTCCAACAAACCCCCATTTCAACAGCTTGTTGAAATTAAGAACTTGTGAGGGACAAAAAGACTGACAAAAAGAACTGTCTAAGTCTACTGCTATTTCTGACAAAAAAAACTGTCTGGATCAGTCTAACATAGGAGATACAATATTTCTTTCCAATTCCTTCTAATAGACCTCTAACTGCAAATGGAGTCTCTTACTATGAAGGACACTACATTTCATGGTTTGAGAATTTAGGGAAAAAAAAAGTAATTGTCTTAAATGTTTGGCATGCATATACCTGTTTACATCTTTGTTAGGAACTCACAGTATAAATCTTAGGATAAACATTTTGAGCCCTTCAGTGGCAAAGCTGAAAAGAAATTACATCTCTATGGTTTGTGGCTTCCATGTTATATGTGGATGTCAGAATTAGCGGGCTAGAATAAACACTGTTTACATTATTTCAGCATTTGAAATTGGATTTCAATGCATTAGTTTTAAAATACAGGAGAACATAAGGGAAGATAGGACAATGTGCTTGGCTTTGCTCTTGTTTTGACTGTACCCAAAGAAGTGGAAGCAAGAACGTAGTCTTGCACCATTGCTTCCAAAAGTCATGTTTAATTTGAGCTTTAGCTGTAGACCATCAGCAGTTGCTTATGGCAGCGCCTGCAAGGAAAATGCTAAAGCCACACAACAAGTCACCACTCTGGTGTGTATAAATTTATCTTGCTGGTTAAAAATTGCAGTGGCAAATTGAGTGATTGCAGTAATGACTGTTTATGTCACTATATTTATCCTGGATGCTGTATTGACTGTCCTTCCTGAATCAACACACTATATCTCCATTATGTGCTCTATTTCAGCAAAAATGCAATTGTTTGTTTGTACCGATACTGATAAAATTTGCCTTCTGAGATGGTCTGACATATACAAAAATAGTGCTAGTGACTGTGGCCCAGTAACTAGCCATTTCTACATCCACTCTCCAAGGCCTTCCTGTAGAAATAGCTGGGTTAACTTTTCTCCCTCATTTCCCTTTACCTGGTAGGAATAGCTGAGCCTTAGTCAGTATCCAAAGTTTGCTGATGCACGAGCAATTTTGATTATGTTCCTGGGAAGCTGACATAGAGAATTCCAGCAGTATAAGTTTTACTATGTTGCTTATATGTAATTGGCATATAGAGAAGTTTCAAGGATTCAGTAAGGTAATATTTTACCCTCTCTGACCAAATAATATGTAGGACATAAGAAATTAGGTCCTTGGATAGCTAACCTGCTGTCCTACATGGGCATTATTCTTTATCTTCTTAATGAGCTGTGAATCAAGTAAATATAAATCAAGATGAACAGAATGAAGTAAAATGTCCTTTAAATGCACCCGTGGTAAATCACAATCACAGAATGGGTGAGGTTGCAAGGGATCTCTGGAGGGTATCTAGTCTAACCACCATGTTCAACAGGGCCACCCAGACCTTGTTCAAGATCATGTCCAGCCAGCTCTTCAATATTTCTATGGAGGGAGACTCCACAACTTCCCTGAGAAAATCATGACTGTGGTCAGTCCTCCTCAGAGTAAAAAATTGCTTCCTGATGTTCAGAGGGAACCTGCTGTGTTTCAGTTTGTGCCCACTGTCTCCAGTCCTGTCACTGGGTACCACTGAGGAAAGCCTAGCTCCCTTCCCTGTTAGCCTTCCCTCCAGGTATTAACATACATTGATGAAATTCCTCTGAGCCTTCTTTACTCCAGGCTAAGGAGCCCTATGTCTCTCAGCTTTTTCTCACATGTACAACACTCCAATTCCTTAATCTCTCTACAGACCTTCTTTGGACTCTCTCCCTATGTCCATGTCTCTTTTGTTCTGGGGTATCCAAAATTTGACACAGCACCCATGTGTGGCCTTGCCATGCTGAGCAGAGGGAAAGGATCTCTTTCCTGGATCTACAGAACATATTATGCTTAATGCAACTGACAATACCACTAGTCTTTTTTCTGGCCAGGGCACATTGCATAATCATGTTAAACTCAATGTCCAGTAGGACCCCTAGGTCTTTTTCTTCAAAGTATCTTTCCAGGCTGGCATCTTCCAGCATGTATTGGTGCCTAGGATTGTTCTTTCTGGTGCAGGACTTTGCACTTCTATGTGTTGAACTTCATGATGTTCTTGTCAGCACATTTGTCTTGTTCGGATGCCCCTGGATGGCAGCAAAACCATCCAGAGTGTCAGCCACTCCACCCAGTGGTTGGGAGGAGTGCTGAGGGTACACTCTGCCCATTAATCCAAAAATGGAACATTTTTTTCTGAAGAAATTCCACCCTATATCTTACTTTGAGAAGAATCCAAACAATGGTAGAAATCAATGTCAGTGTTAATGCGTTAGTGCTTAGGGAGAAAATTGTAGATCAAAATTAGTTAGAGCATCTCAAAGATCTTGTTATACCCTGGGATGACAGTAGCTTGGATAAAAGGACTAGCTAACTGCTCATTTATTTCATACAGATTTGTCCTTTTCAGTTCTGTACTTACACCTTTTTCTTTAAAGCAACAAAGCTAGAAGCCCTCACTTTTTTCCTTGTAAACAAAAACAATGGATGGAACTCACCCCCAATGACTAATTATTTCTGCAATTTTCACTGGAAAAAATGTAGCTGAAATGTTGATAGTTCTAATTATCTGCAAAGCAAAAGAGTTTCACACTCCAGTTCTTTCACTGGTTCCAGTGTACAAAAACAAATCATTAAAGAGGAGTAATGTGAAGAGGTGAAGGAAAACTGACTTCAAGATTTGCCCAAATTTTGGTATGTGAAAGAGGCTAGGTTTACCAACTCAGATTAAATAAATTCAGCCATTTTGCGGCATAGTGTCACCCTGGCTTTATTTTCAATTTAATTAGATTAAACTTTATTGAAAAAAATAATGTGGAAAATCTTCTTCAGGCCAGTGAAAATAAATGAGAGCTAGTTAAATCATATTCAAAGAGAAAAGTGGTTGGGTCCATTTGAGATTCTGGACAGATTCTTAAGTGTATACTGCAGACTGTCTCTCTTTCTTAACACAGGCCTGTGAGCCCAGGCTTGTTTTGTGGTTTTATAATGATTCAGTGTTGCAGGATTAGAATTCTCTGATTTTTGAGTTGTTTGTTTACTTGCTTTGAATTTAATATTCTCTGAAAGTATTTTTTGGTTTTTTTGTAGGAATAGGCTTGATTAATGTAGGAGCAAAAATAGCAGAGAAAATTGAACCCGGTATTTCTAAATAGGTTATGAAAGTGCATGGTATAAATAACTAAAAATACATATTTCAAAAAGATTTATAAAAATGCTTTTGTTTAACTCAGCAGAAGCTAGGAAAACAGTTATTCCTACTGTAAGACAATACTTTAGAAGGTTCCTGGAGTTATTTCCTGGCATTTCTCCTAAATTCTTTTGGGAATGTAACCTGTCATTCTAACTCTCTGCTAAGAAGAGGAACACACAGGAAGCACACAAGTTAAAAATCAGACAATTTCTTTATAACTCTGGGCTTTATTTTTTCCCAGTTGCTCTCTGCATTAAATTAATAAGTGAACTCTCCAGATATAGATTTCATACTTTACACCACTGAGAACTAACAGACTACGTTTTCCTATTCAGCTATAGTACACAGCTAAAATGCCCTTAGCAAGGAGTTCTGCTGTGTAAATGAGGCCAAGTTGGAATTGCTGTGTGGGCAGTCAATGCGTAGTAGTTTAAAAAGTGGCTCAGAAGTCAGAAATTTCATAAAAGGAGCACCTAGCCAATGGAAATTCTCTCGCCCTTGCTGCACACTTGAGTAAAATTATTACCTAATCACTGTACAACTTTATCTGTAGTTCTTTGCCAAAATACTCCTACATCTCTATTTTTGTGTGTTCCATGTCAATGTTAGTGCTTACTACCTAACGTAGAAAGCTTGTGTGTAAATGAATGTGCTTTGAGACCCCCAGGAAAAAAATGCACTTAACTTTTTGGCACTTTGGAACATTTCTATATATGCTTTTATCAGAAAAAAGTCAGGTGAGGAGATTCAGTTTTCACACAAGTGATGATGTCTTCCTTCCTGCTTTCTTTTCCTGTCTATGCTCCACATTACCCCAGAAACCCTCCACTGCCAAAACCCAAACATGGTCAGAGTCCTGATCTAGGCCAAGGAGGAGAAAATGATTGAAGAGAGGAGACTAAAGGCAGAGGATTGTTTTAAGAAGACAGTAATGTTATTTTGTATTCCTTTTATCCTTCTGCCATGATTACTCCTGTCAAAAAAACTAATGAAAGACTGGATCTAATTTTTTTCAAGTGTTCTTTAAATAAGTCCATATTTACAGCTAATGTACTCCAAGTGCATTTAAATTATTCCTAATAATAATTTTCTTGTTTATCTGGTACTTAATAGTTAAAGGACCAAGGTGTAATAATTCGTTGGTAGAATATATTTGTGTTTTGTGTCTTGACCAAAAAAACCTCCTAAGTCATTCACTTTATAACTGAAAACCCATAGATGAATAAAATGGTGTAACTGTTTTAATTAAGTTTCTCATAAATGCACTACACTAAATATAAGGGCATTGGAATGTGCCAAGTCTCAGCATTCCTGAATATGGAAAGTCTGAATACTTGGAACTTCCCTAACATGAATTATTTTAAAAATTAAGGAAGCAAACTGTATAATGAAGTATTTTTGGCTTATGGCACGTAACGTTGCAAAATTTCAAGGATTTTTCTTGCTACATAATGTTTATGAACATTTTTTGTAATAGAAGAAATACAACCCTTTGGTGAGGTTAAAAAAATGCACCGGGGGAATAGAAGTACTGTTTGTGCTTCCTGTTACTGTAAACTCAAGAATGAACTGGGACAGTCAGCAGGAGTCCTTGCAGGGGATTCGTCCTTGTGAAAGTTTTTCAGATCAGATTTTGTTTTAATTTTTTCATTCTGTGATCTATATACCACTACTTTCCTTTGGAGCTGATTGAGGAGGGCACTCCTCTTGGCCATTGTGAGGCACGTGAGGTACTGATGTAAGCAGAACTGCCTGGCACCCTCTGCCTCCAGGCTCTACTCCTCCACTACTGAATTATAGCTCATTGTTTAAGTGAGGCAAGGAGCTTGTTTTTATTTCTGTCTGGGGAAACATAATTTTCCAGGTGTGTATTAAGGCAAACAGCCTTTGTGGGAGAGGTGGTGGGGGGGGAATCAGTTGTCGTAGGGCACCTCCAGCAATTCATCTTTTTTTAAAATGGCCACTGGGCATTTCAGTAAATCAGTTTTTCTTGGGGAGTGCTTAGCAACTGAGCTGCATTGCCCCAGCTTCTGGACAAATAGGGTGCAGGGCCTATATTTTGGGTGTTAACCAAAATTATATAATCCTACGCAATAAGACACACAACAAAAGTATGTTTTATACATTATACTCATGAAAAAAATTGCAGAATTTGTCTTTCCTGTTTCCATTTGTTTTGCATGTTTGCTGTGATGAATATCATATTTTTTCTTCTTTTTGCAGGATAAGTTTTCAGTTCTTTACAAAGCCCTAGTTCCCAAAGTATTTTAATTTTTTCCTTCTTAAAGCACTGTATTAAAGATGTTTTTACATGTGTGTGAATAACACAGCATAAGAATTGTATTATTTTCCTACAAAGCTCACTTTATAAGGAGCTACTGTAATTTTAAAGCACTTGGGACATATATATGTTCATATATTCTTGCTTTGTCAAGCTAAAGTTGTATTCTACTTTTCCCGTTGAAAATTGTATTAGATTTTTTTTGTTTAAGTGCTTAGCCATTTACAGCTTCAAAAAACTGAAAAGCGGTGCTAAATCTTCTTGAAACCCTATGAAAGAATATGATGAAGTGATTTCTTCATAAAAGCACATTTTGGCCAAAGTGTTTTTGTTGGGAATCATGGAAAATACTAGGGAAGATAAATGTTTCTTAAAAAGTAGTATTCTATAATTATGCTGATTTATCATGCACAAAAAAAAAGGGAAAGAATTGGGAAGACTTGCTGTATATGCTGCATGAGTACACTTCGTTTTAGAGAACAATTCTGGGTTTTTTTTATTACAGTGATAATTCTTTCAGCAATTTTGGCCTACACTACTGATGTATACATACGACTACCTCTGCTGTCTGAGACAGTAATGTCCTTTTACAAAGTGTTACACAACTGCATTCTACAAGTTTCAAGTATATTCTACAAGTTTCCATAACTACAGAGTATGGTTTTTGCATCTCTTCAGAGCATGTTGAGTCTCATCATGGGGCTGAAAGTGACCTGATTAAGCGACCTATCCAATATGGCTGCCTCAAGGAAGTACTAAATATACCTACATCATTCCTGATGGAATGTCTGTGTAATATATTCTTGAGCACCTTCAGCGATAGGCATTCTGCTCTTCCCAAAGAAATTGTAGTAATGTCGCTTGGTGTACTTTCATCAGGGATTCTATGTCCCAGCGCTACCATCACCATCTTTCTCTTTTGCTTTTTGCACTTGCAAAAGTATTCAGTTCTACTGCTTGAAACAAGACACAAATACTACAAGTAAAAAGGCCAGACTGGAAACAATAACATCTGGAAATATTAACATCAGGACTATGCCACTGTATATATAAGAAGTTCTTATAATCCTCCATAGGTGTCAAATTTTGGTATTCCAAGCTGAGTAAGTGGAACTGGCGGGAGCTGGTGCTGGAAATAAACTGATATCTCTGGATATTTTCTGCTCTTAGGGTGATGGTGAAATAATGTCATCCAAGCAATGAAAAAGTATTCCCTGTTGCTCTTGTTCTCCAAGTGAGAAAATCTTGATGGTTACCAGTAATCAAGTCTTTCAGCTAGGTAAGATTAAAGCAGGATAGACTTCCACTGGTTTTGAATTAATTATGGAAGGAAAAATACACCAACTCCCAGAAAAATGTGTTGATGTTTATCAGGAAAATAAAAATAATATTTGAGGTCATAAAATAATTGAACTTTGTTAAAAGTAAGCCTAGCAAAACACATTGCATTATGTGCTAATGGGCATCCTACAACAACACCTTTTTCCCACCACAGTGCTGCCTCTGCAAAGAAAATTTGAGAAAAACCTTTAGTTGCTGACTATATATAAAAAAAAATTATTTGAAATACTTGATTTGAAGCCACTGAGCTTTTGGTCGGTACCAATATCTTTCAGCTTGTGATTTTTTTCCTGATATGAGAATGTGGCCTGTCATATGCTAAGAGATAGATTGTAAACTGAGATATCATCGATTTCATACCACATTTTAAAAACTTCAAACAGGAAGTCACTGAATTGGAAGTTATGGAAAAATGTCCTGCTATCATACTATCTTGACTTCATCTACTATACTGATTGCAAAACTTGGTTTTAAGAGTTGAATTACAATTGTCAGTCTTATGCCAGGGAAGATGAACAGTTTAAGGTTAACTGTGGGTAGAGTTTTAGCTTAGCTGTTGTTAAGATATTGAAGTTCCATTTTCCTAAGAATATTGCTTTCTCCTTTCTTAATATTTTGCCTATATGTTACACCAAGTAAGAAAATGGATGAAAAGTGATATGGAAAGACTCAAAGAAAGTTGAATTATGAAATCACCTATCAAATGTAATGCTAATTTTTTATACTCAGTTGTCTCTTATGGATCATTTTACAAGAAGTAAGTTTTCTTGTCATACTTTTGAATAAATAAGAAAATTCTAATTATTTTCAGCATTTCAGAAGTGTACCTTTTTTTAAGTGTTAAAGCTGTCATTATAGCTTGTGCTAGAAAGAAGTTTTAATTTAGGTATAAGTGACAAGTTAATATTAAAATAAATCAAGTTATTTCTCCAAATTGTATTTTTAAGAAAGTTAGATTTGAGATCTGTGTAAGAAAAAAACAGCAACTATTATTCCTGACTTTTTTTGACTTTTACATTTTCTAGTTATTAGAAACTAGAGTAAAGTGGAAAAGTACCTATGGTTTTAGTATTCTTTAAGATATGGAGGATGGCACAGAGGACCAAGATGTCCTTTACACAATTTCCTTTCAGTGTCCAAGAGCTGTGTGACACCTCAGTCTGAACAAATGTTGATGCCGCGTCATTGCAGAGCTACTGCTATGTACAGCAGCCACACTCAGATTCCTGCTCCTCAGAACAGTCACACACTGGTAGACTTCTGTACTTCGAATCCATTGCTATCAGTCAATCCAACATTGCTGCAACAAATTTATATAATTTTTAAATTTGACTTTTTATGGGGCATTTGTTCAAAAGAATAGATTTAAAAAAAAAACAACAACAAAACCCTGTTCATTGCCAGGATGCAAACCAAATTTTGTCTGCAGTTAATGGAACCAGTCCTTGTGTAGGTGCACCTTCTGTCATGGAAAGCACCTAATACCCTAGATAATTACATGCATCAAAGGCTGTAAGAAGAATTGTATTTTGCTGAAAGGGTGCATTATTTGACAATTCTACAATTCTGTATCAGGAATTATCAGGAATTATTTTGAGGATCTTACAAATTGCTGCTCTAGCTGAGCTCTTCAAAGCTCCTCTTCTTAGAGTTTCCTAGAGATGCTTAAGATGTAAGTTGATTTAGTGTAGTACAGTGCTACAGGGTGTATCTGATGCCTTGGATATAAAGTGCTTTCTGGGGATTTTCACTTCACAGTCCCTTTTTTTTTTTTGCCCCTCAGGGAATCCTTTCACAGTGGTGTACTTTGGTATGTAGTCAGTATATAGTTGCTTTCAGGCCTTTGGTATGTAGTTGTTTTCAGGCCTGGGAACACAGAATCTCTCCTTGAGTGGTAAGATGTTTTACTGCAATCATCTGTTCATATACATAGATATGCATGTGTTTTAACAAATAGAGATTGGAGACCAAAACTATATAAAGAAGTCTGAAAATTCAAAACTCCTATTCAAAACTTTCCCTGTTCCCCTGTGCCTCTAGGGGTGAAGGTAGCAAAATCAGGTGTGAAGTTGAGCTTAGGGAGAAGAAGGGGTGTAAGGTGTTTTAAATTTTCTTTTTCCTCATTATTTGTTTAGTAGTTAATTAAACTAAGTTCCCCAAGTCGAGTCTGTTTTGTTTCTGATGGTAATTGGTGAGTGATCGCTTCCTGTTCTTATCTCAAACCATGAACCTTTTGTTGTCTGTTCTGTTCCTTGACCACTGAGGAGGGGAGTAAGAGAGTAATTTTGATGGGCACCTGGTGTACCACCATGCAACCTGGAAATAAGTAACTCAATTTCTACATAATGCAGAATGGATAATAGCATACCATGTGGACACTAACTGGATGAAACTCAGCAAGCGCAAGTGCTGCATTCTGCACTAGGACTGGCCAGACCTGGATGAATGTGCAGACTGCAATATGAGAGGGTAGAAAAAGAAGAGGCCTGGGAATCTCAGCTGATGGCAAGTTGGACATGAGTCAGCAGTGCCCTGGCAGCCAGGAGGGCCAGCCCTGTCCTTTGGGGGCATCAGGCACAGCATCACCAGCTGGGCAAGAGAGGAAATTGTCCCACTCTGCTCGACACTGGGGCGGCCTCACCTTGAGTGCTGGGGGCAGTTTTGTGTCCTGCCCAAATATATCTTTTATAAAAAAAGATAAAGCTAATAGAGACCATTGAAAGGAGAGCCATGAGGATGGAGAAAGGTCCGGATGGGAACAGCTGAGGTCACTTGGTCTGTTCAGCCTGGAGAACAGGAAACTGAGGGGATAACTCATTGCAGTGTGGAACTTCTTCATGAGGGGAAGAGAAGGGACAGGCACTGATCTCTTCTCTTTGGTGCCCAGTGACAGGACCTGAGGGAATGGGATGAAGTTGTGTCAGAGAAGGTTTTCTATTGGGAAAAGGTTCTTCACCTAGAGGGTGTTTGGGCATTGGAACAGGCTTCCCAGGGAAGTGGTTACAGCATCAAGCCTGACAGAGTTCAAGAAGCATTTGGACAATGCTCTCAGGCACAGGGTGGGATTCTTGAGANGAACAGCTGAGGTCACTTGGTCTGTTCAGCCTGGAGAACAGGAAACTGAGGGGATAACTCATTGCAGTGTGGAACTTCTTCATGAGGGGAAGAGAAGGGACAGGCACTGATCTCTTCTCTTTGGTGCCCAGTGACAGGACCTGAGGGAATGGGATGAAGTTGTGTCAGAGAAGGTTTTCTATTGGGAAAAGGTTCTTCACCTAGAGGGTGTTTGGGCATTGGAACAGGCTTCCCAGGGAAGTGGTTACAGCATCAAGCCTGACAGAGTTCAAGAAGCATTTGGACAATGCTCTCAGGCACAGGGTGGGATTCTTGAGATGCCCTGTGCAGGGCCAAGAGCTGGACTTTGATGATCCTAGTGGGTCCCTTCCAACTCAACATTTTCTATGAGTCTTTGATTCTAACTTGGAAAAACCTGCTAGTAAGAAGAAAGACTTTTTAAGAAATGTCCTATTAAATACCCTATCAAGAATGATTTATCAAAACATACTCCGTTCTGTTTGTGTATAAATGACATTATTTTGCATATTGTGCTGATTTTTAGTGTGTTTATGATAATAACTGAATAGAAAATATTGTTTGAGTTTCAAAAATATTCTCTAAAGTTGTACTGACAATAATAGAGAAAGGATCTGAAATAATTCACAGCAAGAAAAAAAATATTTGTTTATCTTGGAATGATTCTTGTTTTCTTTTCCTGCTTTTATTAAATGTTAGGCAGATGTAAATAGTGGGATCATACCCTCCCTTTCTGATTGAATAATGGATTCTCTTCTGCACATCGAATGTTTCTTTACTATAAGGAACATATCAAAATTAATAGCACTTTATGTGGTTGCACTAGCCAAGGTTAGATGTTGGGCAGCATGACATAATTTGAAAAGAACAGATGGACGAAGCTCTCAAGTCCTTTTTCAAGCCTGATACAGAGCAAATATTAACGTGGGTAATAACTGCCCTGGATATCATTAAATTATATTAATAAGCTAGGAGATATTGAGAATAATTATAAGAAACTAGGAAGTAAGAAAGGGAAAGTGCCTATGTGCATGCTTATTCTGAAAATAGTTGCTACTTCCACCATATTGAGTTGTGAAAAATAGGTAAAAAATGCTGATAAATTTGAAGTATTTAAAATAGGAAGGAAGTTCTAGTGTACTTTCAAAACTAGCCATAATTTAGGTCATATTTTCACTTATGCTGTAATATTATACATATCAGTAAGCAAAGAAAGCTCCTGGAAGTTTGTTTTGAGTTTTGGAAATATTTTTTCTCCCTTAGCTGAATGCAGCCAAAGTAATTCTTTCCAGTGTACGCTTGAGTCATGTTAGGCTTGAGAAAGGGCTTGTGTGCCCTAAAGCTTGATTTTCCCTTTTTCTGCCGGCACTATTTGATCTAATATAAGCTGTTATCTCTTTCTAGATGTTGATTTCAAGGAGTGATAGACTTAGAAGAGATGGTATTCAACTTCGTACCACAGAAATAAATTTTAAAATTACCACTGACACTTTTATAAGCCTGGTTAGAAGAGAAAGACTATTTTTTAAAGTTGGGTAATGGCATTATAACCGATCACAGGCATTTCTCATTTTCCAGAGTCATGTGTGTATATGTACCATTAGCCTGCACGCAGCAGGCGAGATCAGCTGATGTGTAAAGCCTTTCCTAAGCCTTATTGGCTGGTTTTACATTTGCAGATGTTAGATTTCCAAATCAATAATCCTGTAAATTCACACAAGCATCTGTGATGAGACAAAGAATTTGATTTGCTGCTGCTTTTTAAGACAAATCACATTTGCAAGGGAAGATGTTGAACTTACAGATAATATGCCCTTGCAAATTCTCCTACCCAAGGGGAAATGATAAAATTGAATGTCATGGTCATCATGACAGACAGCATGTGTCTGGCAGGAAATAAATGGCAACTTTAGAGACTCTGGGTTTTAACATTTTATGAGGCCTGCGTTTTGGTTTTTCTCTTTTTTTTTCTTTTTTCCTTTTTTTTGGTCCATGTGGCAACAGCAGCAGCTGAGGTGCACAGCTGCATTTGGCATGGGTGGGAACAACATCCCAAGAGGATGCAGCAGCCAGGCAGGGACACACCATGGTCAGGGGTGGCTACTGCAGCGGCAGCTAGCCCTGCATCACTGCAGGGCCAAAGGGCACTGGACATGGTGGCAGTCACTTCCTTTGGGCTTCAGCAGTGGAAAAGGGTGATGCATTCAATTAAACACCAAGAAATGCACTTAGTTTAACAATTAAATTAGGTTTTTGGACTGCTTCTTGTCATGTGGTTGAGCCAAATCAGACTGCAACAGCAGGAATATTAGCAAACAGGTTACCTGGTGTTTCTCAAGTTTGCTTTTCTAAAGAATAGATGTCAGTCTGCACATATTTCACACCATGTAATGTTATAATCTTTACACAAAACACTGTGTATATGGAATTGAAGGGAAGTCCAGGATACACATATGATAGTAGTTTAATATAAGAAAATTCCATTTGAACAGTATCAGAGGATGAGCAAGATAGAAGGAAGCATGTGAAAATTAAGTGATGACATTGAATTAATCAGCTATTTAACAATTGTCTAACAATGTTATTCTTTTAAAACAATGCCTGTTCTCAGTGTACATCCTATAATGCATTATTTTTCTTCTCTTCTACTTGACCATTCACTACAGTACTACACAGAATGGCTGGTAAATGTCTTTCATGTAAAGAAAGGGAAGCATGAAAGTGCAATGGGATTTTTGCATTTTTACATTGTACATGGAACCTACCACTGGTTTAATGACGTCCAATGGAATTGCTAGAGTTCCTATTTAGAAATGTAATCCTATTCAAAAGCTAGACTGGTATGTAATTGGCAATAGTAGCACAGCTACTTCATAACACCATGCAATTCTTTGGTTATCCTATTCTTTTCACATTTCCTTGTGAATCTATAATTTGCGTAACAATATTACAGTGATTTCTTAATAATGTGTAGCATGTCAAATGTTACTATTGGATTATGGGTAATCTGATTTCTTGAAATCCATGAACAATTGCACTCAATAGCCTCAGTATACATGTAGAGGATCCTTTAACCTGATTGTCTCCTAGTCTAAGAACACTCAGGCAGTTGCCTGTAACGAATGTGCCCAGATTAGCTTCCTTGGGGTCTTCCACTGATGTCTGCAGCAACTAGAATTTACATGAAAGAGAAAGAAATTGAAACAATTCACTGTACCTATGCTACTCCATCATTCTTGTATTTACAATGCTGGAGACAAACATCTTTCTCTGCATGTGTAGAGTATGTGTATAATTACGCATGTGAGTACCATGTTTATATGCGTGTGCAGATGTTTATTTTTTTTAAACTCTCTGAAGACTTTTTCTTCTATGTCTTTGTAGCTGGGGGGAAAAGAATATAACTAGACACCCACTTTCCCTTCATGTCATTAAAAAATAATTTGAGATATATTAAAAAAGTTTTGTGAGACTGTCCTAAGAAGAGAAAGACATACTTGCCCTGTCTTCATTTATACTCTCTGTCTGGAGGTGGTCCTGGTCACTGTTGTGCTAGCTCATGTTTGATCAGCTTGGTCCAGATTGTTCTTTCTCAGAAGAGACCTAGGAAGAGATCTAGAGGTTTTGCAATGCTGTAAGGAGTTTAAGTTGCCCATCTCAAACATTCTTAAGGGCACAGAAGGGCTTTGCCATGAGAAAAGCACAGAAGGGAGTGATAGGATAGTGAGAACTCCAGGCCTGGCCAGATCTGGTTAGCTCGTCCTGATTAATACATCTGGGCAGAAATTCCTACTATGGCAAACTGTGTAAAGCAAGATTACCCCAAGTTATGGGACAGATGGCATCTGCGACCACCAAAGAATATCAAAGCTCACCCAAACATCCCTGCTCGGGTACCCAGAACTTGGACTGTAAAAGCAGCCCCCATATCCAGACTTAGAGATAAGATAAAGGTGGTACTGTTGTCTGGGTGTTATTTCAGACCTAAGGTGAGGTGAACAAAATTGGGGGAACAAAATTGTCATTGAAAATGGACAAAGAAAGCCAACTCAGCAGCTGTGCTGAAACCAGCTTGGACTGGATAAAATGTAATTCCATCAGTGTAAGATCACAACCAACCATCTGGAAAAACTCACTGACTCAAAAAAGAGAGAGACTGAGCATGGGACAATTAACATTTGAAGTGAGGGAATCATTTAACCAATGGAATAAGGGAACTTCATAGCCAATGAACATTAGTTTTTTTGTTTTCCTAGATTTCTAAATAGTGAAAGGTTTTGAACAACCTCAGGACTCCACCACTGAGAAGTTCAGGATGAAGAAGGACCAGTGTGATGCTGCTGGATCCATGGATGGTGACTATTTTCTACTTGACCTCCCTTTCTCTCTCCTTTTCTCTCTCTTACACCCACATATACACGTACCCTTCCAGTTCTATTTCTTTCTATCTCTTTACCTCACATTCATGGTTAAATAAAATCTGTGTTATTGACTTCAGGCATATGGTCTCATTTGCACCTTAGTTTGGGGAGAGGCATCTCTCATTAATCGGACCTTAACAAGTGTAATCATCAGACTCTGCACCTGCCTAAACCAGCTCATTAAGCCAGCTTAATGGGTAAAGTAAGCACATCCAATCAAAAATAAAACTAAATTATTTAGAGCAAATGATGCACTCAGCTGAAGTAGCACTATGATTTTTGTTTAAATTATTTCTTGTGAATGCCCCACTGAAACTGGGTTTCTACATCTCTGATAACAGCAAAAGCCAAAATCTGAATCTCTGTATGGAACCAAGAGATACCCACCCTTCATCACTGGGCAAGGTCTGAGATGTTAAAGGTCCAAGTCAGTCTAAGTATTTTGAATTGTGAATTGACACGTAATTACCACCTTGAGAAGAGGGGCATCAGGAACTCAGTTATGCTAAATGAAAGGCATTTTTTCCCAAGGTCATAACTTGTTAACATCTTTGGATGTGGTTTTGGATATGAATAACTTCTAAGCCTAAGGAGTCCCTATTTATCCTGAAATTAGCTCTAGTCTGATAAATTTAGCTCTAGTCTGATAAATGTCTGCTAATATAATAAAGATATATATTCTTAATGAGTGTACTTGTGTGTTAACATGAGAAAACACAGATAAAATATTCTCCTGTTGCAAAAGAAGTACAGTGTTTGTTAAAAGGCAGACAATGAACAGAAAACAGGCTCTTGTGTAATATCCAGGTCTTTGTTGGTAGTGAACAGATGCTACACCAGCAGTCCTGGGACTTTCAGGGAACTGCTATGAACATGTTCACAGCATGAGAATACGGCCAACATGCTGTTAAAATGCTGCTTCCCAAGTCCCAGGACTCCTATAGAGCAGTTGTATTCTGCCTTAATTCAAAGGCATGCTTAAAAAAAGACCCTTTGTAGTGGAACATTCTGAAATCATGTCAGTGATTTTATAGTTCTGTTTATGGCTGAAGGGTTGAGAAGGAAAATCTGCATCTTGCTATTTCCTGATGTATAAGAATCCATCTCTGGGTCTGAGATTCTTTAAAAAGAGGTAAAGGTCCTTTTCAAAAATCATGTAGTAACTTAAAGGAATGCTTTCATCAACCAGATTTTTCTTGTGCTGCAAATACATGCATTAAGAAGCCACCACTGTACAGTGTTACAAGGATTTTTGTGTTTTCATTAAACAAATTTTAGAAAGGATGAATGCTACCAGGCAAATAGTCTTATACAGAATCTGTGCATAATACAGCATAAAAAGAAAAGTTTTGTTTGCTTTTGTTTTTTAAAGTCTTTTAAGGAACCTGTTTTTCTACTTAAGTCATGTTGGAATAAATTACTTGCTTGCAATAGTGAAGACTATAGAAAAAAAATAAACTTTATTTAAATAAAAGGTCTAAAAGAAAGGGAGTTTCTGAGAACCATGATTATTTAGCAGAGTATTAAACAAACTCTTCTTTTCATCTGATGATAATATTTAATGATAGGTACAATGATAGTGACAACAAATACCTTCAAAATCAGGAAGAGATGAGAAAGAGGTTGTCAGAGCTCTGAACATGTTTTTGATTGGATTATGTATTATGTACTTTCAAATCCTTCATCCTCACGGGGGCACGAATCTAACCCTTAGTTCACATAAAGGACATAAAACCACAAAGGAATAGTGAGAAAACTTTTTTTTCATTTTTTTACGGTAGCAGCCTTTTACATTGCATTTCTGGCTTAATGGTAGTGAAAATATGCCTATATTAGTCTTGCACTGACTTGTTGAAGCCTCATTGTACAAGTTTATGTTTTTTGTCTGTACTGCAAGAGTACAAATTAGGCAATTTCAGTACACTGTAATTACCTCTGAAGTGACTGCACCATGAACATCAAATCAGAAAAAAGATGTTTTTGGGAGATAGAGAGATATCCACATATGCTTTTTTCAGCCCTGTAAAATAATAGCATCTACTCATTGTACTGTGGGTCACCTTCTAGGTACAGTTGAAGGTACAGCAATAACTGGCTTAATACACTACCAAAATTCTGGGAACAGGAACATTATGAAGCACTGGTCAATTTCTGCAAAGGCTCATTAAAATGTATTCACAGCAAAATAAATCTTTTTCACAAAGCCGGGACTTTATGCTTGAATGTTTGTCACTCGTTGGGATAGACAGCATAGTTCAAGCACTTCCAGACTATTCTGCAACATGAAATAAAGTATACTAAGAGAAGAAAATGAAATCTATTAGAAAAACCCCCAAAACTATAAAATGCTAATGTAAATGTCCTAATATATCTTATTATACTGATGATTAATATGACAGTCCCAGCCTATCATGATCAGATTCATTGTGTCACTGTAACTAGATGTTGCTTATGTCATGTATGAGCACTTCATAATAGAACATTTATTTTCCTTTGTTTACTCAAACTATTCTGCAAGGCTAATTTTTATTCTGGCTACAAATTATGTGACCTTGCCAGATAGTCATTATATACTTTGTTTTTGAATATGTTTAATACTCAAAGGCTTTGCAATAAAGAATTGAAGAAAACTTTTACCTTGGCCTCTCAAATTAAATGGCTTTCTCTGCTTTCTCTATGTACAAAATAGTTAAGAATAAAATGGAAATATTACTAGCAGTGGCGGGACCTCTTAGTGCCACGTCTCCCTCTTTTATTTCTCCCTCCTCCCAGAATTGTGAACAAACATGTCAAACTCCTTTTAATTCATGGCAAAAATTACTGAAATTTTTTCACATACTTGATATTGCTTCTATAACTTACAGCCTGGCCTGAATTAAACTGTAAGTGACATAAATAATTGTTACCTTTTTGTTCTGTTTGTTTAGCAGAGACACTGTGCATATCTGTGTGCACATGCATGCACAATGCTGTATATATGCTTGTTGCTGGAAAATTGTTGTGGGTTATTCCATATAGTCTCTGAGGAAGAATGGGAACTGAAATTGCATTGCAACAGCAATTTTAAAGAAGACTGGATCCCAGTGCCTGAGGCCAATTTCGAGGAAATGAAAAGCTGCTTTGCAAAGCAAGTTATTGTCTACGCAGAAGCCTATCCTGCATTTCAGAGGACTGAGTATTCCCATAACCTCAACTGAACTTTTGAGATTTTCTTGGTGTTTTTTAAAGCTTTGACTCTTAGAATCATGCATGTTTTGCTTAAAAGTGACTTTTATATTACTCATGGTTCTACAACAAAAGGTTGACAGGTAATTTGCCTACAACTTAATTGTTGAAAGACAAATGAGAAGTACAACAGGGCTTTAGAAGGTTTCTGTTATTAAAAATAATTTTTTGGGGGGAGGCGGCTTCATCTGCTGTGTTTGATAGAACACTTGCAGAAGAAGATGACTCCATTTCTAATTCTTCTAGAAATACAGCAACACTATGGCTTGGTTCGGTGATATTTGTTTGTTGCTTTATATCTACAGAAATGTGGTTCATATTTGTAAAGATCAGAAATACGTAAACTAAGACTGTGTACTCTTTAAATCACTTCTAGGAAGGGGCCAGATGTCTTGGGGAAGACTTGAAATGAATTTCAAATGATCAGGAAAATTTGTCTTCTACAGATTTTTTTTGTGTGACTAATACGGAAAGCAAAACCAAGAAGCCAAACCCTAAGATGACCAAAGCAACAGTCTGTGAAATAGCAACTATTCCTTGTTCTGAGGATTTCAGTCCGAACTTTTGGGATCATTACACCTAAAATTTCTGGCTCATTTGGATGGTGGAAGTAGGGCTTTTTCACAAACTATGTAAAATACCTCAAAATGCCTTGTCAAGGTTTGTAGTGAAAGGGAAAATATAGTTGTTAAATTAATTGATTTGGAATGGAGAACCAGGTAGTGTCTGAAGACAGAAGGACATCTGATCTGCTACAGGAATACACAGCTGTTTTGATGTTACAACTTGTGTATCTCTGCTAATTAGCTATAATTTTTCTCCTTTGTAGTGTAAAAAAATGAGAAATGGAGGTTCTTTAGATGAATGAGACCCAAATGAAATGAACTCTGAAGTTTTGGTTTGAGAAGTCTGATACCTTGTTCTGATTCAGATACAGATTTCTGAGATTTCTAAGTTACAATTCATAGCCTGAGCCTTATAGAGAATCTCATTTTCTGTCTGCTCTGTCATTTTTTCTCTTTGTTATTTTTCCACAATAGCTTTTACTGTTAATTTCTTTGTAAATCTCATTACCTTGTCTGCCAAAGAAAAATTTCCTATCATCATCCTCCTCGTTTCCTACTAGAGCTGTAGAAAGCCTGCATGCTGTGACATCTATTTTTCAAAATCTACAAGCAAGTATTTTCTATATATTAATGAAGCCATAAAACTGATAGAAATCCTCTGTTACATATCTAATTTTTGTTCTCCATCCCAGCATTTACTGGGAAAATAGATGCTTTTTTGTCAGCATTTTTGCCCTTGAGCTAAAAGCAGCTACTACTGGCATCATATTGTGAAGAAAAAAGTATTTGTAGGCGTAATTAGAATCACTGGATGAGCTGTCTTCTCGTAGAAGGGAGAAAAGTTTTTTTCTGTTTCAGGTTTTGAAATAAATTTGATTTTAGATATAAGACAATTTCAGACACTATAGATTAACATTATCAAGTGGACTTTTAAATTTCTGTATAATTGTTGGGAGGAGGATAGATTTTGCTTTGTTCTTGATTAATTGCTTAGGTTAGGTATTAAAATGTATCTGAGGGAAAACCTGTGAAGATAGTATATTTGCTTTCCAGGATTAATGTGTCCCAGATGTAATTTCTGTACTGTTTTAGTAGTGATCCCTGACATTCTTTTGTGTATGCAGTTGGTCAAAACAGAAACTGATCAGGTCCCCATCATTCTCCTTGTAAATGCATATGACAGAAGAGATGTTAATTGATTAAAGCAGGGGAACAAGACAACTTTACTACAAATGGTTTTATAACTTTTGGAGTTATTAGATGTGAAAGCCTGAACTTCAGGGAGCTCTTGGAATGTCTCAGTGAATATGACAAGCTCCATTTGAAGTCTTGCAGAAGTTAGAACGAAGACAAGTGTGTCTGCGGATTTTTCCTGTCTGAGAACAATAGTAAAAACCAATGTTATGACTACAAGCATTTACAGCATAAGTAAAACTTTAACCCATTCAGTTTTTCTGAGCTGAAATACCTGGGTTATACTTGAAACTAGGTAAATGCAGAGTTGTTGGGAGATAGGAAATGTGTCTCTGAGTATATGCGCACTGTCAGGAGAGGCATAGATAGACTCCTATATCAGTAAAAAAGTAACATATTCAGTACAGTCCCCTAAATTCCCATATGTAACAACAAATGGGATGTTTTTGTCTGTACTTTACCTCAGATGCCTGTACTGGAACTCTTCAATGTCTTTATTTGTGACATAGTGGGACTGCGTGCACCCTACTCAGGTTTGCAAATGGCTGAGTGGTAGAGCTGATATATCTGAGGGGTGGGATGCTATCCAGAAGAACCTTGAAAGCCTTGAGGAGTGGCCCAATGTGAGCCTTATGAAGTTCAGCAAAACCAAGTGCAAGGTCCTGCATTTGATTTGAGGCAATCACCTCTACTACCAGTGTCATTGCAGATTGGATTTAGAGCAGCTTTGCAGAGGATTCAGGGGTACTGGTGGATGAAACCCCAAATATGGCCCAGCAGTGTGGGCTCACAGCCCAGAATGCTAATCATATCCTCTGCTACATGAAAGGAGGCGTGACCAGCATGTCAAGGGACGTGATTTTGCCCCTCTGCCATTGTGACACTTTACATGGAGTACTGAGTCCAGTTATGGGGTCTCCAGCACAGAACTGGGTCCAGAGGTGGGCCACAAAAATATTTTGAACAGCTTCCCTATTAGGAAAATCTGGGAATTGTGATTATTCAGTCTGGAGAAAAGAAGACTCTGGGGAGATCTTATTATATTACCTCTTAGTATTTATAATGGGCTTGTAAAACTACAGAAAGCATTTTCACCAGGACTGGTAATGCTGGGACAAGGAGTGTAGATTTGGATTAGATGTAGGTAAGACACTCTTTATTATGAAAGTTGTGAGGCACTGAACAGGCTGCACAGAGACATTTAGATGTTTCTTCCTGGGAAGTCTTCAAGAGCAGGGTGGACAGGGATTTGAGCAACATGATCTAGTGGAACCTGATCCCCATGGTTGGGGGAGGCAGACTAAATGACCTTTGATGTTAAGAGTCTGTCACAAGGGTTGATGGAAATTGTGGAGTTACTCAAACTGTCCCAACTCTATCAGTGTATCCCCCGAGAGGAAGAATGGTTTCTAGATTTTATTTTAGTTTACAGTTGATCAGAATTCTTCTCAAAGTCAGATTTAGAATTCATGGGGATTATTTCGCTTTCTGGGAAGTTTCTGTCATTTGCTTACTCATAGTTCAAATGGGTTGCCTAAAAGCTTTATTGTTCAAAGCTTTAGAAAAACTTGATCTGACCTTTTTGAAAACAGCAGATTTTTTTTTTGGTTAGGCTGTTACTGAATCTTGGGATTATTAAGTAAAAAATATTGATTTTTAATGAAAATTTCTGTGGGTAGTTTTAAACATGAAGGAGAAATTGGAAGATATTAACAATATGCTTTTGTTATGAATCACTTGGATTTTAACCATTTTTCAAGAAATTAAAGAGTTTTGTCTCTACTTGTACTCTCTCATAGTTTATAGTTAAGAAATTTTCTACTTTTGCTGGAAAGCTAATATAAATTGCAAGTAACTTTTGTAAGAAATATGAAGGTATACAAAAAAAGTTCAGAATAACACTCAGACGTTAACTTCTGTGAATATAACTTGCAGCTTTGCAAGTGATAAACTGCAGATTTTGAATCTTCCAGTCCTGAAGAAGTCTTGCTTCAGAAGCTTATTCAATAAATGTGTCAGTTTCAGACCTCTGTGAAGAGTTCATTTCACCAAGTTGTTGTTGGAAATATCATTTTTAGTGTTTAGGCTTTCAGCTTTTCATACTAGACATTTCATACTAGAAATGGAAAATCTTAACTGCACTCCTATGTCCCATTAAAAGCATTCCCTACTACATCTCATAAATCTATGACTCCATGACTTTTGAGACACTCATATTTTTAAATATTCACATTCGCTATCCATATTGATCTTGCATAATGTACTAGAGGCCAGAGACGCAAGGATCTCAACTACTAAATTGCATATGCTGACTGTTTTCATATTTGGTCAAAATTGGTCACAAACTATACTGGTTGATGACAACCAATTCCACCCAGTTTGGAAGAATCTCCAGAATTATGTGTGATATTAATCTTTTAGCTGTCTTACCTGTGTTTGAAAAGGTTTACTTTGATTTTCTGAGGATTAACACTGGATTAACTCTACTGATTTTCTTCAGCTAAAGCCTGAATCATCATATGGCCTGAGGCTTAGGAGCACTCGAGTCTCTAGATTTGGTAGGGATCAGTTATTTTCCATTAAAGAGAAGTGTCACTGTGAATTGTGTATAATTTTTCATTAACGGCAAATGACTTCCAAGATTATTTCTAAGTCTCCTGTAATTGCTCTTATTTTTAATTTTCATTGAACGATGAGAGGGAATAAGTTTACTTCTTTGTGGAACTACTTTCATTGTATTTCTTAATTTTTCTGCTTTAGAAGCGCAGTGTATTTGCCTTCTGCTTAATGGCTAATACACAACTTCAAAGATCTTTCCACAGTTAATCAGCTGTAGGGAGCTGCCTTTCCCTATGCTCACTTAGCAAACCAGTCTGATTTCATCTGGTACTCCCACTGTGGGGCAGATGGCAGAAAAGGCTGATATCTGTGCTGCTCAGGCATGGTGTCTTCAGATCCCTGCGTCAGAACTGCATAATGTAGAGGGCAGCAATTTTTTGGCTGCTCATTCAAGATAACTCCCTTGAGTGATGAGGCATGTAAGCCTTCAGGCTCAAACCACAGAACTGTTTTGTTTTCCTTGTCTCTGCTCTCTTCTTCTCTCTCTCCATTTCCCGTTTTTGATGAATTAGGATATACACTTATTAGTTCCGTTCTAAAACACTGCTGAATGTGAAATAGTATCGACTTAGTGATTTCAGTCTGTTTCAACAATTGAAACATAGCATATTCTGCTTATTATGTAATACAAATCTCAGTGTATTATAACTGGCAAATGTTGACAAAAAGCTTATGGTGTTAAAACAAAATATGTAGGCTGCAATCAATCTCCATTTTGGCTTTCATGAGACCTTAATATCTGTGTTTCACACAAAGCTGTAACTATGATTTTAATGTAAAAAGAAATCCTTAATGATATATCTTTTCTTTATGTTATTAATATTATTCTGCTTAGTCTTTTTAGCTTGTGTAGCACCAATATAATAGAAAACACAGTTTGCTCTCATTTCTTCTAATATTCTGTCTATTCTGTGAACATCAGGGCCAAAGCAGGCCACAGCAATAAGACATCTAGATTTCCAGAGAAGTTTCCACTGTACAGTTCAAAACTTTAAAGGTCCTAAAGGGTTCTTTTAACTAATTTGCATTGAATTTTAAGTCTGTATGTTATTCCCCAAACTTCACTTTTAAAATTTAGTGTAAGATAATAGCTTAATTAAAGTACTGTAAAATAGGGAAGTCCTTTACACATTTCTTGAAGGACTGTGCACTCTGAAGTTTGATTTAGTTATGATTAGGTGTCAGCTTTACCTTTAATATTTACAGATAGTGGATGATAAAGACAACAGAAGACTTTATTTTCTGAGTCAGAAAGACGTTAGATCTCTAGGCACTCAGTATGTAATCCTTCTAAAGTGGAGAAAGGTGTAAAGTTCCAACCCTTCTCTCACCTGAATCATTTTGTTATTGATGTGCTACTAACAGAGTTGCATCCACCTAAACTGCAAGCAAAGTAATTCAGCGCGTGCTTCAGTGTGAAGGTTGTAACCCCATTCCAGAATGCTTGTGCCCCAGGTCTTTCGAATGCATATTTTTCCTGTTGTAACTAGCTCACTGTCCTTCAAGTCATCCTCTGAAGGAGCTTACTCTTTTCAGCTTTAGGGAGCTAAAACAGCCTGCCAAAACTCCTGCAAAACTACATATCTTGCCATGGTTTGATTTCTTTCACTGTAGGAAGTGTAGGAAAGAGACCAATATTCCTAATTCCAGAGCAAGAATTGTTTTTTGATTCTGGAATGTCTGATAGCTCTTGACAAACTGAAAGAGGTGAGAGAACAAGAATGAAACTAGCAGAATCCTTCTTGTTTTTTAGAAAGTGTTTGCACTGATTGTAATCACAAGGGAATCTATAGAAATAAATAGATGAGAAATAAATCTGTGGAAATGAGTAGAAGATTTCAGCTCTCTTTCTGACTCTCTCCTTTTCATTATCCATAATCTTCATGCTATATAAAAAAGTATGCCTTTCAGGTCATCTGCTTTAATGAAAGCTCATGTAGAGAGAAATTTGGCCTTTGCTTCTGAGTCTTCCTTATACATCATCATGGGGAGAACACATCTGGTGGTATGGAAGAATTTTGTGTACTGACAGGACATACAGATAGAGGGAAGAGGAATCATAGTTTGTAGAATACAGAGCTTTGTCATGATTGGTGAGGTTGCAAAGTGGCCTACATAGACAGTTGAATATCTTTAAAGTCCAAATTCATGTTGGTGGAAATTCTGCCAATCAATCTACTGTCCCAAATTTAATAATTTTCTGAAATGTTCATTGGTACCTTGAGAATTCGGGAGAAATCAACGGTTTTCATTGTAACAGGAGCTTTTATAACTCAGCTCCTGTTCTTGGAGGTTCTCCAACAAGAAAAGTAACAAAATAAATAATGTGGGATTTAAATAATTTACCAGGATTTATGGAGCTTGATTAAGAAACTAGGTTTTACATTTTGTAATTTGGATTTCTGATTACATTGCTGTGAAAGCCATAATCTTTCATCAGAATGTCACATCTATGCCATGTAATACCTAGATAAATTATGAAAAACTAATGCACAGTGGATATGGAAGGTGATAATATTGAACGAACAGGCATTATCCAGTTTGTAAGTACTGTAATTGCATTTTCATTTATTAAACTACATATATTTATTGATTTTTAATATACTTGATTAGTGCTTATTTGTAACAAACACAGATATCTGGCTTTACATGACATTTGTTCTTGGCCATAAACTCTTTATTGAAGGGTCTTGACGGCTGTGAATTGAATTCTGAAAAGAAATTTGTCATGAAAGCCCACAGAAAGTATGTGTGCAGAAAGCAAAATCATAGTAAGTATGGGTTTCAAGAGTATAAACATAATAAAGATGGCTTGTAATTCACAATAACTTTTGAGGTAAGGGCAGAAATTGCATAAGAGTAAGCTAAATGGTATTTTTACCCGAAAGGAATGATTACAAATCTGTCTTAGGTATTTTCAAGGCAAAAAAAAAGAAACTTGGATTTTCTTTGTGAAAACAAAATTATAATTTGAAACACAAAAAAATGAAATTCACATAGTTTTGTAAGTAATCTAATGTTAAATTAAGATATTAACATTAATTAAATAATGGGATGGGAGGTATTTTTTCTGATTTTGATATGCAGTCATAATTGTGCTGCTAGTTTTCTGTATGCTTAAGCTTTGCACCACATGTCTGGTGAGATCTGAAAATAAAGATCAAAGTTATAAAAGATTTGATGGCTTGTGGCTCATATATGGAAATAATAGAGTTAGAAAGAAAATATACACCAAGGACCCGCTTATAATTCCCTCCCCAAAAAACCCAGCTGAGCTTTCATGCTGAAGTTGAACATATGAAATATCCTTCAAGATTACAGTTTAAGCATTTCCAATGAGTATGTTGAAAACAATTCTCACAGCTGAGGATACTTTTTGAAAAATAGTTTATTTAGTATTTATGACAATACATATACAGCAAATGGATAGAAAGTATATACTACAATATGATAACTCATAAAGAAATGGAAAATAAATTTAATGACTGTGATCTCAAAACCAGATAAATTATGTTCCAAAAATACATACAAAATATACAGGAGTACAATAACAGAAATTAAGTTATAGTCAATTTCAAAAACATAGATCAGTTTTCTTCTGATGGAAGGATTAATTTGGTCTAAACTCACAAAATACAATTATTAGTAACTTCAATTTTTTATGAAATAAGAATAATTTTATACTGCTGTTCCTGTTTTGACTTTTTCAGTGTGATAAATAAAGGACACTGGACTATCTGGACATTTTTTACTTTTTTGCCTTTTACAACCTTTGTACTTTAAGAAGTGAAGATGTGATCATAAAAAGATCATAAGAATCAGTATAAGAACACAAAATATGATATCAGAAACTGGTTTTGTGATTGACAAGAGCTGAGGATAAATGGTAGGTAAATTAAGAATTTGTGCACAGCTGATTGGAAAATAGTGCTGTGTAACTTTTAAAAAGCATTGTTTATTCAAATTTCTTATCTCAATTCTCTCAATTATCTCATTACTTAGTCTTTAATGAGGTCTAGGACATTTATAGAAAGATACATTCATCAAAAACAAATCTAAATTTCTGTTGAAGAAACCAGTTATTCAAAAAGGAGGGAAAAAAAGGCATAAAGCCAGAGCAGATTATGCATACAAGCCTTCTTTTTTCCTACCACTGTTCTTGTTCTAAAATACATATTTGTGTATTTAACAGAAATAGGATTCTTAGGTGGAACAAGGCAAAAGCAACTGGCAGGAATTTACATGAGACAGCTCCTACATGTTTCTTTTCATGCTATGCTAAGGCAGCTATTGTTTTTTAATGCTCAATCAGTAATTTTTAAGATCTCATCTGAAGGAATATAGAAATCTTGAGATATTTCTTACTGAGCTTGTATCCTCTACAGTTTGAAGAGAATTTTTTTTTGCTTTACTTGAGGGAAAAGTTTCAGTTGGTGTTAAGTGTTTTGTGTCTGTTTGAATGCTTTTTATCTTCAAAATTTTTTCTATACCATTTCCCAAATATTCAAAGTTTCTGTTTTTTGATATTATTGTTAATTTCCCTCCTCTTATTCTTCCACATTTCTTTTTTGTTCTGGAAAGCTTTTGACTTTCTTTTCATGTCTTCAGGTGGTTTGCAGGTTGTTAGGATGTACACTTCAAATGCATCTTCTGACCTGTGAGGTATCTGGAGTGAAATATTAAGATGAACCCTTCAGATCTAAATAGCTAAAAGGCAATTGCTTTTAGCTTGTTTAGATTGTTTAGATTGTTATGTGAAACCTAATAGTGTAGTTAGATCATTATTGTCTTCCTTTAGGCTGAGATGTGTAAGCACAGAAAATATAAAATACACAAACTGCATTGAAATTTCTTTTATATTTATGTGAAATTCTTTACATTGTCAACTGTACAAGTATTGGACATATGACTCAAATCCTGCCTTTCTCTTTAGCTAGATTAGGTATATAATCATGCCTTGTGCCCTATTCATGTCACCAATACCTCATGTATTGTTGCATGCTCCTTCCAGAGTAGCATAGCCAGGATTTGAGCTTGGCATGGAAAGGGGGAAAATATTCCCAGATCTGAATATTTCTCTGTTTTGGTTTCAGTTTGTTCCTGTATTACTTTTTTTAACCAAATAAGTGTGATTTCTTCTGCATTTCTTCTGTCCTTCACATTGCAAAATATATCTTTCTGAACTTATGCCTAAGGTTTCCAGTCTCAAAGAAGTAGTCTCAAGGTTTCCGTAGAAATACAAATTAAAAGTTGAGAACATCTTGACCTCTCTTAAATAGACCTAGAAAAAAGTAGGTAGTGTATTTCACTATTCAGGGTATTGGTGTAGCTGTGTATCTCTTATATTTAGCCCATATTTTAGATTTTAAGTGTAAATTTTGACATTTATAAATCTAGAGTTTAGTTATCTTCAAGTAAAGTATCCCATAGTTAGGAAGTACTAAAGTTTAAAAATATATTTGTAAGCATACCTAAAATTATAATGAATACTACAAGTGAACAGTTCTTCCTTATTCTATGATAATAAAATGATGTTATTTAATGTTGACTTCAAGAGAACACTGAAGTCTTTTTGGGTAATTTTGGGTGAAGAGAAAGTAGGAGGAAATGAGTAAAATATTATTGTGAAGGGAGTAGATGACTTTTTTTTATGTTCAGGGTGTGTGAGTTGTGAAGATTTTCTTATCTTCCATCTCAGATAGTGAGGTAGTGAGCATTGTGGGAAGAGTAGAAACAGATTACTNTCTGGAGATGCAGACCTGAAAAAATTTTTAATAATTGAGATGTGCTTACTGGGTTTGGACTCTATTGTGCTTCAACAGCCACAGTAAAGCACTGCTCCTTGGTGTGAAGTGACTCATAAGTTCCATTGTCTTCATTGGTAAAATACTTAAGACTTTCCAATAATTCATTAAAAATGTGACTAATGTCTTTTATGTATGTGTTTCCCAGGAGAGGAAATGAGGCAGTATATGTGCAGTATTATTTTAATTTTAATAGTAGAGCTAACTGATTTTTATCCAAAAGCCAGATTGGTCTACCCAGAGTAAAAATATTGACA
>VXBU01007726.1:117747-144023 GCA_013400315.1 Bombycilla garrulus | reverse complement strand
GGGGTGTCCGGGACGGGTTGGTTTCGGTCCGGGTTGCCCGAGGGTCTCCGCGTCCCGTTTTGGGGAGGTTTGGCCGAGTTGGACCGAGTTGGGCCGCTGGGGGAAGATGGGCGGGCACCNNNCCCCGCCCTCCCCCCGGACCCCTTCCCCCACGCCGCATGGAGCCGCTCCCGGCTTTGGGAAGCTTTTCCTGACGCCTGATTTAAGACACGAAGGCGACTCCAGGCTCGGGCACTCCTTAATCCCGGAGAAAAGCTTTTAGGGGAAGGTCGGGAAGGGACTTGCGGCTTTCCTCGGCTCTCAGCGCGGGTTCCCGGCAGGGCCCTGCGGCGGGGCTGTGCCCGGGGAGTCCTGCAGCTCAGTCTGTGCCTCCCCAAAGCAGGAGGGAGCATTTCCATGCCCCTGGTGGAAGATTTGGGGTGTTGGTGGGTGAGAAGCTCAGCACGGCTCGGCCAGCGTGGCTTCTGCCCCTGAGCGTGGGCGGGGAGGGATTCGGCCCCTCTGCCCCCTCAGGTGAGACCCCGCCTGCAGAGCTGCCCCAGTCGGGGCCCAGCGCAGGAGGCACCTGGAGCTGCTGCTCTGAGTGCAGAGGAGGCCACAGAGCCCTTCTGGAGCCAGGCTGGGAGAGCTGCGGGTGTTCAGAGAAGGCTCCAGGGAGAGCTCAGAGCCCCTGCCAGGGCCTAAAGGGGCTCCAGGAGAGCTGGAGAGGGACTGGGGACAAGGCATGGAGGGACAGGACACAGAGGGCAGGGATAGATGGGATATTGGGACAAATTCTTCCCTGTGAGGGTGGGCAGGCCCTGGCACAGGGTGCCCAGAGAAGCTGTGGCTGCCCCTGGATCCCTGGCAGTGTTCCAGGCCGGGTTGGACAGGGCTTGGAGCAGCCTGGGACAGTGGAA
This sequence comes from Bombycilla garrulus, assembly GCA_013400315.1. Lineage (NCBI taxonomy): Eukaryota > Metazoa > Chordata > Aves > Passeriformes > Bombycillidae > Bombycilla > Bombycilla garrulus. Next base: position 143,124 of record VXBU01007726.1, on the reverse strand, counting down.
GGTGTCCCTACCCATGAAACTGGGTGGTCTTTAAGGTCCCTTCCAACCCAAACCCTTCCATGATTCATGATTCTATAAATAATTCCCAGTGCAGGTGAGGCAGGAAGGGCTCCTGCAGCACCTCCCAGGTGGATGAAGTGGGATCCCTGTGGCTGGGGGTTGACTCCTGGTTTCTCTTCCAGCCCGCACGCTCGCTCCCTGCTACTCGGCTGACCTGCGCCCAGCTGCGGGAAGCCTGGTGTCGGCCGTGGGCTGCACCGTGCTGCTGACGGCCCCTGCACTGCGGGGCAGCAGAGCTGTGTTTTGGGAGTACCGAGTGGGCTTGGAGGAGGGGATCATCCTCAGCTATGCCTTCCATCACCCTGCCAACGTGTCCCAGCTCTACAGGAACCGCGCAACGTTCAACGAGTCCAACCTGTCGCTGCGGGTGGTGCTGGAGCGCGGGGACAGCCGCCTCTACCGCCTCAGGGCCCAGGAGGAGGCCACGGCCTGGTTCCATCTGCAGGTTGTGGGTGAGTGCTGCCACAGCCAGCCCTCCTCTGTGTCTGGGAGCTGGGATTTACATGGGTTTGAGCACTGACCCTGCCTCTGCCTCTCCCAGAGCCACTGTCCCAGCCAAAAATCGTGGGCAACTCCTTGGTGAAGGCAGGAGGCAACACCAAACTGGTTTGCAACGTGCTAGAAGGAAAGGCAGATGCCTACTGGTGGAAGAAAAATGGGGAGCTGCTCCTGGGAAGTGAACACATCCAATTTGTGGAGAACACCACACTCTGCATCCTGCGGACGTCCATCAGCGACAGCGGCTACTACACGTGTGTGGTGAGCAATGCCGTGAGCCAGAATGAGACCTCTTTCCTGCTCCAGGTCCACCGTGAGTGCATTCCTTCCCCGTGCCCAGGAAAGAAGTGGGGGGATAGCCCCGCAAAAGGGATTCTCTCTCCTTGCCTGTGCTGAGCAGGCAGGTTTGCTGGGAGGGTGTGGGTGGGTTAAATTCGGGTTAAATTTGCTCTGGTGCAGAGGCTTTGCGTTCTCCCCTTTGCAGACTCTGCCAACGTGGTGCTGCCTGTGGTCCTGGCCTGTATCATCATTGGCTTGCTTGCAGGTGGGTGCTGGGGTGGACAGGGGGGTGCTGGGGTGACTCTTTGCCCTGTTTCTGGCTGGTGGGTGCCATGGCAGGTGCTGTGGCATCCACTAGTGTGAGGGTGAGAGGGTCCCATCCCTGCTAGGACCTGACTCTCCCACCCTGGCGTCCTGTGGGCAGGGGCTGGGCTTTGTCACTGCTGCTGTTTCCAGGAGGGTGTCCCCAGTCCAAGGAGGTCATGCTGGCCTCAGCTGATGATGATAATGGTGGGGCTCTGAACAACCTGGGTTGGTGGAAGGTGTTCCTGCCCAGGGCAGGGGCTGGAACTGGATGGGCTTTGAAAGTCCCTCCAACACAAACGGTTCTGTGATTCTCTGATTGTCTGATGCTGCTGCTTTGTTCCCAGGTATCTTTGTCTGGTGCCAGAGAAGGGAGAACTCATGTCAGAAGTGTTGGTAAGATGCCTCCAGCCCCCTCTTGGAGTGGCCCCCTTGCTCCAGCCAAAATTTTCTCTCTACAAGCCCAAATTTTTCCNGTCGGCCGTGGGCTGCACCGTGCTGCTGACGGCCCCTGCACTGCGGGGCAGCAGAGCTGTGTTTTGGGAGTACCGAGTGGGCTTGGAGGAGGGGATCATCCTCAGCTATGCCTTCCATCACCCTGCCAACGTGTCCCAGCTCTACAGGAACCGCGCAACGTTCAACGAGTCCAACCTGTCGCTGCGGGTGGTGCTGGAGCGCGGGGACAGCCGCCTCTACCGCCTCAGGGCCCAGGAGGAGGCCACGGCCTGGTTCCATCTGCACGTTGTGGGTGAGTGCTGCCACAGCCAGCCCTCCTCTGTGTCTGGGAGCTGGGATTTACATGGGTTTGAGCACTGACCCTGCCTCTGCCTCTCCCAGAGCCACTGTCCCAGCCAAAAATCGTGGGCAACTCCTTGGTGAAGGCAGGAGGCAACACCAAACTGGTTTGCAACGTGCTAGAAGGAAAGGCAGATGCCTACTGGTGGAAGAAAAATGGGGAGCTGCTCCTGGGAAGTGAACACATCCAATTTGTGGAGAACACCACACTCTGCATCCTGCGGACGTCCATCAGCGACAGCGGCTACTACACGTGTGTGGTGAGCAATGCCGTGAGCCAGAATGAGACCTCTTTCCTGCTCCAGGTCCACCGTGAGTGCATTCCTTCCCCGTGCCCAGGAAAGAAGTGGGGGGATAGCCCCGCAAAAGGGATTCTCTCTCCTTGCCTGTGCTGAGCAGGCAGGTTTGCTGGGAGGGTGTGGGTGGGTTAAATTCGGGTTAAATTTGCTCTGGTGCAGAGGCTTTGCGTTCTCCCCTTTGCAGACTCTGCCAACGTGGTGCTGCCTGTGGTCCTGGCCTGTATCATCATTGGCTTGCTTGCAGGTGGGTGCTGGGGTGGACAGGGGGGTGCTGGGGTGACTCTTTGCCCTGTTTCTGGCTGGTGGGTGCCATGGCAGGTGCTGTGGCATCCACTAGTGTGAGGGTGAGAGGGTCCCATCCCTGCTACCACCTGACTCTCCCACCCTGGCGTCCTGTGGGCAGGGGCTGGGCTTTGTCACTGCTGCTGTTTCCAGGAGGGTGTCCCCAGTCCAAGGAGGTCATGCTGGCCTCAGCTGATGATGATAATGGTGGGGCTCTGAACAACCTGGGTTGGTGGAAGGTGTTCCTGCCCAGGGCAGGGGCTGGAACTGGATGGGCTTTGAAAGTCCCTCCAACACAAACGGTTCTGTGATTCTCTGATTCTCTGATGCTGCTGCTTTGTTCCCAGGTATCTTTGTCTGGTGCCAGAGAAGGGAGAACTCATGTCAGAAGTGTTGGTAAGATGCCTCCAGCCCCCTCTTGGAGTGGCCCCCTTGCTCCAGCCAAAATTTTCTCTCTACAAGCCCAAATTTTTCCTTGGTTGGATCTGAATGAGCTGGAGAAGTGGGAGAGCTCAGAGTGCTATTCCACCCTTTCTCCCCACCCTGGAGGCTTAGAAGGATTTGCTTTAACCCCTCTATTTAGTCTCCACTCTGGAAATGTTCCTGACTCCTCTACCCAGAGGCTTACACTCCTTGTTATCTTAGCTCTGAATAGTGGGTGGGTTTTTGTATACTCCAGTGATTTCTGGGGAGTGAGTGATTCTCAAGATTTTCTCAGAAATCGCTTCCTCTCTGTGACCACAAACACACTCAGGCTGTTCATTGGAGGATGAGGATAAGGATGTGTGTCCCTTGGGATGGAAAACCCATCACATGAGGTGGCGGGTTACAAACAAGCTCTCAGGTGTCTTGTGCAGTCAGATCCCAGGGGGTGCCAGCCAGAGATAAATTGGCCAAGGTAGCTCCTGGAATCTGAAGTTAGTGCAGAAGGACATGTCTCATGTGGGCTCCTCTCTCCTCCTTGCAGGTAGAGCTGGGTCAGCCCTGCTGTTGCCCTTCCCTGGTGATGGATACTGCTGGCAGTGCTAGGTATCCCATCCTGTCCCTGCCTCTCCCCTGTGAAGCTGCCAGAACCTGCAAATGTTTTTTTTGGAAAACACTGGTTTGGACTATTTCTATGTTGTCCTGCTCTTCCTGTTGTGCATCCCTGGGGAGAGGGATGTACCTGCTCCCTCCCTCCATCCTCCTGGCTTCCTCCAGAGGCCGCTGGAGCCTCATGGGCTTGCGGCTCTGGAAAGCTCTGGCTTGTGTCCCCGCTGGGCAAATCCACAGTTCTGGGGCTGCTGGGAGGTGCCACGGTGCCAGCCGTGCCTCCCTGGGGCCTCCCAGTGTCCTGCTGTGCCAGGGCTTTGCCAGGGGGCTCAGGGGCTGAGGCTCTGGGCATCCTGCTCTGTGTGACCCTTGGAGGGAGGAGAAAGGGCAGGATTGTGCTGGATGTGCCTCCAGGAGGGAGCAGAGGCATGAGAGCTGGCAGGGAATGGGGAAGCAGCAAAGGAGTTCAGTTTCTGGAAGCAGATCCCAAGGAAATCCCTGCATCCAGCTGAGGTGGGGATGCTCCCAAGCCCATCTCCTCCAGCCCTGGGCTCTGCAGGACCTGGGGATATCCCTAGGGACATCCCCTCTTCTTCCCAGCACCAGTGCTGGTGCCAGCTTGTCCTTCCCGTTTGCTGCTCCTGTGGGTGACGTTGGCCTTAGCGTGGCTGGGCACAAGGAGCTCCTGTCCCATCGTGTCCCCTCCCTCTCTATGATGCCTCTGCAGGCTCTCCTGGGCTTTGCTGTAAAGGGTATGTTGCTCCTTCAGCTGAGGCTGGAGGCAGAGCAGGCATCTCCAGCCTGGAGAGAACTGGATGCTCCCCCAGGTGCTGGACCCCACTGTTGGTCACCCTGGGACATTTGCATCCCCTTTTAATCTGAGGAGGAAATCCCAGGTCCAGGGCTCTCCCTGAGCTGGTCCCCCTCTGGAGGAGGCTGGGGACCTCTCAAAGGCAAACCGGAAAATTGTGGGAGAGATCACTGAGAAATTGGGGGCTGTTAGCAAGGGCCCATCTCAGCCTGGGTTTCGTGGAGCCGTTAAAGGAAGCAGAGGAGTTTGGGTGGAATAAATTATATTCCAGCCCCGTTGGAAGCTGCAGGGCAGGTTGTCATGTTCTCTGTTGCACTTGAGGGTGTAAAATGTAGCCACACATTTTACAAGAAATACTTTACATTTTGGGGAGTTGTCTGTGAATGGTTTTGGAGACTCTGGGATTTGTTGATGTTTGTTGCTGCTAATAAAGAGTCTGTGTTATCCCAGAGGGTATTGCTGTGATGTTTAGGGGTGGGAAATGCCACCTCAGGGTAGCTGGAGCCTGGGGTAGCAGTGGGATAGGAACCAGCCCCTGGTGGGGTGTGGCTGGTGGCCGGCCTGGGAATGCTGGATTTGTCCCGGTGTCCGGCTCTGAGAGATGATCCCTTGCTCTTCAGGACACCATTTGCTCCCCTTGTGGGGTTCCTGCATCCCCATCCCCTCCCTCACCTGCTCCTGTGGCAGTGACAGCCTGAGGGACTCAGCTGGGGTTAAAAACAGCCCAACAACTCTGCTCCAAATCTGGGTGAGGGTATTTTTAACCTGGCTCCGTTCCCTGAGTCATGGGAGCCTGGCAGCTGCCCTGGCAGTGCCAGGGGAGAAGTTGCCTCCCAAGGAGCGGGGTTGGGGTTGCCCCAGGGGGGCTTTTTGAGGAGGTTTGGGGTTCATATGGGGGCCTTTGGGTGCAGGGCTCTGCTCAGCAGCCATTTGTGATTGGAAAAACCTCTTTTGGGCTTCAGGAAACACCTCAGTGCATTTTAACAGCTGGGAAAAACAGCCCCTGGCACAGGCTAAGTAGGATTTAATCCTGCCCAGAGTAAATAAGTCCCAGAGTGTATCAGATACCCTGGGATGGACTTAAGGAAGAGCTGTTGACAGCATCCACCTCCTCCCACCCTGGTTTTTGTGCCTTCATGTCCTTCCTCTGCCTTTAATACTGGTAAAGCCAGAATCTATTTAAGTTACTACGGGGTTGGTTACTCTCAGAAAAGTATTTCATGCTACGCCCAGATATGTCCTACACAAATAGCTCAAAAATGTTGTAAACACACATTAAATAAAGATAAACATTAAATAAAGATAAAAGTGAGAGACTCCTGCAGCTGCTGGTGAAGGGGCTTCTCTACTTCAGACTTTGTTTTTCTGGAGAGGGAGAGGGGGAAATGTGCATTTGGCCTCCCCTGGGTCTGTTTTATTAAAAACAAAGACAGAATCAGGTTGATTTCATGGGCATTTATTATGAGGATCATAGAGGAACCAAAACTGAGACCCCTGAACCCACTAGACCTGGGGGAAGGCTTGGGCTGCCTTAGCCAAGTGAGAGACACCCTGAATAATCTCAGCTGGGAATGGTGTCCTTGGTGCCTGGCTGAGACATTTCGAAGGACCTGGAAGAAAGAGGAGGAGGCACATGCTAAGCATCAAAATTGTTCCCTGTGAGGGTGGGCAGGCCCTGGCACAGGGTGCCCAGAGAAGCGGTGGCTGCCCCTGGATCCCTGTCAGTGTCCAAGGCCAGGCTGGACAGGGCTTGGAGCAGCCTGGGATGGTGGAAGGTGTCCCTGCCAAGGCAGGGGTGGAACTGCATAATCTTATAGTTCCCTCTCCACCCAACTCATTATGTTAATCCATGAATCCAGGAGGAATTAAGGGTTTAAGGCCTCACGTTGAGGCCGTAAGGGGGAGTTTTGAGTGGGTTCTCAAGTGCTTTGCTGGATGGGAACCCTGCCAGAATCTCCCCCTGAACCCAGCAAGAACCCAGGGGCTGGAGGGCAGTGCTTGGCTAGATCTTTCTTGGGGTCTGGGTCTTAAACTAAAACACAGGACAGGTTCCATATCCTCTCTTTCACTTCAAGATCTATGAATTCATGTGGAAAATAGGAACAAAGGATCTACCTGACTTCGTCCATCCAAGAGACATCGCGGTCCTTGCGCCAGCCCTGCCTTATGTGATCTGCAAAAGACAAATTGCCCCAGATCAGGAGAAGGTGTGAGAGGCACCCAGGATGGGGTGTTGTATTTGGGAAACAGTCCCTGGGGCTTCCAAGGGAAAGGAAACAATCAGTGGGAACCAGTGACCACGGGGGCTTCACAAAAGCCAAATAAACCACTTTTAAATAATTTCCTTTGGCTGCCGGATGGTGTGGGGACCCCCAGGCACTGGAAGGGGCTGGAAGAGGATGAAGGAGCAGACTTACAGCAGAGCTCGATGGCAAGGAGTGGGAGGGCTGACACGGCTGCTGTGCTGACCACCAGGATGGTCACGTCCATGAACTCCGTGCATCCTTCTTCTGCTGCCGGAGAAAACAGAGCAAGGGCAGAAAAAGGAGGAAGGCAGGTTGCCACCATGAAAGCACAAACACACAAAACACAGAAAATAAAATTGGTGGAGAACGTTGAAACCAAATTTTGCTTCTGCCAAGATTTCACTTCCCAAAACTGGGTTGTTTGGCTTGTTTTTGGAGGTCTAAAAGCCGAATTGAAAGGATGTGGGGATTACATGAGCTGTGGCCTTGGGGCGGTCCCTGGAAGATCTCTGCTCACCGTGGCGGTGGTAGATGCTCTTGATGAGGAAGGTGCTGCTCAGCACCACGGCCACCACGGCCCCCGGCGCGGCGTAGCCCATGGTGCGCTGCGCTGCAGGGGGACACAGGAAAAAGGGATGTGGTTGAGTATTCAGAGGTGTGGGTGGAGGGCTGGCCTCACCCAGGCGCTGGTAAGGGATCTACCAGGCTGAGTCAGCACAGGAGTTTTCATTTTAAAAAGTTAGGGATGATGTTTTGGGTAGAATAACCCCCCTGTGGACCAGTTTGGTCCGTCCTTGGTGGGACTGATCACCTTTTTTGCTCTTCAAATAGCTGAAATCTGTAGGCTGGAAAATCAGTGTGGTGGCAACAAGGAAGGTCACTACAATGAGGTAGCTCAGGGTGATCTCAGGCAGAATGACAGCCAAAGAAGGTCCTGAAAGACAACAGAACAGCACAGAGATCCCGATGTTCCACTGTTCACACCCTTCAACACCTGGGAACTCTGCATTACATCCCTTCCCCACCCTCCTCTGACTTCTAGCCTTTCCTTGCAGACTCTCCATTTTCTGGTCATTTTATTGCTGGGACTCATCCTGGGTAAGGGCTCTGTATTAATTGTCCAGGGGGGTGTGTAATGCACGTGGTGGTTCAGGCTCCCCCAGACCTGGAGATCACACGTGGATCATGCATAGCTCTGGATGGGTCTGTTCCCCACATTCCATGGCGTGACTCCCCTGTCCCCCACTGCCTTCCTCTCTGGGCCCCACTGGACTCTGCTTCTCCCATGAGGTCTGTCCCTCCTCCCTCCAAACCTCCCCACAGCCCCCTCCAACCTTCTTCCTGCATCCAGAGGATGCCGGCCGTGCCATCCAGGATGCAGGCGATGCACACCAGCCCGCAGGTGTAGGAGCTGAGCCACCTCCAGAGTTCCCCACCTAAAATCCGAGATCAGAGGGGGTTGACCACTGTGATCCCCGGGAATCCCCTGCCAGCCATTACCCCTTCCTCAGAGTGGGGTGCAGTCCGTCTCCACCTGGATGCTGTAGGATATCCCAGGGTCTGAGGGTTCCCAGAGCAATGCTCTTTGCTCTCCTCCACCAGACAAGGGAAATGGGGTCCCGCTGCCCCAACTCACTTATCCTGAGCTTTTCAGACTGGCAGACGGGAATAATTATTCCCCACGCCGAGACGACAGCGAAGACCACAGCGACCACCGCAATCCTCAGGATGTGCTTCAAGCGCCGGGAGAGACCTGGAAAAGAGAGACCCCGAGGGGCAGAGACGGAACATCAGCAGGACCACCCTCCCCCGGCTCTGGTGGCCGCAGGGATCCTCCATCACCAGGACAGATCCCGTTTATTTGCCAGCTGGTGGCCAAATACACTGGAAATGTCCAGCCTGGGGTGGGTGCTCCCTGCAGGCTTCCTGGCCACCCTCGTCACTTTAGTCAAGGGCCATAGTTTTGGACCTGCCCCAAGAGGGAACGGCCAATCTCTTGCCAATGACTGTGCCTTGGTGGGATCAGGGGCTGGGAATTGCTGCTGATGATCCCATGATGGGCAGCTCCTGGCAGCAGCATGTGGGCAACTGCTTCCTGGGGAAGGTGGCCGGAGCATGGGGGATGGAAGCTGAGGGATGGGATGGAATCACTGAGGCATCCCCAGGGAAGGGTGGAGGGCAGGAGGAGCAGTGGGAGGTGAGACCTTCAATGGTGACCTTCAGGGAGGTTTCTTGCCAGCTGATCCCGTTGCTGGCATTGCAGGAATAGGAGCCACAGTCCGACTTCTCTGCTGGCCCCAGGTACAGAACGCTGCGGCTCCTGGACATCTGGGAAACTCTGTCTAGGGGAAGGGGCTGCCCATCCTTCTTCCAGGTGATGGTGTCCACTCTGCCCTCTGCCACCTCACAGACAACCTGGCCAGTAGTACGAGCCAGGAGACTGCTGGTCCGGAGCTGAGGGCGGGACACAGGCTCTGGAAAGGGAACAGAGACCTCAGCGCTTCTCTCAGACACAGAATCACAAAATGGTTTCGCTGGGAAGGGACCTCAAAGCTCATCCCATTCCACCCCCAGGTTGCTCCAAACCCTGTCCAGCCTGGCCTTGGACACTTCCAGGGATAGGGTAGCCACAGCTGCTCTGAGAAACCTGTGCCAGTGAATGTGACCTGGAGCATCCCTGATGGGCCCTTGGGCTGCAATTGCCACCACCAGCATCAGCCACAGCGTGGTCACAGGTGCCTTTCCCTTGGGAAGTCCATCCTGCTGCTGTGCTTTCCAGGACTGTTTTTTTTCCCGGTTAAATCACTGCTTTTAATGGATGTGGCTAAAGATGTAGCACTTTGAAATGCATCAGGAAATAAGAAAATAGCAGAGAAGGCAGCAGATCCCACTCAGACTGTGTGTGGTTGGATGGAGAGGAGGGTGGCAAAGGACTGCGGTGCCATTATGGCCATGGCGTGATTGGTAAGAGGGTGGATAAGCCAGAGCAAATTAAGGGAATTGCTGGCAGCAATACTGAGGAGGGACTTCTGGGCCGTTTCAAGTGCCTCTTATCTCTGTGGTGGCAGCTGGCGCCTGCAGAGGGCAAACAGGACAGCCTGGCCTCAGGGGGTGGTGGCTTCTCCAGAAACCTCAGCTCCATTGGCTCTGACAAGTGTCCCCTGGCAAAGTGCTGGGGGGAGGAACACCGAAGTGGCAGTCACAGAAACCCACCAGTCCCTCCGTTATCCCTCTGGTTCCTCCACCATCCCGCCAGTCCCTCTGTCTTCCCACCGGTGTCTCCATCACCCCAGTAGTTCTTCCATCCTGTTACTAGTCCCTCCATCCTCCCACCTGTCCCTCCATCCCTGCCTTGAAGTGTGGGAAACAAGGGAGGGAATTGCCTTTCCAGGATGGAACTTTTCCCTCTGTCCCAGCCAGGCCCCTAGAATATCTCACTGGGTGGCACTTCCAGATCTTCTCCCCCAGGACAGGTTTGGAACCTTTTTCCAAGGTCTTTCGGTGCTGCCTCCATGCATGACAGGTGCAAACAAGCTCAGGACTGGCCCATCAGCCTTTGCTCAAATCCCTTCTCCAACCCCCTTGCTCTGGCTCTTGGTCCATGTACAGACAGATTCTGCTTGGATCCATCACCCCACTCCTCCCTCCCACACCCACCACTCACGGAGGACTTCCAGATGGATTTCCAGGCTCTTCTTGTCTCCTGTGTTGACAGTCACTCTGTAGGTGCCGCTGTCACTTTCCTGGACATCCTCCAGCAGGAGAGATCCATTGGATGGATGGAAAACGGTTCGTCCTGCATAGGGAGCATGGATGGCTGGGGTGTGGGCCCCCCCATGGTGCTGCAGGATGGTGTGGGGGCTGGTGCCATTGAGGAATTCCCAGTGCATGGAATCGTGGTGGGTGATGTTATCCAGCCCAGGAAGCAGCACCGAGGATCCCACAGCAGTGGCTCTATGGACAGCTCCTGCTGCTTCGAGAGCCAGAGGTAATGGCACCAGCAGCCCTGGAGGGAGGAGAGGGGTGGGGATGGGGCTGGGAGCAACTGCTCTGGGGAAAGGTGTCCCTGCCCATGGCAGCAGAGTGGAATGAGCTTCTCCTATGAGATTTTGTCGTACTGACCTAACTTGCATGGCTCACTCCCAATTCATAGAACCCTGGAAAGATTTGGGTTGGAAGGGAGCTCAAAGCCTGTCTCATTCCAACTCCGCCATCCGCAGGGACACCTTCCACTAGACCAGGCTGCTCCAATCCCTGATCAGCCTGGCTTTGAATACTTCCAGGGATTGGACAGCCACAAAATTCCTGGTGTTTGGGGCTGAAGGTGTCCACGTGCTCCCAGTGGTGCAGGATGCAGCTGTTTTCCCAAAATTTCTGGGCTTGTCATGACCTGGGCTCTGGCAGGTGCTCAGGAACTTAGGGAGGAGGCACTGTGGGAAGGTCCCAGTTGCCAGACCCTCATCTCCAGTAAAGAGGATTGTAGGAAAAATGAGAGAATAAGGCAGGGGCAGAGGGAGAGGGAGAACCCCTGGCCCCTGTGGCTCCAGCACTGGGCAGGGAGGCCAGGAATCCTCACAGGCTGTATTTGCTCTTGAACCTGTTTCAGCTACTGCCCTGATAAGCACCTGTTCACCTGCATTCCCACTGCACCTGCCAGGCAGACTGTCCTGGAAACTCCTGCTGCTCCTGCTGGGGATGGTGCAGCACAGGTGGGAGGGAAAATAAATGTGACAATCCAGGTAAAGTCAAGTTCATCTGGTGATTTTAATTTCTCACTCTTATAACCTTGACAGGCAGCTGTTTTCATGCCTTCCTGCCCCCTAAACTGTAGGTGTGGAGGAAGAAAATACAGTTTAATGACTAAAAATTATTTTTCTCTGAAAAATTTTCTGAAAATTTTTCTTTTTCTACTGAGAAAACACTATTTTCAAAGAACAGAACAATGAGCTGAAGGAAAGAGGAAAATACTCCATCTTTTGCAGCTACAATGGCCAAAACTCATGCTACAGACACTGAGAGGTCACTAACACCATCCCAAAATCAAGCTGTAGGATAATGGACTTCCTTTCTATTTTAGATGTTCATCTTGAAAATCGTTGTGCATTTGCATCTAGCACAGGTTGCCCAGAGCAGCTGTGGCTGCCCCATCCCTGGAAGTGCTCAAGGTCAGATTGGACAGGGCTTGGAGCAACCTGGGGGTGGAATGGGATGAGCTTTAAGGTCCTTTTCAACCCAAACCCTCCTGTTATTCCATAGTTTGTGTTTCAAGGTAGCCAGTGACTATTTAAGGAGCACAGTGAAAATACTCACATGAGTTTAACTGAATAGAGTCGCGGTTTTAAAAACATAAAATATTTTTACGTATCTATTTTTAACACAAACACAGATATTAACATATATACCGATATTTCTGTGTGAATACATCTATCAGCCCCACTATAAATCTGGCTGGATCGGAGTTTTGCCCCTGGAGCCGTGCATGGCTCTTCCACCTCCTCTCTCCTTGGACAAGCATGCCTTTGCCTTCCAGGTTAAGCCTTTAACCTCTCTGAAACATCCGGCCCAGAGCTCCCCACGCTCGGCTCCAAAGGGCTTTGGAAGAGGCGAGGAGCCGGCGTGGAGCCCCCAGCCCAGCCCAGCCCAGCCCGGGATTCCTTACCTGCGAGGAGCACCCAGGTGGTGCCCAGCAGCTCCGCGGGACGGCACAGCGGCATCTGCCAAGGGAAAACAGCCCCAGATTTTCCCGATTTAAAACGTCTCCTTGCAATTCCGCACTGTGCTGAGAGCAACAGTTGAGGCTGTACCGTGGGTTTGCAGCCCTGGGATGGATTCCCGGTGCCGCGGGTATTCCCAGCTTGTTTTCCTGCCGATTGCTCCTCTCTCTCCGCGCCGATTCCCTGCCCAGACTCTTCCCGGGAGTGGCAGCAGTGGCAGCTCGCGCTCTTGTCCCCGCTCCCCCTGCGGCGGGAAGGAGTTACCGATGGCTCCGGCACCGCGCTGGGATCGATCGGCGACTCCCGGGCGCTCTGCCGGCGCAGGGCAGGGGGACTACAGGGGACATCCCGGGTCATTTCCATGCCCCGAGACCAGAAGATCCATCCCTATCCTTTTCCCACAGCTCAATCCCTTCCCAGAGCCTGGAGCAGAGTTGGAACTCGCCCCCAAGCCGGTTCTGAGGGGAGCAGGGGCCCAGTCTGGCTCTAAAGCACCTGTGAACAGCTTTTTCCTTCACCTCTTGAAGTGTGCTGGGATCATCTATGCTTTCTGCAAAGGGAATTTCAGTTTACAGGAGGGATACTCCTGGGATCAGGACCCAGGGACCTCACTTTGTTATATCCATCTCAAAATAATGGAATGCCAGGTGGGTTTGAGTTGGGAATCCACCCCGTTCCACCCTCCAGCCCTGGGAAGAGACCCCTTCTACTGGACCAGGATGCTCCAAGCTTCCACTGAGGAAAAAAGCTAAAAATGGAAATACTTTTCAGCTGGGCTGGAAGCAGCTTCCCCTGTTTTATCTGAGTCCTGTGAGGGTCCAGAGGCTCTTGGTGGCACCAGAGGGGACCAAGGGGGATGCACTGAAAGCTGCACCTGCAGAGCTGGGAGTAAGAAGAGGGCTCTGGAATGCACTGGGGGGAACTGGGAAGCTCTGGGAGATACTGGGGGAAAAATGTGAATGGGGAGGGTTTGGTTTCACTGTAGGGCCGAGGACTCTGGGGAGCCCCAGAAGCTGAAGGAGGGGCTGAAATGCAGAGCCAAGAGCAAAGGGAGGGGTCCCAAGGGAGGAACTGGGGTCCCTGTGGGACAAGCCAGCAAACGGGGATGGGGGGAGTGGAGCCAACTGAAGGTCTGGGTGTGGGGGGGACACACTCGGGCTGCAGGAGGTGAGGGACAGATGGCAAAGGGGACCAAACTGGGGCCCTGGGATGTGCAGATGGGAGTGGAGGATCCCAGGATACAGCAACACCCTCCCAGCTTCCATCATCTGTGCTGGGCTCAGCTGCCTTCAAACCACCTGCAGTGTCCTGCAGGCACCCTCAGATCCCCCACACCGACGTCTCCAATTCCCTCACATCATTCCCGCCCCTTTGTTACGACATGGGCACCACATCTCACAGCTTCTAAAAAAACACTCACAGACACAGAGGCTCTGAACAGCAATTCCTGGGCTTCTCCAGAGGGATGGAACAGGGACCGCCATGAATTTCTGGCACCTTGTGCCATCGTGTGGCCAGGGAAAGGCGCCTGCAGCGGCACGGTGTGGGAGGATGAAGGAAGGGTGGTGGCATGGGGGATGCCGGGGTGGGGTCAGCCCAGCCCGAGGCTCTCGCTCGCCCAGGATGGGGACATTCAGAGGACTCGCGGCCGCGCTGTCCCCACCGCTGCAGGAGGGCGGTTTTCAGCAGGGAATTCTCAGACACTGCAAGCAGAACCTTCTTTCTTTCCTTGGTTGTGGAAGGAAGTGGCTTTGTCCCCTTCAAAAACTGCAGGTGGAAGACGAGCGATCCTCTTTGTTTTGCTAGGCTCACTGCAAAGGGAGTCTCCCCGCAGGTCCCAGCTGCCACTTGGCCACACCACTGCCACCACGACCACCTCTCACCTTTGTTCTAGGGGTCCGGTGACACCTGTGGTGCTAAATACCCTTTTTGTGGGCAAACCATTCTCTTTTTCTACAATCTTTTATTAATATAATTGTGATTATTGCCGTTTCTTCAGCAAATTGTGACTCCAACTCAGAACCTCTCCTAGTGTTTTTCTTTCACTATGGAAAGTGGTTGGCTGGAGGGGACTTAATTTTCCTGCTGAGTTCTACAACTGGCTCCTGCTGGGATCCAAGGCTGCCATTGGGAGCTGTACCTAACAGAGGGCAGCTCACCTGGCAGCACCTGCCCAGCCTGGGATCCCAGCTTCAAGCCCTGCTGTCTCCCAGGGGCTCACCAGGGATGGGAAGCACTGGGAAGGAAATACCAGGATTGGGAGCTCAGCCCACAGCAAAAGCAGATTTCAGGACTGTCTTGGCACAATGATCTATACATTCAGTGCTTGGATTAAACAAAGGCAGCAAGTTCAGCACCTGTGCACCTGCACTGCCCCTGCCCTGAGGAACATCTCACACAGCACAGCCAGCAGTGAAGGGGCCCAGCCCTGCTTTAAGGTCTGGTCAGAGCAGAGGGAACACCCCAAAAGATATGGCAGAATGAAAAATTCTCTAAGAGTACAATTTGCTTTTGTTCCTTACCCTGTGGCCCTTCAGTGTGCCAGATCCCAACTACCAGGAGCTGAAAGGCACCTCTGAGTTACATTCAGAGTAGGAGAATTTTGGGGAAAAAAACACACCCAAAGAGTGAGGTTCATGCAGCAGAGAATGTGATAGTGACCTAACACCAATTCCTTAAGAAAGGATGGCACGGTGGCAAGTTTGTCAAATCCTGGGGCTGCTGAGCATTGCCCTCAACACAAGTGCAGTGCAACAGGCACAGGGAACAGCACCAAGGAAGTACTGGAAGTCAAGGGAAAGTGGGAATTCCATCTCTCATCTAACATTGTCATCTCTGCTTCCCAACATGCAGATCTTGGTGCTTCCCTTTCCTTCTCTAACCTAAACCTTCTCAGAAATGCCAAAAATACACCAGGATCTCTCCAGACCCTCTCTCAGGCAGCTTGGCTTGAATCAGTGGTAAGACAGAAGATCCCAGACATTTCCATTCTGCTCTGCTAAAAGTCCCCTAAAACTGGTATCTGAATAAAAGGCAAAACAGGGAATAATGCAAAGCTTCCAGATCCTGAAGGCACTTGCTTGGAGGAGCACTTACTGTGGTGGGATTAACCACAATTGAGCCATGCCGGCTGGGAGGACCAGGCTGGGAGCATGGATAGCAAGAACTGCCTGTGCTCAAAGGCAGAGCATGGTCCCAGAAAACAGTCCCACATCTTTGGTTTCTACCTGCCCTGTCTCCTGAGTAGGCCCTGGGAGCTGCTTGGAGAGGATGGAGGTATCTGAGGTACTGCAGTGTCTTTGTCGTGGTGAGGCACTGGCACAGAGGGCCTGGAGCACCTGGGGAGGCACCAGCTCACCTGGCTGGGTGTGGAGCAGGGTGGGGGGCTCCGGTCTCTCTCAGGGGTGGCACTGAGGGGCCGCTGGTCTCTCCCAAAAATGGGACTGGGGGCTACCAGCCACTCCTGGCGGTGGGATTGGGAAGCTCCTGTCTCCCCCAGAGGTGGGACTGGGGCTGCCTGGCTCTCTGGAGGGCTGGGCTAGGCCTGCAGCCCCAGCAGGCGGGCAGTGTTCAGCACGTCATCCCTCGTCAGGTAACAACCACAGAGCTGCCGGTATCCCGTGAACGCCTCCCGGCCATGCAGGACACGCCAGTTATCCACAAACAGGGCCTGCAGGAAAGGGAAAAGCTCATCAGAGGACAGTAACCACAGCAGGCAGGGCCAGGAGCCTCTGGCAGGGCAGGTCCCAGGGATCCCTGGAGACTGGAAGAGCAGGTAAGGGAGTGCCACAGTGGGATGAGTCTCCTGTTTTACACTGGCACAGCTGAAGCTACAGCTGGCTGTTCCAGAGGATCCAGCATAGCTCTTTTACCAGCTCTTTATGAAGCCAGCCCAGAAACACATTTTGGGGTTTCTCTGCCCTTCTACTGGAGACGAAATAGCTCAACAGCAATAGACAAGTGGCCAACTTATCACTGAATCCCAGAATGCTTGAGTTGGAAGGAACCTTAAAGCCCATGTTTTTCTACCCACTGCCATGGGCAGGGACACCTTCCACTACCCCAGGTTGCTGCAAGCCCCATGGAACCTGGATTTGAACGCTTCCAGGGGTGCGGCAGCCCCAACCTCCTGCCTCTGCAGTGTCAATTACCCATGTAAGGGCCCAAACATAACCTCAGAAAGGTCATTTCTTCTGGAAGAAGTGAAAGCCTGAACATTAAGTGTTCTGGCCTCTCTGCTTCTGAGGATTCTCATTTCAGTGGCTGGAAACTGGGACTAACTTTCTTCTGAGGCAGAGCTTGAACTAAACACCTCTGCCTCACCTGGGAGCTCATCCTACTTTAGGACAGCAGGAGAACACACATGCAGAAGCCACTACTGTTAATGCTGGAGCACTCAGAATGAGGAAAGCTGCTGTATATGACAGTGCCTGGACACTGGCAAACCCACAGAGCACCCTACCTTCTCCCTGGGCCAAACCCACAGGATTCGGCTCCGTGTGCCACCCCGGACCAGTTCCAGAGGAGGCAGCTCCAGGCCTCACCTTGCCCGGTTTCAGCTTGACCCAGAGCTCATTGTGGGGCCGGCGCAGCTCAGCGGTGAGGGCGCGGTGCGCGTGGTACCAGCGGCGCACCACGTCATGGGGCACCGTGTTGATCACGGCACGGTCATAGTTGTTATACCTGCAGGGAGAGGAGAGACAAAAGACAGCCCAACGCAGCTCCAGGTACTTCCAAGAGAACCTCGGGAGCCTGTGGGATTAGTGAGTATTTAAGGGAGGCTGCAGAGGTGACCAGAGAGGTTACAGCCAGCAGAGGACTTTTGGGAACACAGCACTGAAGGCAAGAGGAGTTTATTATCAAGTGTACACCTGTTCTTCCTGGTTTTCCATGGAACGACACGGCAAGACTGAGGGTTGCTTAGAATAAAAGTGCAAAGCAGTGCTAGACCGAACCACACTGGAGTTTCAAAAATCAGCCCCAGCTCCCTTTTGAAGGGATCATTCTGCACGCTCCCTGTTTCCTGAATGCCAGGATAGTTTCTAGAGGCTTCTCCAGAGGGCTGAATTCTCAAATGGAGTTGGATGAGAACTTGGAGCTGAAGGGAGAATGCCAGGAGTGAAAAATCAAAGCTCAGCATTGACATCCATCTTTGTATCAGCGGTGCTGATGCTTCCTCTAAAATGGGAGGAACAAAGGGTGTTCCCGTGGTTTCATCCCTGCTCCTCAGGGATACACTGATTTTCAGCCCATGGAATGTTCTGGAAAACGACCACCACAATGCCCTCTCCTCCCCAGAGGCCTCCTGGCCATTACCTGATGAGGTAAAGCTCATTGTTCCAGGGGTAGACGTTGAGCACTGGCCCCACTCCGATCATGTGGTTGTGGCAGCCGCCCACGTTCTCCACGTACTCGTGCTTGAGGGGCACCCTGGCCAGCAGCTCGAAGTGCTCTGGGGCCTGGTGCCGCACCTGCTCGGCCGCGTGGAACCCGTCCACCAGCAGCGTCCGCCCGCCTGTGCCCTCATGCTTCAGGCAGTGGAACACCTGGATGCTGCACGGAGACAGAATCCAAGAGGCTGTGTCCCCTGGGCACAAGATACTCCCCAGGGATACAGCCAGGTGTGGATGGACGCACTACCCGTACCCGCTGCTTCTCCAGACCCAATCCCACATGTTTTGCTAGGTGAGGTGGCAGCAAACTGCCTGTGCTGCTTCCTAAACCCAGTGACACGAGTCTGGGAGACTTCAGGAGCTGCAGGATGAAGGCCATGTCACCCAAAATCCAAACCCAAAGAGGCTGTGGCTGCCCCATCCCTGGAAGTGTCCAAGGACAGGCTCAATGGGACTTTGAGCAACCTGAAATACTGGAAGGTGCCCCTGCAGCAGCACGTACCCACAGGGCTCCTGGAAGTAGGTAGTGTCTGTGTGGCGGTCCAGGGCCAGCTTGGTGTAGGCTGTGTCTCCCCGGGAGAAGTCAGAGGTGAAGTACCACATCCTGCCATAAATGGTCTCCCTGGAAAAGTGATGGGCAGTTATCATGGCTCAGTAAGGCAAATCCTCCCCTACATTTGAATTATTCCCCTCTGTCCCATACACAGAGCCATTAAAGCAGAACCACTTCACAAAATTCAGATTGTCAGGGATAGTGCTTCTAATCTCTCTTCTGGTGTTCAGCTCCTCTTTTTCCTCTCCAAAAGGCTGGTGGTGACGAGTCTTCCTCTCCACAAGCACCCATGTTTCCACGCCAAGGATCATCCCCAGTCACGGGAACAAGGAGTTGCCTAAGTGCAGCCAGGTGTTACTTGTATCCACACAGGGTTGCCCAATAATTCCATTTCTTCTTCCCAGAATCCTGTTTTCACTACCTACCCCTCCAGCATGCACAGGAGGGAAGGGACAGCAGGCAAGGCCAAACAGCACACAGGAGCTACAGGGAAAGGGTGCCTGGAGATAAAAGCTGACTGGATATTCCATGGAGCCCCTTGTTTCTATTTGGAGTGACTGTTCAATAACAGGAATCCCTCCTTTTCCAATGGGCCCAGGCAAATCAAACAGATTCTACAGTTTGGACAGAGCCCCAAGCTCAGCCCCTGGCCTGCCATGCTGGCAGTGCTTTACACAAACCCAGCACCAACACTTCTCACTGTTTTTCTCTAGCAAGAGCTCCAACCAGTTTTTGATCACCCTGGCTCCCAGGGCCTGGCTGCCCTTGTGACCCCTCAAGTCATAACAGGAAATGTCTCTCCTTGCAGAGCTCTGCTACTCCCAGACAGCCACTTCCTTCAGTCCCTCCTCTCTGCACAGTCCCACTGTCACAAAAGTCATTGGGTGCTCCGGGGCAGCTCAGTGAGTGATTCCCAGCTCTCCCATAAAGGAGGGTGGATCTCACAGTGGGATCCTCCATCCCAGATCAAGGGGAGCAGCCAGAGCATTAGTCTGCAAACCAGGCCATTCCACACAAAAGAAAGGACAAAGAGGCAGCAGTTTTCCAAACGGAAAGAAAACAAGTTTACCCTTTCCAGAATAGCCCAGATACCTGATTATGCTGATCCTCTCTGCCAAGATTTCCGTGTCCTCTTTGGTGGGACTGACATTCTCCACAAAAGCAATCCCATACAACAAGAAGTTCTGCAGGAATTCCTTTAGACCTTCGTCTGTCTCCAGGAAGCTCCGGCAGTCGACAGAGGGGACCTGGGCTTGCTGGTAGATCTCTGCATTCCAGAGGATCCGGGGGTGCATGACCTGTTGCTTCTGCCCCTCGTAGCTGTTCCTCGCCAGCCACTCCAGGCTGTATCGTGTCACGTGTCCATCTGGCCCTGGCACAGGGACAAGGGCAGAGTCACCAAAATCCCACTGACCAGCCTGAGATTGTCGCATGTGTCAGCCCAGGACAGGTCTCACCTGTCACCTGTCTGGGGATGGACTCTTTGCACCCAGCTGCCACCCAAAATACAACCTGAAAGGCCACAAGTCCTAAAGGTGTGGTCATTGCTGCCACAATTCCAAATTTAGGGCAGCTGCTGCAACCCTCTCCAAATTCCTAGCCAGCTTTTGCATCTGCAATGATTTTGGTTTTTGTTGACAGGACTCCAAGGACAATCAAAGCTTTGAAGTCAAGCCCTCAAATAAAGGTAAGCGCCACCAAAAGGAAGAAAGCGGCTGAGAAAGTGAGGAGAAAGGATGGAAAACAGGCATGGTGAACAGGGCTGACATCTGCTCACACAGGATGGGGAAGGAAAAGAGTAGGAACCGTATCATGCCCCATCTGTTCACAACCTGCACTGCTGGGGGAGTTGGACCAACCCAGATGCTGCACACACACAAAAAGGGCTGGGGCAGGAAAACCACACCACTTTGATGCACAGGTGTGTTTACAGTGAGAGCAGTGTTTAAAACCCGCTCATGGCTCAGTATCTTCCCAGACAGGCAGATCTGGGGATAATGCTGCCCTCGCCCAGCAAAGCGGGATCCATCAGCAGGCACAGGAGGGCACAGGTGCTCAGGACTCACAGGTGAGGAAGAGTGTGGTCTCATCCACCCGCACAGCCTGGGGCCGGATGGCCAGGTCCACGCTGGCCGTGTCCAGGCTGCGCTGGTTGGTCTTGGAGTTGTAGCAGGAGGCGGAGCGGCAGTGGTCCCGCAGCCACACGAAATCCAGGTGCATCACGGTGTTCCCGTAGCTCAGCTCTGCCAGGGAGGGGAGCAGAGGAGGCTTTGGGGCAACAGGGAGGACAAACAAAGCCAAGAACTGAAGCCCAGAGCCCATACCTTATCATCCCAATTACAGGGCATGCAGCCGTAACCCGTAACACAGATTGTCACATGAAGAAGACCTGGCAGAGGATCTTATCAAAGGCCTGGCTCCTTTGCTTCGGAGCCACTGTGTAAAATGCCAAGCAATTCCCTTTGCTTGCAAGTGACTCAGAGTACTGAGATCTCACTGGCCTCAGCTGATATCACCCTGCACAAGGTGGGGCAGCAGAGGTGGGCACACAGCAGAGCTGTGGGGGGCTCTTCCAGGGAGAGCCTGAGCATGGCACAGAAAATGGTGCCTGACAGGGCAAGGCTCAGACAATTTTTGTTCAGGAATCCCTGGATCTGATTACTCATTTAGCAGTGCCTCACTTATCATAGAAGACAAGGCTGCTTCATCCTGCCTTTGGGAATTCCTGCAGGGAACATGAAACAGCCCCCAGTGTGCATCCCTCTAACACATGTTATTTCAGAAGGAAAATATACGTCATTCCAGGGAACAAGGGTGGAAACCCTCCCTGCTGTCCCTGGGCAGAGCAGGAACACCCACATCCAGCACACCCACCGAGATGGTCCTGGTGCAGCTGCCAGGCACAGTGGGGGGACGCTGGGACCGTGGGGTGACAGCGCGCTGGGACAGCCAGGACGGGCCTGGGGTCCTGTGGCAGCCATGGCCAGCGACATCTGGTGCTCCCACGCCGCCCTCGGAGCAGCCACGCCAGCCTCTGGCACCACATACTGGCAGTCAGGAGAGAGCGGACAATGTGACTTGGATGTGATATTCTGTCCTGAAATCCAGCAGGACACAGCCCTGAGGAGACACAAAGGAGATGCCAGGATCCTGTGAGGCTGAGGGGCCCTGGCACAGGGTGCCCAGAGAAGCTGTGGCTGCCCCTGGATCCCTGGAAGTGTCCAAGGCCAGGCTGGACAGGGCTTGGAGCCACCTGGCCTCATGAAAGGCATCTCTGCCCATGGCAAGAGGTGGAATGGGATGAGTTTTAAGGTCCCTTCCAAACCAAGCCATTTCATTGCTTCTGTGATTTACCACGCAAAGCCATACCAGGAGAGACAGCTGTGTTCAACACTCTTGTGCAAAACAGTGGTAAAGCCTCATCTCTGAAGGTCTTGTCCCCCCTCTGGCATTCCCAGATTGAATTCACCGTTTCTGGATGGCACTTCCCCAATCAGGGAAGCAAACTGACCTTGGTTAAGAAAGCAGTAACAGAGGAATCCAGTAATTAGGTCAGTTCTTGAAAAAGCAGGCAAAACAATGAGGAGGAGGAGGAAGATCTCTGCTGCTGGTGAAGGACACAGCTGGCATGGAGGAGAAAGCACCATGATTAATTTTAGGATGGAGATAAGAAGACGATTTCTCTGAGGGAAATTTGTAACAACTCTTCAGTGCAAAGATCAAGGGCAAAAACCTGACAAGTTTTAAGAGATGACGCCTCAGTCTAAATGCCTGTCATGTTTATGAACTCCTAGGGGCCAGGTCTAAACCCAGCAGGATTTTAGCAGCACTTTGAAGTGCACTGAAATGTGGTCTCTCTGGATAAGACACAGGTTCAGAAAACATTTCTTATCCTAGACTTCTGATTTTCCTTCATTTTCTTATCTGGAGAGTCCAGGCACTGGAACTCTGGCTGTCCAAGCTGCTTCTGCTCTGCAGAGACCTCAAAAGCTGGTGATAACAACCAAATCCACAGAGATGCCACATTCCCAGCCAGCAACTTCTTAAGCAGTGATAAAAAGAATGCAGATATCCCTAGGGAGAAAAAGTGGGAATGCTTTTGAAGAGAAGATTTGAGATGAAGGCACACTGACACACTTCAGCCACAGAGCCCTTTCCATGAGAAATTTTCCCAACATCCTATCTAAACCTCCCCTGGCACAGCTTGAGGGTGCTCCCTCTTGTCCTATCCCTTGTTACCTGGGAGAAGAGACCAAATCTCCTGGCTCCAGCCTCCTTTTCCAAGATATCCATTTCCTGTTCCTGCTGCTCAGCTTTGAAAATCTGCTATAGGAAGAGGAATGATCCCCATCTGACACACAAAAGAGAATAAAACCTACAGCTACAAAATCCAGGAGCTGTCTCTGATGTTTATCAGCTTAAAATCTTAAATAAATTATTTAAATCCCAGAACCAGCGAGTCACAAAGCTCAAGATTATCTGAGAGAGGGAAACTCTGTCCAGTTTAGCTTTTGGATCCACTGTCCCAGTGAGGGGTGGAAAACAGAAGGAATCTTGTTTGCACACACAAAGAGGACCCAGAATGTCGGGAAAGGCTCACCCAAAAATCCATTAGCACATGGCCTGTGCCTGAGGCAGCTCCAGCCTTAGTTTGATCTTTCCACACACATTTCTTTTATCTCCTCATCTCTCAATATCAAAACTGAGCAGGGAATTAACACAGGTAATGGGGAAGTGACCCAGATATTTAAACCTAATCAGGGAGATCTCATCCTGCTGGAAGAAAACACCACAGGCAGCTCAGTGAGAGCCCTAAATTCAATCTTTCCAAGAGATACTAAAACTAAGAGGCACTAAAGCCCCAAAAATCTGTATGATTAGGGAGGATTTACAATTTTTGTTGTTTCATCAGAGCTAACAACTGAATGAGCTACATGAACAGCAAACTCTCTTCCTGCACCTCCTGCTACCTTACCTTTATGCTCTATGTGGTCCAGACATCTGGGCAGCAGTGACATGAGACAATTTCAGACAAAATTTCCCTCAGAATTCAAAGGGAAAGGGCAGGAAGGAGGAGACATTAAATACTCAGTGCATAAACACACATGGTGAGTGACACAGGAGCAGGCACAGAATCCACAGGGAGAGAAGAGTGCTAGAGGGAAAAGCAGAAACTCAAATCTATTGTGGTTTGAGGAATTCCCATCAGTCTTTGGAGAGAAAGGACAGGAGATGCTGTGGAAGGAGCAGAAAGGAAGGCTGGGTTTTACAGAGCTTAATCCTAACTCTAACACTGAAGTCTGTCTCACAAGAAACGTTTTAAGGAAACAAAACCGGGGTTAACCTCTTTGAGGAAAAGCCACAGTCCCCATTCTGGGCAAAAGAAATGGTGAAAAAATGAGTGACCAAATAGTTTCAGCAATGGGAACACCTAAGAAAGGAGAAACCCCACAAATCTGGAGGCTTTCACCAGCTTTGAGACAAACCCTCCCTGGCACAGGACAACCGTGCTGCCCTCCCTGCCCTGCTCCAGGCCCTCCAGCCTGTTTGTCCAGATCATCTGAAAAAAATAAAAAAAGTGTTTTCTATTAAAAGCTTCTCAAACATTCAGCTGCTAACATTCACTCAGTTTTTACGTCTGGAAGCACCTGGCTGGAGCCAAGGTTTCTGATCCATACAGAACAGGGAGGTGTCAGCAGCACAACAGTGCAAAGTGAGGGAAAGGAATTTGGATTTTGATCCTCTGGTATCCTTTAACCTGACAGTTCTCCCTGCAGTGAAGGAACACCAAGAAAGAAGAGGAATTCTGCAAAGGCTGAGCTGCCCTGAGGGTTCTGCCAGAGCTGCCAAGAGCACAAGCCCAGGTGACAAACCAGATCCCCCAGGATGGCAGCACCTCTTGGACAGGACACAGGCAGAATTTAACAGCCTGAGCTGACTCGGTTAATTACAATTAATTACCACAGAGACAAAAAACAGACTGGCTGTTCCCTGCTGAGCTCCTGCCCTCACCCTGCAGACAACTCCATCAGATCTCAGCTGTCAGGAACCAGATTTCCTTTCCAGCCTTTCCCCACATGGGATTTCAATGAAATTAAGGAGCTAATAAAGACATCCCAGGCACCGCCAGCTTCACAGCTACTTCATTTTCCTGGAAGCAAAGGGAATTATCTGCTCACCCCACATTTCACACTGGCTACCTGATGCCAGGCCCCATTCCCAGAACCCTATCCAGGCTCTTTGCATTTCTCCCAAGCAAAGCCTTTCCAAGCCATACAGCTCAACAGAAACATTTTCAAATTCTTTTTTTTCTCTCTCTTTTTTTTTTTTTTTTCCAGCAAAGCAGCCAGCCATGATGGTGAACCCCCCCAGAGGAGTTACTGCAATAAATCACTCAGTGCTAAATCACCAAATCACTTGGTGCTCTGGGTCCTGCCCAGGCAAAGAGGAGCCAGGCAGCTCTCCTGCACAGGGAGGGGTTGTGTTTTTCCAGGGAATGCGGGAAAACAGCTCTGCCCACGAGCTGCAGCCTTTCATTTCCTTTCGATGGGATCGTAATCCTCGTGTGACCCCGGGCCTGGCATTACCTGGAACCCTGGAGCACCAGGCGGAGCTGGGGGATGATGGAGCGAGGCTTCGGCCGGGCTCGGGATGCTGAATGGATCACGGAGAGGCTCTGCCGGAGGGAATTCCGCAGGCTCTGCGCTGCTGCTCCGGGCTCTTCGCCGCTCCCTCCTCCTCCTCCGGCTCCCTGCGCCCACCAGGCCGAAAACACCGCTCGGAGCTTTCCCACATCGGCCGCTGCTACCCGAGGGAACCGGAGTCTCGGTGACCCTTTAAAGAGGGAAAAAACAAGGAAAAAAAGCTACGTTGCAAAGGGGTCCCTTTCCGAGGGGGCCCAAGCGCAGCCCCCGAGCCCCGCGGGCAGGACGAGCCCCGCTCCGAGCCCGGGGGCTGGGGGGCACCGCGACCGCCGCACTCCTCCTCGGTCCCCGACCCACCTCGGCTGCTGCCCGGTCTCCTGGCGCGGCCTCCTTACCTCGGAGCGGCGTTACCGGGCCCCAGAGCCGGCGCGCGGCGGAGGGGCCGGGCCGGGACTGCCTCAGGCCGCC
>VXBU01007726.1:96596-109753 GCA_013400315.1 Bombycilla garrulus | reverse complement strand
TTTTTTTTTTTTATATCTTTTAAAGAGTATAAAGAAAACCTTATTAACAGAATTAAAAGAAAAATAATAAGAAATCAGAATAAACCTTCATAACACTTCTCCTTCCCCCAGCTTTCCTTTCTTTTTCCCACTGACAATGTAAAGAGACAAATTTGGTATCTTCAGTCAGTTTACTACCTTTAAAATAATCTTTCTTCAGTCCACTTAGGGAAAGGAACTTAAGGAGAGGAGTTCTCCTTCCATGCCATGGAGACTTTTCCATNGCTGGATTCCCTGGCAGCCAGAGCCTCCAGCTCTCTGGGGAGGACACCGATTTCTTGTTTGTTTTCTAACAAACTTCTGTTCTATGTCAAATGCTTTGACCTCTCAGAGCAGTTCCCAAGTCTTTGAGTGTCCAAAATCTCAGGTGAAAATCTGCTGAACACTTGGGCTTGGGAGAGTTACCCTCAAGCAGTGGGTCAGTCTNTAAAGAGACAAATTTGGTATCTTCAGTCAGTTTACTACCTTTAAAATAATCTTTCTTCAGTCCACTTAGGGAAAGGAACTTAAGGAGAGGAGTTCTCCTTCCATGCCATGGAGACTTTTCCATAAGAAACAGTTCTCTCATGGTTTTAATTTTCATGAATAGCAGCTGCCTGGAAATCTGCAATCTTGAAGTCCCTCCCATGGTTTGGTAGTTTTTCCCGCAACTACCACCATGGGTCATTTTAGCTTATTGGGGTGCAATTTTAAGGATAATCTGTTCTAGTACAGAAACAAAAGTTCTCTTATTTTATCTCTGGGAACAGAGGTTTTCTTCTTCCATTCCCCGGGCAAGGTTTTTCTTCTCTCTCATTTCTCTCTGTTCAAGCTTCTCATTAGATCACAGCTACTTCAGCATCTGCTTGCTTCAACACTGGTGCCTCTGTTCATGGCTTTGGTTAGAACACTACATCCCCCCAATGCTTTCCATGAGTTACAGGGAAAAAAAGAATCTGATGTATCAATTATATCTTCTCCATAGCTTTATGTGAGAATTTCAGCCCAAGACCAAGGTGTCTCCTCATTCTCCTCCCATCTGGGATTTGACTCCTTCTTTACTGACCTCTCCATGTTGTTTTCTTTACATGTCTTTACCCTTTCTTTTTCTCTTACTGGAGAGAGGATTGAGAGGCTCAGCCAGGATCCAGTTACCGGTCCAAAGGCAAGAAGCAAGAGAGCTTTTTCTGGGGTTTGTTAGTTTTTAAATGTGATTTCACGGAGGCGTGTTTAGCTTTCCTAAGTGGTTTAACAAAGGTGTCAGTATTCAAAACTAACCAACTTATTGGTTCTGTTTGGTCTGGAGGAAGCTGTCAGCAGTCCTCACAGAGAATCACTTTTGTAACTGATGGATTTTCTCTTTAATTATAACCCAAGCTATGTTAAACCACGACACCCAACCCAACATGGTGATGCATGGACTGGAACTCCATGTGGCTGGTCCTGATGTACCTTTGCTGTTGGAAAGAAACAGAAAGAGGAAAACAACGTGTCCCACTAAGACTTCCCCTCCAAACAGGCTGTGAGTTCCTGGTGAGGCATGGCTGTATGCTGGGGACTTGGGAGTCCAGGGAGGACTTCTAGTGATCCAAGGGTTATCAGAGCCAAGGGACTTATGCTGGTCCCCTGGGTGCAGTGATGGGCTGCATGTGGAGCAACTTGTGGCATTGCTGGCTTTGCTGCTCCAGCTTTGCTTCTCCCCAAGGCCAAGCTCCCACTCCCAGGAATGCATGATGTCCCCATAGAAGCACAAATGCTTATTTATTTGACTAGTTTTGGCCTTTTAAAATTTAATTTAATTGAATTCCCCATCTCTCTCTCTTTTTTTTTTTTTTTTTTTTTTTGGTTATTTGAAGGAAGGAAGGAAGGAAGGAAGCCCAAACTTGGATGTTTGTTTGTTCTGTCCTGGCTGATGTTCCCTTGGTTACACTCCAGTGGCTGATAAACTGGCGGGGAAGTGGAGCGTGGAGCACGGCAGAGCCTGGGAAAGGCCAAGACCCCACTTCCCCTGGCCTTACGTCATGGTTTCTCTTTGATTATCTTGGCCTGGGAGCTGCCTCTGCCAGCTGCCTCTGACCCCTCTGCCTTTGTCGCCAGCTCAGGGGACCATGCTTGGTGGGACATCCACAAGGAGAGCATCTCCTTGCCACCCAGATTCCCTCTACCTGCCCTGGTGTCACCTCCAAACTCCTGACCCAGGGTGCAGCTGGGACCCATGTTTCACCCTGCCTGTGGGACCATGGAGAGGCAGAACCCGCATGGATCCAAGCTCAGATGTGGGCTGTGCTCCTCTCATGGAACTTCACCTTCTCCATCTAGGCGGGTTCCACCTGCGATGGCCCCACGCAGTGATGTCTGAGGCTGTCATAGACCTCAGGCAGGGGAGAAGGGGGTGCTCACTACTCTGAGCAGTGTCAGGAGCTTGTCCCATGGTTCCTGCCATGCACCATTAGCTTGGAAGGTCTCTGCTTTCTCCAAGCTGGAAGATGTCCCAGAAGAGGGAAATATTTGTGGGATGTGGACTATGTGCTGTGGGTGGAGGAGCTGGGAGCTTTGTGTTCCCCGCTCCCTGTCAGGGGACAGGGATGTAGTTCAAGGCAAGGGTTGATGGGGGTGGGATTAGCTCAGGAAGCTTCTGAGGCTCCTCTGGGAAGAGCATCTTCCCTGGGATATTGGGGTGACTCCAGGGGAGGTTAGATCCCCTGATTCCCCAGCATCCCTGGGTTGGGAGAAACATTTGAGTGGGCTCAGGAGATGAGTTCCTGGGAGATTTGCAGGGTAAATGAGGGTGCAGCAGGTGCCAGAGGGGAGGCATGGTAGGAAATGCTGGAGCAGGAAGGCAATGGGGCCATCTGTCCTTTGGGATGTAGCCTTTCACTCTCCATGGTTTTTGCAGCAGTGAGGGGCCCTGGGGACTCGCTTCAGGTGTTTCATCTTTAGGGAAGGACAGGAGGGTGTCTGCCCCACCCCTCAGGTGATGGGCCTTGTGCAGGAGACTCCAACTTCTCCCATCCAGTGGCTCCCAAACATCCTCCCTGGGGTCCCACATCCCAGCAACACTTCTATCTCCTGCTACAGACAATTTTTTTCCAGGGATTGCAGCAAATTCTCTCACCTCTTTCAGCATCTCAGTGCTTTGGAAAAGGGATTGCTTCAGTGACCCGGAGCACAAGCGTGAGCATCTGGGTCTGGTGAGGGGAGCGCAGGTGACTGAGGAGGAAGGTGTCTCTATGCACATCCTTCTGCATGAGGTTGCTGTCCCTTTTCATGGTCCCAGCAACTGCCTGGAGGTTCCCAGCTCTGGCTCCCTTCTCCCAACCCCATGTGCTTGACAGCCCTGTGGAGGAGGATGGTGGGCTCTGGTGGGTTCTAGTGGATTTCCTGAGGGTGAGCAGGGATGCTCCAGGAGGTCCTGGAGTTCTGTGCTGGGCCAGGTGCTCCCCAGCCCCTGCTCTGGCTCTCTGCCCACTGGCCCAGGACCTGTTCCAGAGCATAAAGTATGGCCTCGGTGCTGCTAATTGGAGCTCTTTCCCTACATTTCCTCCTCTCCGTCTCTGCCACCCCCGGCTCCGCAGGGTCAATAAGTGATCCGCATTAGGCAGAGTCTCTGTGGGTTCCGTGTGGCTCCGGCAGCAGCCGAGGCTCTCTGGGGCAGGAGGAGGGGGACTGCATCCTCAGGGGGAATTCTCCAGACCTCCAGCCTGGAAGACAAATGTTTCAGGGTCTCCTCCATCCAAACCTTCTCCCACCACGTGCTTCTGCTGCCTTTCCCCGTGTCCCTGGGGTCCCCCTGCACCTTCTCCATCTCCCCCCCTGCCTCAGCCCCTCTCTCCTCGCCCTGTCCCCTCCCCTCAGCCTGGCCACCGGTGGACAGCCGCTATCGATTTTCCTGGGTCAGCAAAACCCGGCCGTGCGGGGAGCTGGGCAGTGGTGACATGAGGATGGCAGTGCTGGCACTGCAAGGGTTCTGAGGGAGCTGTCAAGAGAGCTGTCCCCATCCCCAGGTCCCCACTAGCACTGCATCTTGTTTCCTGTGGGACACAAGTAGCTCTTCTCACCCTGTGCCCCGAGCAGCCCTGGCTGATGAGACTCAGCAGCAGAGAAAGGCAGCTCCTGCATAGGATTGCTCTGGAAGCTGGGGAGCAGGAAAACTTCAGCCTTGCTTTGAGCAAGAAGAGTCCTTTGCTTCCTCCAAACAGACCCTGGTGGTTGAGGACATGGTGTCCTCAAGAAGCCTGTGATTTTCTCTTTTCCTAGCTGAAATCCCACTGTTCCTGAAATCCCACTGCAAATTACCTGGGACACCAGCAGTGGGAGAGAGAGGAGCTGCATCCAGCACTGAGACTGGATCCTTGTCCTCTTTCCAGCCTCCTAGAATGATCCCTGGTGAAGACGCTTTTGATCATGGTGTCTTGGGAAGCAGTGGCAGCTGGGAGGACACTGATGTCACCCCTCTGTCTCTAACAGAGCCCTGATGCCTCTCTTGGAAGATACTTTTTCTGGGAAGCATGAGCTGGGTGTGTGAGACCCTGGACCATAGGATCACCATGTTTTGACTCTCCCTTCTCCTCCAGAGCCATCTGGAGGCAACAGGGAATCCTCTGCCCCTCTAGAGAGAAGAGCAGGTGCCCCCTTTTGCCCTGGCTGGAGACCCTCAACCTCTAAGGCATTGCCAGCCCCTCAGGGAGCTCCTTCTATGCTTCGGGGAACTTTATGCAATGGGTGGAAATTCCTGGGGAATTTGGGGGCTCTCAGGCATCCACGGGGAGGTGGGAGATATTGGGGAACAGAGAGGGATGGGGTGTCAGGGGGTCCTGGCTGTCGGGCAGAGCCTCTGTGTCAGCAGAGGAAGGTGAGCAGGTGACAGAAGGTCAGAAAAGTTTTTGCCTGGTCCAAAAGCCTGAGGCAGGAGGGTCCTATATAACCATAGTTATTTAATTTATTTTTTCTAAATAAAAAAAAGGAAGGAAGTTAATAAATAATGTAAAGTGGAGAGTGCATTAATGAAAGGGAGAGCGAGGCAGAGAGAGGGAGAGAGAGGAAGGGACAGGGCAGAGTGATAGCTCAGGGAGTGGGGGGAGATATTCCTGCCAGTATCGATTGGATATGATTACATTAGAGCTATCAAATATTCATACTACATTCCACAAGAGGTCATTGTGTGTGTTTTTCCAGTTTAGCTCTGCCTTGGTGCAGGCAGCAGGCTCCGAGTGGGAAGAGGCTGTGAGCACTGCTCCAGCTCCCCAGCCTGGGGCTGCCACTCTTGTGGCCACAGAGATGTCACCCCCTGGAGGGATGGGGGGCTGGGCTTGGGGGGATGGTGTGCTGAGCTGGCTGCTGGCCCTGAGGGTCCTTCACAAAGCCCCTGAGGCTGTGGATCATGTGTGGATGCAGAAACAGGGTGACAGGCGTGTCCCAGCTCTGGCACCTCACTCCTCCTTGGCAACCACTTCTGCTCCCTCCCAAGCCAGATCAGGGCCCATGGTCAACATTTACTGGCTGCTCCAGGCTGTTCCTTGTCCTTAATGGAGCATTTTAGCTGGGACGTCACTGTGCCAGCCAGGAAGGTCATCCCAGGCCACAGAGCCAGGCGGGAGGTGGATGAGCTGCTGTGTGGATGCAGGCAGGGATGTGTGGCAGGTCTCCTGCTGTGGTGCCCATCTGCCAGGGCACTCTGGCCCCTCTCTCCCTGCCTCCAGCATCCCTCCAGGCTGCCTGTGCTGCCGGAATCCTCCCCAGGGGGACAACCACGAGTGACAAGGGCTATCAGCATCAGTGCTCCTGAATCAGGGCCTCAAGGGTGCGAACCTGGTCTGTCACCCTGAGGAGGCAGCTGGGCACCTGCTGCCCGATTTTACTTCCACACAAGACACTTCACTTGCCTGTGCCTCGGTTTCCCTGTTTGTCCACATTCTCGCAGCATCACCGGGGCACCGCTGCCATCCCCACGGCCCCCGACCCTGGTGGGCCCCCTCAGCCCCCGCCCGCTGTGGCCCCGGGTGCTGGGAGCCAGTGCTGCTTTCTCTCCTTACATTAATAAAAATTTTACAGCACGGTGGCAGGAAATGCATCTTCAGTTCATCTGCTGCAGCTATTAGATTACCAGGAAATGGCTGGCTGGCTGGCAGCCAGGGCTCCGGAGGGCCGCAGCACAGGGGAAGGCAAGTGGAGCGCTGGGATGAGCCGATGGCACTGGTCCACATCCTCCTGGATGTTCTTGTGCTGTGCCAGGCTGTGCCCACCTGCTCTACCTGGGTCCTGGGTGCGAGGTTCCCTGGGGATTTTCCGAGCTGGCGGGGATGGATCTGGTCCCTGCTGCTTCGGGAAATGGGATGAGCAAGGGGAGGTGTCTCCTGATGAATCTGCTCCAGCCTGAGACCAACAAACCCCAACTGGCCACAGCCTTTTCTAAGGCTATGCTGTGCTGGGTTGCAGGGAGAAGTGGAAGATTTGGGATTGGGACTAAGGAGAGGTGAGAGATTTGGGGCTTGGATCAGGGAGAGGTGAGATTTGGGGCTTGGGCCAGGAAAAGTTGGGAGATTTGGGGCTGAGACCAGGGAGATGTGGGAGATTTGAGGCTGTGATGGGGAGAATGCATTCACTGAGTGCACCAGGCCTATGCAGAGGTTGGTTATTCCAAGCTGTGGGATTTTTACATTACCAGGCTGTGCTGGTGTCAGGCACAGCCTGGGATAGAGTTAAATGTGTGCTGTCTGTAACAGAGCTGGAAGCAGAGGGTAGATGTTGGCTATAAATATCTGTACCTGCCTTGGAGGTGGCAGTGCTAATGAAGGGAGGGAATTGTGAGCAACCCCTCAGGGAGGGGGGCAGCAGCAGCAGCAGTGGCTGCAGTGGCTCTGTGGGCCCTGGGGAGGGAGGGACAGATGGGACAGTGTTTTAGGGACCTGGTTTTTAGGCTAGGCAGGGTTTTCAGGAGAGCCCTCTTAGAGGTGACTGTGGCCAAGTGCTGAAGATGCTCTCTACAGGTGGGACAATTTTATGCTGGGACTCCCTGAGCCCAGCCCAACCATGGGCCCTGGGATCCTTTCCATGATCTTGGAATGATCCTGGGATCATCTCCATGTGAGCATCAGGCACCAAAGTGAAGCATCTTCCCTGGGGCAGTGAGTGTTGCCTCCCTGAAGCATCCTGGGCTTCAGAGGGATACTCGAGGCTCCACAGGGATGCTCCAGGCTCCACAGGGATGCTCCTTGCCAGTGCCTGGCAGCATCTTGTGGGTCTCAAGCCCTCTCTGTCTGCTGAGCCTCTGAGAGCCCTTGACCTGGGTGCAGGATGCTGCTTTTGGGAAGGAGGTGCCCCAGCCCTGCCACGGTGACAGCTCCATCTCCACTCTGCTAGCAGCGACTGAACTGGAGGAAAGAGGACACCAAGTAAATGAGTGGTGGAGAGCAGGGAAGGCAAGGAATGGTGGAAAGGAATGGAGCAAGGAAGGGAGCAAAGTGTAGGGAGAAGGGAAGGTCCGAGGCTCACTGGGGTTTATTAAACTTTGAAAGAACAGAAATCCTGGTTTGTGTGGAGGGGACCAGCTATTTTTAGACATGGGTAGGATGTCAGCTCTGAAAATAGCCTGCTACCAGAT
Organism: Bombycilla garrulus; assembly: GCA_013400315.1. NCBI lineage: Eukaryota > Metazoa > Chordata > Aves > Passeriformes > Bombycillidae > Bombycilla > Bombycilla garrulus. The sequence continues at coordinate 102,135 of VXBU01007726.1, read as the reverse complement.
CCTGATGAAATCCTCTCTTTGGCTCTCACAGGGAGTGAGTTTGGAGGGGGAGGATCGCTGTCACATCCGCAGCCGAGGAGCTCCTGACATTCACAATGACTCGCCTGGTTTTCTCTTATTTATTTTATTTTTTTTTCCTTCCCCCTCCGGTTTCTCCTATTCTTTGCCGGCTCTGCCTTACGCCGAGCAGAGGAGTCACCAGCCAAAAAAGTGACTGCGGGGGCGGTGCTGCTTAGCTACGGCCAAATCCCAGCAGCATGTGACCAGCTTGGCAATTTAATACGGAGCCCTGCTCCCCGGCATACGCGCGCTCAAGTTAAAGTGACATTGAAACGGGCACTCGAAGTGCTGAAGGCACAGAATTTGGGAGGAGCTGCCTCCCCCCAGCCCCTCCCATTCATCCCTGGCGAGGGAGGTTTTGCTCCATGGGGTGTGGGAGCCGGAAGGCTGGTGCCAAGGGGAGGGAGGATGTTCGGGACAGGTGGGCGGGCTTAGGAGGGAGCAAGGGTTGGGAGAGCTGCAGGATCAGCTGGTCTGCCGAGAGCTGAGCAGCCTGGAGCACCAGCAGGAGGAATCCTGGTGTATGTGGGATGCTGTGTGTACTTGGGATGGCCTCATATACACGGGATACCTGGTACATGTGGGATACCTGGTACATGTGGGACATTTGGGACATGCAGGGTACCTAGTACATGTGGGATCCCTGGTGCACATGGTATCTGTAGTGGAGTTCAGTCTGGGATCACTGGAGAGCCTGAAGAAGACTTGAAACACTGGGTGGCAACTGCTCTCAGCAATGATCAGGGAACACCTGAGGAGCATCATGGGGAGCGCAGGGCAAAGAATCCAGGGAGATAGAGGGTCCTGAGGGCTTGGGGACAGAAAGACACTATGGGAGCATCATGTCCCCATCAGGGTGGGGGTGAAGGTGTCACAAAGATGCAGGTTGGGTGAGAAACGTGTCTTGCAAAGGCGGGGTGCGACTTGGCAAAGGAACTAGTGCTCCAAGGGCTTTCTGAGGACATTCAGGGTCTACAGGGTGCAAGCCCTTTGTCACTTGATTACCCAATGGGAAGGTAGCAGTGGGGTTTGGGTAGGATCCAGCTCCAGAGCTGTACCACAGGCACAACAGTACCTGGACACTTCCCAGGGAGCTGGAAGATGGTGTTAACTATTTCCCAGCCAGGAAATGCCTGCATTGAACATCCTTTTATATCCCAGTGTCTCCTCACCCACCCTGATCAGGTTCCCCAGGAGCTCAGGGTAGGGATCTCTCCAACACTCCAACACTGCTGGAGTCATGTCTGCGTTCTCTGCTGGGAGGGGGATGAGGCTTCAGGCAGGGACCTCATCAGGACAAACGTGTTCTATAGAAGAAGAGTTGCTGTGGAAGTGTGGGGAGCCCACGGACCATAGAATCATGGCATGGTTTGTGTTGGCAGGCACATTAAAGATCCTCTGGTTTCCATCCCCTGCAGGGACACCTTCCACTATTCCAGGTTGCTCCAAGTCCTGTCCAAACTGGCCTTGGACATTTCCAGGGATCCAGGGCCAGCCACCGCTGCCCTAAGCACCCTTTGCCAGGGCTTGCCTACCCTCATGGTGACGATGCACAGGGACAGCCAATATTTGTCGCTTGCTGTGCACAGCGGGACCTGGGAAATCATCACATCATGGGTAATCTCTACCCTGTCCTACTGTCCCCTTGGCTGGGGTGAGGTGCTGGATCCCTGCTCACTCTGGGCACTGGATAGCCCCTGAAAATGCTGCTCCAGCTCAGCGCGGTGCCGGAACCATCTGCACCAATGAGTCAGCAGGGCCCACTTAACACTTCCCCAGCAGAATCTGTTCCTCTCTCCCGACAGAATGGGCAGCTCTGGCAGGCTCTGGCAGTGTGTTACAATCTCAGCTCATTAAGGGACGCATCCTGAGCGCTTTATTGATGTTTTATGCTGCCTGGCTCCATCTTCAGAGAGAAACTCTCATTGCAGTCAATGACTACATCTCTGACTGCTGCAGACGGTGCTCGGTGCTTGGAGCTCCAGATCTGGTCCCCAGAGCAGCAGGCTCAGCTCCCATGGCTACACTGCAAACTGTGGGGCAAAGTGGGCAAAGAAAGGTCTCAGGACCAGCATCCCTGTTTTCTTTCCAGGGACTAGGGAACATCAAAAGGAAAACACAAGGAAGGGGTTGTTTTTTTCCTTGCTTATCTCTCTTTCTGTGAGAAGGAGCTGCATGACAGGGAAGGGAAATGATGTTTCCTCTTCTCCAGTGTTGCTGTCTGCTCAGCCAAAACCCAGCTGGGTGGGTGTACCTGGCCTCCACTTCTCCCAGCATGCTGGGAACCACATGTCCCCACCTCGGGAGAATCATGGTCCTTTAATATGTTCCCCAGTGCTTGCTGTTGCTTCTGAAAAGCTCGTGGCACTGTCTGGCTTCAAGTGGCTTTTACATAATACAGACTGTCAGGCTAGATGAGCATCACGGTCCCTTCTGGCCCTAAAAATCTGTGAATCTCCAAATTAGAGGGCACCAGCACCTCCTTGTTTCTGGCTGATTGAATCAGGGGAATCGCGTGTTCTCTTTCTCCTCTCTCGTTTTTTCCTCCCTCCCCTGCATCATCTCTAACTGGAGGTGAATTGCCCTCCCCCTGAGCCCAAGCTTAACGAACAGCAGCAGGAGAGATCAGGCAGCTTCAGCCTTACTCTGGGATATGCTGCTCTCCTGCCCACTCCAGGGCTGTTTCCCGGGGCTGAATTGTCTGACTGTGGACACAGCCAGGGCTGGAGCTGGTCAGGCTCAGTGGCAGCTGGAAAATCTTTGTGGAAAATGGTGGCGAGCTCTTATGATTGTTTTAAAATCCCAACTAAGTTCTCCAGGCTTCAGACCAAGCTCCTTGGTGTTTGTGACAAAGGTGTGGATGTGGAGAAACACTTTTTGGGAAGAGAAATGAAACTGAGTGACTCCCCGTGTTTTTGGGGATGTTTGGGATATGTAGAGGGAATGGGAAGAGCAAAGCAGGGAGAAACTGCTGATGATCTATGAGGATTGGTAGGGATGGGGGTTCTCCAAATGCAGGGGTCTGCAACAGGAGCTGGGCCCTCGCTGAGCAGGCTCAGCTGGAGTTGGGAACGCTGGGATTCCATCTCGATGTTGGTGACTCGGTGCTCTCAGCTGCCCAGGCAGGACATGCACTGAGAGCCTCAAATATAAATGGACACCTAGGAGCTGCTTCTCCCCGTCCTTTTGGGCCGGACCCCGGTGGCGTTCAAGGCCTTAAAGGTGGTGGATTTCCACTGGGATGAGGAGTGGAACCAGTCCCAAAGGTGAGCTGAGGAGCTGGGGTAGGATGAAGGCAGGGGCTGTGCAGAGTGTGGGGCACAGTGGGGCTGTGGGAGGGGTGTTCAGGCCCTGCTCCCAAACACCCCACATGGGGAGAGATGGCTAGAAACCAACAGAAGTCTGGCATCTTTCTCTTCCACAGCTCATCAGGAAGAACCACATCTCTTACCCAACAGCCAAAACCCCTCCTGAGCAGGGGGACTCCATCCCAGAACCTTCCTTTGGGGGAGGCCCTAAACTTTGCTGCTTTGCAAGCGCTCTCGGGTTCCCAGCCCTCCTCTCCAGCGGTGCTGTGGTCAATAACTCATTGGGAGGCTGCTATTCTCCCTGCGCTTCCCACCCTCCCACTCCTCCTGGGAGCTCTGCATTCATGCCTTTTTGGCCCTCCCTCGGCAGCGAGTGAGGAATAAAGAGGCGCCGGCTGAGCACGAAGCAGGCTGCACTGGGATGCTGTGAGCCAGCGAGGGAATCCTGAATCACCGGCACCTCAAGGTGGGAGTGAGAGATTTGGGCTGGGAGACAGGGAGGACATCACTTGTGCCCCCGGGAGTCAGGTGCTCTGAGCCAGTTGGCTGGGAATTGGGGAACTCGGATCCTTTCTGCGCCTTTAAAGATGGAGCTGAGAGCGATGGGGAGAAGAGGAGGGGCCGGTGGGAGCACAGAGGGGTTCAGCCTGAAGGCTCTGAGCTGGAGCAGAAGCTGAGGGATGCTGTCAGGCACTTGTTCTTGAAGAAACTCCTGGAGGAGCATTCCCGGTGGGATCCCATGGAGATGGAGAAACCCTCAGCGTAGAAATGCCTAAAAATGAGACTGCAAAGGCTCAGCTGGGCACTGTGTGGGAGAGTGGAGTCACTGGCCCCAGCTGGGGGGATTCCAGTCCTTCTGCTGGCATCAGCTAGGAGGGAGCCCCTGAGGTCCATAGGGTCATCCCAGTTTGTCCCTATATGTTACAGCCACAAGCAGCAGGGCTGGATTTATCACTCTTTATCCAAGTCCTTCTCTTCCCCTCTGTCCCCATCCTGCTCTCACACACTCAGACCCTGTGTTTGCCATCCAGCCTGGGGACCTGCCCACTCCAAGGGGGTCCCATTCTGCTGGGCACCTGGCTGGAGGGTCTGAGGGCTTGGTGGTTTCATCTTCATGTCTGAGACAGATTCTGAGCCCTCCCTGTGCTGGGGGTGTCACTTTGCTCATCTGGTGAGCACTCCCAGAAGGGATGGGTTACCAGCTTGGAAGTGTTGAAGAGAATGGAGGAAGGGTGAGGGCTTTGCTGGAGTCCACAGGTGATGTCCAGTATCATCAGGGTAGCTTTGTGTCTTTGGGACTGTCAAGCCAGGTCCCCTTTACTTATAAATAGGGCTGAGGGGTGTCACAAGGACCCCTGGTGCTCCTGAGCCATGGGTAGGAAAGCAGGAAGGACAGAGCATGCAGCAACTTGGGAAAACCTCTGTGATGGAAGATCCAGGTCTTGCTTGGACCTTGAGTCCAAGCTTTTTGTTTCTGGGAGAGTGGGATGTGTATGGGCTGATTTTGTGGTTCTCAGTGGAAAAGTTGCTTTTCCAGCCTCTCTGCCGAGTGTGTCTCTACAGGAGCTAATTCAGGTGTGGGTTTGGACTTTTGGGAAGTGTTGGAGGTGGATGGCACCTGGCCTGTCCCTGGTGCCTCCTGGGAAGAGGTGAGCTGGGAGAAAGTTGGACTCGATGACCTTAGAGGTTTTTTTCCCACCTTTTCCATGATTCTATGAGATGGCTGCGCCCGTTTCACAGTGATTTATGGATCAAACCCAAGGTGATGGATCCCGAGTCGCTCCCGGTCCTTTGTGGTCCAACCTGACAGGACCTACCCACGGTGTCACACTGACCACGAGCCATCCCGTGACGCCGTTGTGTCCCCAGGGGGAGCTGTCCCGGTGGGAGCAAGGGGAACACCGGCCCAGCATGCGGGAGGGCCATCCCGGGGGGCGCAGGGAGGGACACGGAGCCCGGGGCAGACGGAAACGTTTAAATAGCGGCTGAGTATCCCGCGGCGGGGCTGGGCGGCAGCGGCGCCTGGGGAGCGCTGCGGGGCTCTGCGGAGCCGCTAATGGGCCGAGTCCATTTCAGCGGGATGACGCCACTTGGGTAAAGCGTTAAGAGCTCCGGGAAGGCAGCGCAGAGCGAGGGGGAGCGCGATGCTCCCGGGCAGCGCCAGGTCCCTC
>VXBU01007726.1:33005-96559 GCA_013400315.1 Bombycilla garrulus | reverse complement strand
TGCGGGACGGCGGCGGAACGCGGCGAGGGGGACGCGGGTGGGGTGCGCGGCGGGGGGACACGCGTGGGTCGAACGAGAGGGGGTCCTAGGCACGCGCGGGCTGCTCCTGAAGGGACACGGGTCCCTGGATGCGCACGGGCTGCGCAAGGAAACTGCGGTTCCGTGCGATGGGGGTTGGGGTTCTGCACACGCGTGGGGTGCACACGGTGGGGCTGTGGCCGTGTGGGGATCCGAGTCACGCATGGGTTGTCCCGTGGGCTGTCCCGCACACGAGCGGGCTGCGGGCGCGGCGATGCCCGGGAATCGCGTGGAGGGGCTGCGGGACCGTGCCGGGTGTGAGACCCGCGTGGGCTGCGCGCTGAGTGGGGTTGGGGGCTCAGGCTCCCCCCAGCACCCTGCTCCAACCCTCGGCATCCAGACAGGACGAGGGGGTCCCTTTTCTCCCACCTCGTGCCCCTCTTGCCCTCAGCTTGCTGCCACCTCCAGCCCGTAAATCATTTGCTTTTATGAACCCTCCTTTGGCCCATTATCACGCGAACTTTATATGTTTGGGGCTGGTGGTGGCCACAAAGCTGGCCCGGTTTCCGGTGTTGGCATGCTCACCTGGCAGGCAGGGTGTGAGGAGGAGGAGGCTGGGGGGACGCTGCCCTAGGCTCCCAAGGTGAGCATGTAGACAGGGAGGGGTGCAGCAGAGCCCTGAGGATGTTCAGCTCAGTGGGGCTGGGATATGGACCGATTGCAGCCCTGGAGTCAGGCTGCAGCAGGGAGGGCTGGGAGGGAGTGGGGCGCACTGGGCTATCCCAAGGTGGGGGAGGAGGAAGAAGCGGGGTCCCAGCTCCGGTCATTCAGTCCCTCTGGAGGACCCACAGATGTTCTGTTCATCTCCCCGTGGTTCCCACAGGGATATTTATGTCCTCCAGCCAGGGAGCCCAGGTCCTTGTCTGATCCCTGCCCCTGGGAATCACAGCTCTGGGGACATTTGGGCCCCGGTCCAGTGCTGGGGGTGCTCCCAAGATCTGTATTTCTCAAGATGCTGTGTCTGAGCCCTGCTCCCAGATCCAGAGTGTCCAGCACAGCTGATGGCCAGCTCCTCTCTGGCTGTTTTCCCCGGACTCGGTTCCTCCTCACGTTGTCCCTCCTGCCCCAGCCCGGCTCAGGGATCTCCTTGTGCCTCCTTAGCTCCAGGTGTTCAGAGGGTTTGGGTTACCTGTATTGGGCCAGTCCTTTGGCTGCCCTTTATCTCCCAGCCCCATTGGCTCCGTGGCTGCAGGACTCCCCCCTGTGGGGTCTCTTCCTTTGGGGCTCCCTGTGGTTTGAGCCCCCCAGGACCCTCACAGGGGTCACCTCACTGGCCAAGTCTGAGTGACCAAGTACTGAACCCAGGTGAGTGGGAATGGACACCTGGGTGTGAGCAGCTGCTCCCAGAAGGAACCAGCATCATTCCCTGGATGATCCCATCCCGACAGAATGTGGGAATGCACCAATGCTGCTGTCGGGTCCCCTCTGCACAATCCCAACTGCAGGCTGAGATGGGCCATCCCTCTTCAGGGGGGCGCTGGGGCTTCAGGTGCCTGTGCTTTAGTAAGACCCTCCCAGGTGAGGAGCTGAGTGGCAGCAGGTGACAGCCATGAGAGCTTTGCCTCTGGCTTGTTCCCATCCTGGCAGGGTGCTCACAAACCTTCCCTGGGTCAGCTGTGCCCTCCTAATGCCCCTTGGTACTGCTGAGAAAGAAAAGGGTACCCAAATCACCTGTGGGTATCCTGGGTGACAGACTCATCCCTGTCTGCATCTCCCCACATGGGGAATTGCATGGAGAGGGGAAACCCCCAAATCTGAGCAGATCAGATGCCTTTTCTTTCCAGAGAGGGGGATGGGAGAGACTAGATCTTGCTTGAACAGTCAAAGTAAGTTGCCGTTGCTTTTCCCTGCTCCTCAAGGTCAGCCTAGCTAATGAAAATCAATCTTCCTTCTCCCTCTCTCTGCTGCATGAGCAGACTCTACCTGTGGCCCCTTCACCAACTTGAAAGTGGGTGGCTGTGCCGTCCTGCTGAGCGTGGGTAAGGCTGGAGGAGCCTCCTCCTGGAACGGTGTCTTCCTGCGCACCTGGGCACTGCCACCATATTTGTGTCATGGAGGGATCACTCCTATGATCTGCCTTCTCTGTTCCGGGGAAGCTGACTGTGCGCGGGAAGCACATATCCCACATGGAAATCTGGGCTGGAAGTGCTGGGGAGAAACTCGTGGCTGAGCTCTGGCATGCAGGGAGTGATGTCTGTCATCTGGGCACTCCTGGGCAGCTCCGTGTGCAGGTGGCCAGAGTGGGAGCTTTGTGTTTTCCTCTCTTCCAGGGCCAGGAGCTGTCCGATGGCTCCCTGTGCCCGCTGGTCCCTCTCTCCTCCCAGCCCCTCTGAGGATTCTCCCTGATGAGGTCTGGCAGATGAGGGTTTAGAAATGGAGCTGCTGCCATGGACTTAAACTTGCCAAGAAGGGGAGTGTTGGAACATGGAGTTCTCCCTGCCCTGTGCCATGGCTCTCAGTGATGCTGATGCTCCTGGACTGCCAGCACTGCCACCCGGGAAGTGCCATGTCCTGAAAACAATGGCAAAGGGCATGGCAGGGTGGTGTGAGGGGCACAACAGGTCTTGCCTGTGCCAAGACTGCCTTCCCTCGTGTCTGTGCCAGGTTTGAAGATAAACCTGACCTTCCCAATGCTCCTGATGGGGGCAAATTGGATCCTGGGTTGTGGATGGGATAGTGGGATGCTGCAGTCCACCAGGATTTGGAGTCTGTGGGATAGTCCTATCCTTGGCCAAATGTGGGGCTCATTAGTTGCAGTTTCATCCCTAGAAGTGTTAAAAAAAATGTGGATAGGGCACTTGAGGACATGGTTCAGTGCTGAATGTGATGGTGGTGGTGCTGGGTTGATGGCTGGAGTCGCTGATCTTAGAGGGCTTTTCCAACCTTAATGATTCCAGGATTCTAGTTTTTCACTACTGCTGCCTAGAGTTAGAGAATCTGTGTTCAGAGTCCCCGTCCCGGTGCTCCCAGTGTGTGCAGGGAATGGGAGAAGGAGCTGCTCAGTGTGTGCTGGGAGCCCCCAAAGCAGAGAGAGCCCCTGCTTGGAGAGAGATGCTGTTCCCAGTTCTGTCATGCCTCTGGATCAGTCACCACTTCCCATTTCCCTTCCTCTGGAGAGGGCCAGCACATGTCCACGGGGAAGGAGAAGGAGGTGCTGGTGAGGGTGGGAAATCCTCTGGAAGGACACAAGAGGCTCAAAAGTACAGAGAGGCTGTGCCCACCAGGGTCGAGGGGCAGCCCTTCCCTTGGGATGTGTCCAGCCTAAGTATTCCCAGGCACAGAACTACTGTGGGTCTGATTGCTGGAAATCCTTTCATTTGGAGTTCTCCAGCCAGCCTCTGTGTCCTGCTTTGCTCTGGTGGAAGGTGTCCCTGCCCATGGAAGGGGGCTGGAATGAGACGAGGTTTAAGGTCCCTTCCATCCAAAAGCAGTTTGTGATTCAATGATTTGGACAGATGGATCACGTAACAGGGATATTTTGTCTCTTCCTGCCCCATCCTTTAGGATTTTTAGATGTGCCCTGATGCCGCAGGGTCCCCTGGCTCCTGGAAATGCAGCTCTCTTCCAGCGTGGCTGAACTCAGCTGTGACGAGACCATGGACCCACCCTCCGAGGATTTCCAGCAGGTCCTGTCCATCGACCAAATCCGCTCCATCCGTGCCAGCAACAACTACGTGGAGAGACCGGCGGCGTGCTTCCAGCAAGCCCGCTCCAACCCTTCACTGTCGCAGCCCCCGCACAAGCAGGAGTGGTCCCAGGACCGCCTGGCGTCTTCCACCTTCCAGGACCTGCACCGCAGCCACAGCCAACAGCACCAGATGCCACCTCTTCAGTCGCACCTGAGTCACTCGAGCACGGCCAGCTCGGTGTCGCAGAGCACCACGGCCTCGGAGCAGCGCCTTCTGAGCAGCCTGACGCCGTCGCACTCCGGGCACTCGCTGGTGCGGACGCAGCCCCGCGGCGGCGAGCTGAAGGCGGAGGAGTCTCCGCGGAAGGGCGCAGAGCAGCCCCCGGCGCACGGGCACCTGCTGCTGTGCGAGGCGTGCGGGCGCTGCCGCTGTCCGCGCTGCACGGCCGCCCGCAGCCTGCCCTCCTGCTGGCTCTGCAACCAGCGCTGCCTCTGCTCCGCCGAGAGCCTCCTCGACTACGGGACCTGCCTCTGCTGCGTCAAGGGGCTCTTCTACCACTGCTCCACCGACGACGAGGACACCTGCGCCGACGACCCCTGCTCCTGTGGGCCGGGCTCCTGCTGCGCCCGCTGGGCTGCCATGAGCGTCCTGTCCCTCCTCTTGCCCTGCCTCTGCTGCTACTTTCCCACCCTGGGGTGCCTCAAACTTTGCCAGCGGGGTTACGATGGCCTGAAACGCCCGGGCTGCCGCTGCCAGAGCCACACCAACACGGTCTGCAGAAAGATCTCCTCCGCCAGCGGCACGCCCTTCCCCAAAACGCTGGACAAGCCGGTATGACCCTCCCGAGGAGGAGAAGCAGGCTTTGCTCCGCTTCCTCCCCCTCCTCCTCCTCTTCTCTCCTCCATCCCCCTCCTCCCTCGGCTCCCTCTGCTCTGCAGTGGCCCCCCACTCCCCCCTCCCCCATCACCTTCTGGGATTGAAGCAGGTGACCTGGGGGTCCCCCAGGCTTTGGGACACCCTGGCTGGGTGGCCAGGGGAGCTGGCACCGAGCTGGGGGGGTATCAATGGGTACACATGCAGGAGAGGGACTGGAGAGGCAGAGCGAGCTGAGGGTGCCCTCCCTGGCTGTGTCCCACAGGGAAAGGTGACCCAGAGGGTCCTTGGGGCTCTGCCCCCATGGTAAGGGTACCTCAGGCCCCTCAGCACTCTGCTCTCTGTAGTTTTAGGAGCTGCCCCACAGTGTGTTCCTTATCAATGGGGGAGGAGACAGGTCAGTGCATGCCTGTGCCAGAGCCCCTCGGGAGCCAGACCTCCTCCTCCCACTCTTTCTCCCTCTCCAGCACTTTCCATGGGTGGCCTTTCTCCCCTCAGGTGCCCACAAGTCCCTTTCCCCAAGGGGCTGGGGTGCCAAGGGGTCTCACCAGTGGCAGTGGCTTCCCTCCAGGCTTGGAAGCCGCTGGGAGAAGCAAGCGAGCTCCAAAATGAGGTGGCACCGTGTTTTTCTGTCTCAAAGAGGAAGAGAAGGTGTGGGAAGCTTTAGAAACCTTCTGGCAGGGGAAGGAGCTATGGGAGGCAGCCCAGCCCACTCACTCCTGCCCGACTGCAGCAAGGGAAAGGTCCCCTCTGGGATTTGGCTGAGAACAAGGAGCTGCTTGGAAATTGCCATTCATTTCTCCAGGCCTTGGAGGGTTGCCTGAGGTGGGAGCTTGGGAGCTGCTGCCTGGCTCCATCCCACCACCCAGCAGATGCCACAGGCACCAGCTCTGTGCTCGAACCCCAATCTGGTACCTTCCACCAGCACTGAATTCACTTTAAAAAAATATGGCAAAGCCAACTGTGAGCAGCCGCTACTCTGGGGACTCCCCAAAGGGGGCTTCTGTCACCCTGTCAGGGGCTGGAGGACATGGAGAGCAGGAGGGGGTCTTGAAGCTGGGGACCCTGACCTTCCCTCCCTGCCAGGTTTCCTTTGAATCCTCGCCTTGCTGAGGGGGTTCTGCCACCCACGGACAACTGGGAACAGGGCTGAAGCCATCCCTGGGGCTGGGCCATCTGCAGAGCAGACGGACACTGCAATCCAGGTCAGGGCTCTGCGTTTCCTTGCTGGGATGATAATAACCCCAGCTGCTTGCTGTGGCCGGGGGACTCCTGGTGGTCCTGGGCTCAGCCCCATCTCTGTATAGTGCCGGCTCCTGGTTGTGACCCCGCTGGCATCACTTGGAGGAGTTTGGAGCCAGGATGGTGTCCTGGAGCTCAGCTCTGCCTGCCTGTTCCCCTTCCAAGGTTTGTGAGCACAGAGAGGAGATGGTGCCTCTGGAAGAATATATGCAACACATCACTTGGCTTCTCCAGGACCCAGCTCCCAGGGCCCGTCCATCGCCTCCTCCCAGCCGCCTGTTTCCATAGAGTTTTGTGGATCTATTTTTGTAGATATAAATATAATGTTAGGATGGGTAGGTCTATTACTAATAATATTCATGATACTGATGTGAACGGTGCCAGGTACAAGGTTTGGCTTCCTGGTGCACTTGCACATGCTGGAAAAGATGATTTCCCAGTCAGTTTATTGCTAATCCCAGACCCTTGGTTCCCAGGAGAGGGGGAAATGGAGAAGTACAGATTGTCTGGGGGTCTGCTCTGCAGGGAGAGTGGGATCCAGTGCTGGCTGAGAGGTGAGGCACAAATGGAGTTTCACTGTGGGATTCCTCTTCCCATCCATTCGCTCTCTAAAAATTGTGGTGGATCCAAGCTCCCGCTGTTGCGGGGAAAAGTGGTTCCAGGGAGTGATTCATCCCGCTTGGTAGCATTATTCATTAAATCCTGTGCTGGCTGTGCCTAGCTTCCCTGACTCAAATGGCACCCAAACATTGAACTCGAGGCTCCATGGGGAAGGGGGGATGAGTCCCATTCCTGGTGGGAGGTTTGTGCTGGAGAATGTTATGGACATGAGTGAAATCCTCTCCCTGATTTCACCCAGAGCCTGAGGAGGGATGTGAAAAGATCTGTGGGTGTCTCAGGATGATGCTCTGGGATGCAGAGGGATCTCCTGGCATTACAAAAGGACAGAGCCCCATCTGTGCGTGGTCCATCCCTGAGGCCAGCCTGGACTCTGGAATAATTTGGATTTTAGGGCCATGACCTTCTTAGAGGATGCTCTAGAGGTGTGTGAACCCCTCTAAGATCATTCCTGTGGCAGCAAATATAAAATTCATTGCAAAAACATTTATCCTTATGCCAATAATTGCTTGGCTACCTACTTCCAAGTGATGTTGTGGGGAGACACTTCCTCCAGGAGTCTCCTTCCTTAGGAAGGCTCAGTTCACTCTTCTATTGGTGCTGATTAAACTCCTTCTTCATAAAAACCAGAGAGCATTTTTAGGAGGAAAAGGTCCCTTTTTCCCTGTGGGTTGGAGGAACTGTCTCCTTTGAATGAGAATGTGAAACAGTTCATTGAAACTTTTTAAAGAAAACTAATGAACAGAATTTTCCAACTTGCTCTACTTTGATTTTTTTTCCTCCTTCTTTTTAAATGGATCCCACTTGTAAATTTAGTTACCACCTCTGTATCTTTGCAATTCATTGCTTCCTCTCCTGATGGTGGAATGACTCAACATGTGAAGCTTCATCATTTTCACGGCCTCCCAAGTCATGTGAGCGCGGGGTGACCTCCCCCAGGTGCTGGAGCTGGGGGATGAGGAGAAGGCTGCTCGTGGATCAGCTCCCCAGAGCCAGCTCTTCTTGGCACAGCAGCAGCAGCACAGTTGCCTTCAGGAACTGGGGGGAGGCCAGGACTGCCAGGAGCCTCCACCTAATGGGCTTTTTCAGTGCAGAAGTTCCCTTCCTACCAGGGAATGGTGCCACAGCCTGGGGAGGGCTGAGGAGCACAGCCAGGCCTCTGGAATGTCTCCTCTCCATAAAATGACAAATCTGGGAGATACTTTTAATGAAATACTGGACTTGTGGAAGGGGAGGGATTTAAAAGCCGTGGAGATGTGGCACTTGTGGATATGGTTTAGTGGTGGCTTGGCAGTGCTGGGTTAATGTTTGGACTCAGTGGTCTTAGAGGGCTTTTCCACCAGGAATGATTCCATGATTCTAGGAAGTGGAGAGGATGAGAGCCCCAGCTGGCACCGAGGGCTGTGGGAGCAGAGCAGAGCTTTGTTTTCACTGAGGGCAGACACGAAAGCCATGTCCAGGACCTGTGGGGGCTGGAGGAGTTCAGCCTGTTGGTCTCTGCCCTGCTCAAGGGGGCAGGTGTCTTCACCTGGAATTCCTGCTGCCTGCTCCAGCTGGAGGTCCTCCTCCTCACTCTCAGCAGGCAGGAGAGGTTGGGAAGCACCAAAAGCTCTCCAAGGAGAAGCACTCAAAGGTCCGGTTCACTGAACTCGTCCGTGGTGGGGAAGGCTGTGGACAGCCTCAGATTCTTTCCCCGGGCTTTTCCCAACCCCCTCCGACCAGATCCATCCTGCTCCATCCCTACCTCGGCTGCCAGGCTGTCTGGTTTGCCTGTGGAGAAGGCCCCGGTTCTGGTTGGGGTTGGGAACCCCTTTCCTGCCCCACCCTCCGTGAGTCAGATCCCATCTGCTTGGGGTGTTTGTCTGCAGCTGCCTGTCCCAGCAGTTGGGCTTTCTCTCTGTCCAGACGTGTCTTTTTCAGTTTTCTTTTGGAGCCCTCTGCTCTCCCACAGGGATGGATCCGCATTGTGAAGGAGCGTTCCTTGATTGTTGTCTTTCTTTTACCAAGGAACATGCAGGACTCCGGGCAGACTGGGGCAGGGAAAGAGATTCAGGTGCCAAAGGAGCAGGTGGCAGGAACTGCTGAGCAGGACCTCAGCTCCCCCTACTCTGCTCCCCATGCAGAGCCTCCTTTCCTTTTCCCACCCAGGAGTCCAAAGCTCCATCCATGCAAGAGCTTCTGATGTTTTTTGCTTCCTCCAAGGCTTTCCTTGGTCCCATTCCCCTTTTTCCACTCTGGCAAATCAGTCCCAGCACTGGTGGCGAGGGGTCAAGGGGACCGTGGCAGTGTCCCTCCCATCTCACCCCCCACCCTTCCTCCTGGTGGAAGGGCCAAAGAGGTCCTTGGGCTGCTGTCCACTCATCTTTGAGAAACATCAGTGCCTCAAAGAACAGGCGGAAGGTCTTTGTGACTCACAGATTCCCATAAAATCCCACTGAGTTCACTCCTGCTCATCCCCAGGGGTGAACCCAAATGAAGGGAGGACAAATGCCATTGATCAAAAGATGCCAAAGCCTGGAATTAGAGACTAGGAATGGTTCTGAAGTGTGGTAGAGAGGGATGAGCCTACCAGGGGTTGAGGGGAGCTGCTGTAGGATTGGCACAGGAAAGGAGCCCCCTGTGCCCTAAACTCCTCTTCCCAGCACCGCTGCTGTCACCCTTTCCTGGGCTGTTCTGAGGCTGGAAAAAGCTGGGAGTGTTCAGACACTGGAAGGTCCAATGCTTGTGATAGGGATGTGATAAGGGCTGACCCCCACCCCGAAGCTCACTCTTGGCCTTTAACAGGATCCAGTTCAAGCCTGGCTCCTCCAAGAAGCCCGTGGAGCCCATGGGATGCTCACTGATCCAGCTGGCCCAAACCACCCTGAACTGGGACCTCTTGGGCTCAGTTTGCTTTGGGTATTTCTCCGTGAGCACCAGGATCTCTTGCAAACCCTTCTGGAGTCACACTGGGAGTAGAACTAGGATCTGTTCTCCTTCTTGGGGTGACGTTTCAGAGGTATCCCCTAAGGACACATTCCCGGGATTCCCTGGAGGGGCGCTGCAGGCATGGGGGGTTTTGGATGGATGGGAAGGGTTCACAGCCCTCCTGGGCAGCAGGAATGTGTGAGGAAGGCTCTGAGTCCCTCTCCTGCTATGCCCAAAAGGCTTTGTCATGAGTAGGACCAATCCCACCCCGAGAGCTGTGCCTGGGACAGGAGGTCCCAGGTACCCTCTGTGCCAAGATGACCCCAAGTCCCAAGCCTGGCCTGTTCCTACCTTGCCCCTTTCCCCCTCTCCATTGGGATGCTCTCCTGGCAGCACCTCTGCATCCTTCTCCTCCCCTGGTGTCCTCAGCACAAAGCTCTCCTTGGAAGATCCCCCTGGGCTCCACAGGACAGGCCCAGGATCGCAAGGCTCCCATCCCGAGTTTCTGGGTACAAAGCCCTTCTGTACAGCCTGTAAAGTTCCCTCCCTGGCTCTCTCCATTCCAGTTCCTTTCTATAAGGTATATTATATGTTGATAACCTGATGGCTGTTCTTTTTTGACAATACTCTTGTACCTTTTAAAGAAAAAAAACAAACAAACAAAGTATTTATTTGAAAAGTTTATTTTAAAGATAAGAAAAAAACCCACCTATTTATTTTACTGCACTCTCTTCTGTTTCGTTTTCTTCTCTCGCAAAGCTGATAACTGTTACAGAACCACTGCTGAGGTAAAAGAAGTGATTCTGTGGGCTTCACAAGCCCACTTAGAGCAACTATTCAATAAAAATATATATTAATTTTGAACGTGGTCTCATTCTTGTCTCCATGGTAGCCAGGGCAAGGCTCAGGCTTTGCTGGGATGCTGGATGGCTGGGCAGGGACTGAAAACTGGGGGGATTATCCTGGCCTCCACAAGGTCTCCCCTGGGAGCCTTCTGATGCTCTAACCTCCAAAGTCCAGTGTGGGTTTCCCTGCTGCAGCTGTCCCAGGTCCCTGAGGAAGGACTGGCTCAGGTGGCAAAGCACAGGAGCAAAGAGGGGGGGACTTAGGTGAGAAATTCCTGAGTGCCTGGGGCTCTCAGTCACACCACAAAGATTCCAGCATGCTCCTAAAACCTCTCCCACTGCCAGAGGAGGGGGGAGTGATGCTTTCTGCAGGAGAAGCTGCAGCTGCCACCTGGCTCCTTCCCCAGCAGCTGTTGAAGGCACCTTGGAAGTGGGAAGGCACCTTGGAGGTGGATTTAGCCCAAGCCAGGAGGAATTTGGGCCACACCACAGCAGTTCCTGGGCCAGGCCGGTGCCTCTGCTCCCTGTGCACATCCCAGAGCTGTGGATCTCAAAGCCCTGCTCATACAGAGTCCAGGCATCCTCATCCTGAGGGGCTCTCTGCTCACTGAGAGGTCTTCTCTCACACCGGTGGAGCTTTATCCCAGCACCTCCAGAGCACGAGGTCCTTGCACACAGATTTGGTGGCTGATCAATCCCAGGGTTGGTGGCAGCCCCTTCATTCCTCTTTCATTTGTTGGCTTCAGTGTCTACCCCTTGGCTTGGGCCGAATCTTTCATCTCTCTGCAGGAGTCCTTCCTTTCCTAGGAGGGTTTCCCTAGGCCAGACTTGTGCTGAAGAGTCTTCCCAACCCCTGTGCTGAATTAAAACCACGCTTTCTCCACATCTCTCACTGTAAACCCATTTCCCAGGCTGGTTCCCTGTTTTTTCCTGTCTGTGGCGTTGTTGGTATTGGAGCCTGCTTTCTGAAATCGGTTCCAATGCCTCATCCCCAGCATCCAGGATCTGCCTGAGGGCTCTGGAGCACAGATGTGAGTCCCATCCCTGCTGTGACTCACTCTTCCCCTGCTTTTCAAACAAAAGATGGCTCTGAGCCATTTGTCACCCATTGGCTCCTTTCAGTGCCAAAGTCCCTCTCTTTTGGACGCAGCCAAGCACTTTCATTCCCAGATGTGCAGCTTTCTGTTAACTGTGTTAGAGCCCTATTGGTGCCTGTAATGCCACCTTCCCAAGCCTTCCCTGTTCTCATGCCACCAAATCCCCTGGCATCTCTGGATCTCTCTCCTGTGGTTCCGTGGAGGACGGCTCAGGAGCCGAACTGCAACATGAGATAGTGACCTGCAGACCATGGTAATCTGAAAAATATGTTAATTGCTCACGTTTTCCTTCTGTGTGAAGGAACTCATAATGGTCCCAGGAATAAAAAAAACCTGTAAAAACTGTTTTTCTTTTCCTGAGATTAGGGTGATTCTTTGAACTGCACAGTCATTTTGTGTTTTGCATCTGTGTGAGGACAAGGAGAGACTCCCCAGGCTCGAGCACTCCATGGCACCTACCCCAGGTGAGTTGGGGCTCTGAGCCACCCAGAGGGTTTAGCCTGGAATAAAACCCCAGCTATTCTTGGATGACAGAGGTTGTTCAGAGCTGAAATGTCCTGTTCTGTCCTGTCCCAGGACCAGCGCAGCCCGAACGAGCTAAGCTCCATGAAACCCTCCTCAGACATGGACAGTGTTTTCCAGAAATGCACTTCCACATCCTCGGTGTTGAAATCTTCCCTTGCCCAGAGAAAGCGAAGTCAGGCCAAGCTCAGATCCCCCTGAGGATGCCCAGGTGTAATCCAGCCCCGTGCCTGGTGGAGGATCCCTTGCATCCCGGGAAGGTGCCTGGCAGGCTCAGGGGAGCCAGGGAAGGTGTTTGCAGTCAGAGCTTGGCTGTCTAGACAGGAGAGAGAGGAGCCCTCAGAAGGAGTCATTCATCTCTTCCTAAGATGGCTAAATAGGTCAGATGACTCATGCCCTGAAAGTGCTGATTTCTCTGCGCTGACTGCGAAGAGGGAAGGAGCTCCCGCCGTCCCCCCGCACCGCAGAGACTGAGGGGAGTGGATCCGAGACTGGCTCGTGGATATTCCCTGGGGAATTCAGTAGGGAATTCAGTCTCCCCGGGGATCCTCAGCACTGCTTCCTCAGTGCTGCTGCTGAGGAGATGGAGGATTAATTAAACACGGGTGGGTTTTGACTTGTGCTGAAGGTGATGCCTGTCGGAATCCGTGTATGCAGAGCTGGGTGGGACCGGGGTGAGGGTCCAATCCAGTTACTGCAGTTACTGCTTTCACCCTCAGCTGTAGGGACCATGGGACAGGAGTTCAGGCTGGAGGGATTTGCGCAACGGCTTCTCCACTGTCAGAAAGCCTTCCCTGCCTGGCCATGATCGTGCTCTGGGTAGGGCTGAGGGCACCTCTGCTGTCACACCTCTGCCCTCACAAAGCCAAGGCTGCTCTTGGCCGAGAAAAGAGGCCATCCTTATGTTGCGCTACCACTGTTCAGAGCTGCTCAATGAGGTTTAGGAATTTCTGGAGGCACCACAAGGTTGAGGGGGTAGCTCTGAGGGCAGCCAGGAGCCTTTGGAATATCCCTGACAAGAAATGATCCCCTCAAAAGGGTGACCTATGGTGTGATGGCAGCCCTGGGGATGTGGGGAATTTGCTCCCTGCAGGAAGGAGGGTCTCCAGTACCCCACTGTGTACAAAAAGGACAATTTGCACCCCCAAAAAACCACAAACACCTGCAGGTTTCAGCACTGCCTGGGTATCACAGAGCCGCTCTCTGGCCCTGCAAAACATCACGAGATTGGCTTAAAAATCAAGATGCAGCTCACAGCAGATTCTTGTTTTTCGCTGCTGCTTTTGGAGGCTGACTGAGTCATGCTCACAAGCCTCCTTTGCCAGACACCAGGGCTGGCAGCTCGCTGGGGCCGCGGAGCGAGCACAGGATCCTCCCATGGGCCCAGAGCCGGGCCGGGGTGGCAACTGGGCTCAGGGACGGCTTGGGCACCTCTGGCACTCACCAGGTGTACGCGAAATGGCCAAGGTTCCTAAACTGGGGATGCTGCCCAACACCCAGCAGGGATGGGAGGTCCATCTTCTCATTTTAGCCTGGTCACTAGCAGGCTTCTTCCTCCAGCCATCTCACTTTGGCCTCGGCAGCTGCCGATGCTCCGAACCACTCCCAGGGCCGAGGGTCATCCTGGGATCTGGCCAAGTCCCAGCCCCTCAGCAGCTGCAGAACATTGCAAAGCTCTCCACTGCTGTCTGAAGCAGGAATGTTTTCACCCACCTGGAGACCCCCTCACCGGGGTGTTCCCTGGCCTCCTTACTCTCTGTGTTGAGCTCCTGGGACGTGCCTGAGGTTCAGGGTATTTCTTCAAGGCACATCTAGAACAAAACCATTCTCCTGATGTGGATCTCCAAATCCTCCTGGGGAGCTTCTAAAGGGTTTATTTCCTGTGTCCACTTCCCCTGTGCCTTGCTGCTCTCCGTGAGGACATTTGCATGGAACAGTAGGATCTCAGTCTTTTGACGTGCAATTATCATCTGCAGAAATGACTAATCAATTAAGGACAGTCACTCCCAGGCTTTCTACTTCTTTCTTTCTCATTGAAACCAGAGCAAATATACCCTTTTTTTCATGGGGAAATGATGTTTTTTTCCGTGGCTGCTGAAAACTTCCCAACAGATCTGAAAATGACATCATGCCCTTCTTGGTCCCCACTCTTGTCACTGTCAGTGCTGAGCTGGCCCTGCTGCTGATAGCAAGCCCCTGTCACCAGCCCTGCCAGCTCAGCGGTGCCAGCAGGAGCAGGGACATGCCAGGAAAGGCTTGGATCACACTTGGAGAGCAGCTTGGACAGGTAAAAAGGGGCCCAAAATGAAAGCAAGAGTGAAGACACTTCGCCTTAAAGGCAGTGAACCCTGAGGGGAAAGAGGGACTCTTTACAAGGACATGGAACAACAGGACAGGTGAGAATGTCTTTAAGCTGCCAGAGGGCATGGGATATTGGGAAGGAACTCTTCCCTTTGAGGGTGGTGGGGCCCTGGCACAAGGTGCCCAGAGAAGCTGTGGCTGCCCCTGGATCCCAGTGCTCCAGGCTGGAGCAACCTTGTATAGTGGAAGGTGTCCATGGCCATGGCAGAGGTGGAATGAGATTTGATTCAAGCTCCCTTCCAACCCAACCCAACTCAACCCATTCCATTATTCCATGATCGGCCCAACCTTCCGCAGCTGAGAGGGCAAATGGACTTCAGAGCAATGAGCCAAGGGGCAGAGAGGTTCAAGTCCTTGTCACCTGCATGGGCTCTGCAGGAGACCTTTGCAGGTGAGGGGCTGGGCACTGTCACCATCATGGCACCCTGAGGAACAGAAGGAATCTCCCACACAAACACTTCTCCACTCTGCCTGCTCACATCACTTCTCCTGGAGCTGCTAGGTGACCCTGAGCAGGGTCACAGAGCTGGCAGTGGTCTGGAGGCTGAGCTGGAGCTGAAAGAGAAGCGGAGCTGTTTTGTAACAGCCTCCCCTGGGGACGGATCACACCACACCAGAGAACGCCTCCGGAGAGGCGCGGCAGGCACGGAGGTGACCAAATGAATTGACACCAGGCAATTCTCAGTGGAGCTCCAGAGACAAAGTAATTGAAAATAAATGAAGAAACATGACACCTGGCTGGCAGATCAGTTATCTATAGCGTCCCTTTCCTGAAATAACTGCCTCCCGAACTCCGTCCGCAGAGGTAAAACCAAGGAGATGCTCATGTAAAATAGGCCACTCCAGCAGGGACCTGGAGGCCCCTTTATTTTTAATGGAAGCTACCAGAAGGGTTAATTGAATGGTGCATGGCAGTGCCCTCTGTCTGGGGATCGCCCGCCCTTGCCACCACCACCAGGAACATTGAGAATTAGGTGCCCCATCACTTCTGTCCTTGGGCAACACTTGGGTCACAGACCAGTGCAAGAGGGGGTTTTCCTGATTCTCCAGCCCCAGACATGCCAGGGTGAGCTGCTCTCACCCTACAGGCTTCGGGTCATTAGGATTCAGGGTGAGTCATCAGCACATATATGCTCAAAAGTGCCCCAAAATGCCTCTGAGAGAGTCCTGCAGAAGCCACTGACTCCAAACCGCAAGGATTGTTCAAAAATGCTTTTATTTTTGATGGGACTGAGCTCCTGCAGAGCCTGGTCCGGGCAGTCCCTGCCCCGTGTAGAGAGGTGGAAGCAAAGGTGAGAAGAAAGGAGCTTGTGGGAGGACTGGTGTGCACAGCCCTGCCAGCACAACCCTGGGGTCAAACCCATCAGCAGGAGCCCAAGCTGCAGCAAATCCCAGATCACCCACTGGCCTTTCCATTGCAGAGGCAGGGTCACACCTTCCCCCTGCAGAGCTGGGCAAGGGGAAGTCCCAGAATCCTGGAATCATAGGATATCTTGAGTTGGAAGGACCCACAAGGACCATTGACTGAACTCCTGGCCCACCACAGACATCCCAACAATCCCCCCACAATCTCTGAGAGTGTTGTCCGAACACTCCTGGAGCTCTGGTAGCCTCGGGGCCGGGAGCATTCCCTGAGTCAGGAGGTTGGAAGGAATTTGGCTGATGAGCTCAGAGCCCAGGGGCCCAGGTAAGCAGAGGGGTGGCTGTGGCAATGCTACACTCTGTCCTGCACCCTCCGGAGGGCTGCACTTGTGCTGGGGAGTAGATTTACCCTGGCTATGGATATTAGCATGAGGAAAGATCTGTGCCCACAAGGAAACAGCGTCTTCCCAAGGGAAGAAGTATCCTGCTGACTTGCAGACAGGGACATTGGCACCATCAACCTGGCCCTGCCATTGCTCTGCCAGGACCATGGGTTTGGGACCCACAGCAGCAAATAGAGAAGATCCTGTGGACACCTGGATCTTGGTCCCTGCCCATTCCCGTGGGAAAGGTTTGGCTTGGGCCTGACTGCTGATTTTCCTCTCTGGCAAAGTGAACCTGGGTTAAATCTCCCTTTGGGAGCAGCCCCATCAAAGCCCTTCTGTTCCAAGGAGACACCGCCTGCTTTTCCCCTTTCTTCTCTTCTCCTTGTTCCAAAGATGAAAGCAGCCAGGGCAGAAAGCAGAGGAAATGAGAAAATAAATGGCATGTGGAAGGTCTGGGCTTGAAGAAAGAGTGCCCTTCAAGCTGAGGAGCCTAGAGACATCCCAGCTCACACAGCCCTAGCACGGGGCTAAAGGATCCCCATCATTCCTGTCACCTGGGGCAGGACAGGGCTGCACCTCACTGGGGACCCCTTCCCTTGGAGTGAAACTTGGCCACGCAAGGGGTTGAATTTCGGGGAGAGAAATCAGGTGAGCACTCCTGCCAGGGCTCTTCCGGGATCTTTGATGGGTCTCTCCATTGCACTTTACACCCCAAAATACGCCAGCTGTCTGAAAGGGACAGGCAGGAGCAATTCCTTTCTTACAGCAAGATGTGCTCCTGATTTTTCCAATTTACCACATCAGTTCTCCTGATTTTTGGTGGTTCTGGCACTTGCTGTCACTAAATGAGGCAGAGGAGGGAATGGTCAGCCAGGGGTGTCCCAGCTAGGCCACTTTTCATTTTTCTGTTAAAAGAAAGACAGAAAGAAAGTGAGAAAGAAAAGCTCTCCCTCCCCTTTCAACAAATCCTGTAATGAAAACATGGCCAATGCTGGGCTATGCCCTCTGCCCTTTTTGGGGCAGGTTGCAAGGTCACAGGGACGTGGTCCCCCAGTATTGATCAGGACTCTTTGGGGGTGGCATATGGCACCAGGTTTCAAAGGCTGAGCAACTCAAAAAGAATTAAGTGGGGGCAAAGAGTGGAACGTCCCAGATTGAACTCCTGACACGTGGGGGTCAAAGGGCGCCAGAGATAAAGCGGGGTCTGGAATGATCTGGGCAATGGCAAAAATAAATATGCAGGCATTAAAAATCAACATCCCCTAAGGCTGGGATGAAATCCCACCGTGCTTCCGAGGGAGAGAAGTGGGCTGGATGAGTTGTATGTGCTGGAGAATAACCAACAGGGAGAATGTCCTTGTTTGTCCCAGAGGGGAGAGCAGGAGAGCCTCACCTGGAGAGCAGCTCCATGGGCTCCACCAGATGGAAGTTTGTGGCATTTTACTTTCCTTTTGAATGTCCCTCAGCCCCTTAAGGACAGAAAGGCCACCTTTGGAAAGGGAGAGAGGTGGAAAATGAACCTCTGGCTATGCAGGAGCATCTCTTCTCCACCAGGAAAGTGGCTGGAATACAAAGGAAGCAACATCAGCAGTCCACATTCCAGAGTAGGATGAGGTGGGAGAAGTGGAAGGGTCCAAGATAGCTTGAAATCTGAGTTTGTGTCAGAGGCTTTTTCTTTGAGCCTCCGTGTCTGAAGGGTCAATTTAACAGGCAAGGAGCTCCTGACGAGGTATGAGGGGAGGGAACCGCATTCTGCCCCTCCCATCAGTGGGTCCTTCCTGTGTCCAGGGGCTCCAGGTAGGAAATGTGGTGCACAAGGATAAGAAAATCAACAGCCTCACCCATAAAGCTCATGGAACACCATGTCTGGGTTACGTCCTGATGAGGGTTGTGGCCTTGGTACCACACTGAGCATCTCTTCCCAAAATCAGCTGTTTTTTCCAGATTTTCTCCTCACCTCACAACCCTTTGCAAAAGCCAACTCCTGAGCTATATTCCACACAGAAAACTCCAGCTCAGCCTTCGGGACCCCAAAGAGACAGACTCACGAGGGAGTGTGTGTCCCAATCCTTAACCCTCAGGACATTTCTGGGTTCCCATGCCTGTTCCTCTCCTGACTTCAGTCATGCTTGTGATGTGGGTCCTCTGCTCCAGGCCTTGCTAAAGAAGCAGAATGAGAGACTGTCAGGAATGAAGTGGAGGACAAGAGAATCTGTGGAGCTTCTCCCTGATGGATGGAGGTTGGTTTATAGCCTGCATACGTGTCCCAGACCAGACACCCATAGCTCTCCCAGAGCCCCAGTCTGGGAGCTCTGGGGAGGAACACAGAGGGCATCCTGTGTATCATGGGAACCCAAATTCCCACAGCCTGGATGGGCTGGGAAGGCTCCAGACACCTCAGGAATTGTCTTCCTGAGCCTATGGATGCTTCAAGCCCAAGCCACAGGTTGATGAACTTAAGCCTGATTTTCCAGCTCCCTCGTCCTCTCTGTGTGCATTGCCAGGCTCTGATCCCAGAGTCCTGCTGAGGGGAAAGGCACATGGCCTGAGGGAAAAAGGCATGAAGGGGAAGAAGCTTTCAGTTCATGGCTTTCCCATGGTTGTTTGGGTTTTTCCCAGCGTTAGGATGCTCTGAGGGAACCCACAGGCTGCATCCTCATCCCTCTCCTGTCTGGCCCATGTCAGAGATGCAGGAATCCCATGGTGCCCTCTGCTCCAGCTTCACTGAACCCCCAAAATCTCTGGTGTTCAGTGCTGAGAGTCTTGGAACAAATAAGGGAGCTTGTTTTCATGTCTGATTTTTGTTGATGGCTCATGTTCTCCCAGAGCCTTTCATGCCCAGCCAAGGTGCTCTATCTCCCTCCCCAGCTCTGCCTGCAGGGCCTCTCTCAGCTCTGCTGTGTCTCCTCTGTCTGGTTCCTAATAAAACAAACTGCTCAGCATGGTTGGGTGAGCTCCCAAACATGGATCAGGCCTTGTCACCACACACTTCCACCAGAACACTTCCACCGCAGCACCTGGCCAAGGATGTCTCCAGCAGCCATTTCCCAAAATTTCCTCTCAGAATGTTTCTAGTGTGTAGAAGAACAAGGACCTCCCTGCTGAGCACCTTACCAAAATTTTCATTTTAAAAAAATGATTGCTTTTCTGAATTTTTTAAAGAAAATTTTCGGGGGTTGAGAGGTAGCTTAGTAGACAAAGAAAACAGCTGGATGGCTACTTGGAGAAATGGGAAAATTTCTGGCTGTGAAGGCCAATTACACATCCAGAAGGTTGTGCTACGTCTGCCCTCTCTGCTGACGGCTCAGGTGCGGCAGACAGGACAGGTAGGATGGCATTTTGTGCCCTCAGATGTTTCTCCTCCGTATGTGTAGGTGGAATCCTCTAAGTGACACATTATCCCTTCCACTCCACACTTCCCCCTGGATTTCTCCTTCTCATGACTACTCGAAAATGTGTTCTAGAACTGCTGTATGATGAGCAGTCAGTGCTTGAAAAAAACGCTGCCTGCTTTCCCCCGCCATTCCTCGTGGTGAATTTAGTAGCAGATGGCAGCCTCAGAGCCCGGAGAATGAAGTGCTCCAGAACTGACAGCACAACACGAAATCTTCCTCCCTCTTCCAGCGCCACGGCTCCGATGGCACAGAGTGAATAATTTAGCATCCGTCTCTCATTCAGCAAATGCTGCCGGTGAGCTCTGTGAGGATGATTTTTATTAACTGGCCGGCTGGATGCAATTTTCCAGCAAAGCCTGTGTGCAAACAAATTGGAGCTGAGTGCTGGGTGAGTGCCAGTACTTCTGGCTGTCTCCTACTCCAGGGAGATGAGATGCCCACATCCTGTTACACCATCTCTGCTACTCCTCCACTCTTTCCCAAGCTCACAAGGAACTTTGCTGCTGGACAATCCTGGGTTTGTATCAGCCAGACTGTTTGCAGCAAGACACACGTTCATGATGGTTCTTTTTTTTGTTGTTGTTCTCTGGGAACACTTGAGCAAAATCCGGCTGCCCAGCCTGGTCTGGAAAAGCCATCGCGGATGTTGCTGATGGGGCTCGTGGGATCTGACCAAGAAAAACAGTTCTGAGCCCTTTTGTTCCTGCACCATTTGTCCCTTTCCACCTCATTTCAGCATCAGGGTGACCAAGTCAGGAGGTGAGAGTGGCATCTGGGCTCATCGGGGCCCTTTACTGTCACCTGCCATCAGCAGGAGAGGAGGGGCCAGCCTGGAGCTGCAGCGGCAGCCAAAACCTGGCAGATCCTGGAACTCCAGGATAGTTTGGGTTAGGAGGGACCTTAAAACTGACCTCGTTCTGCCCCCATGGGCAGGGACACCTTCCACTATCCCAGGGTGGTCTAAGCCCCTTCCAGCCTGGCCTTGAACACTTCCAGGGATTGTGGTGTTGATTTGCAGGTGAATTCCTGGTTCGGCACTGCCTTTTCCTCACCAGTTGGTGTTTACAACCCTCTGAACCCCAAGGGGTGACACTGTGGGGGTGACAGGTCCTCAAGTCCCTGTCCCGGCTGCACACAGGTGTGGCCTCAATCTCCAGGGCTCCCCGAGCCCTGGCAGAGTGGCAGTGGCACCTCGAGATGCCTGTAGGGGAGCGTGATGGATATGAATCCTGCAGTGGGCAGGTAGGAGAGCTCTGTTGGACAGGTGCCTGGAGCATTAGGCTATTATTGGAAACACCAGGCTTTTATGGTAAGTAATTGTGATGTTATTGGGCGTTTTCTCTAAATAATCCACCACACTCCCATCTGCCGGCAGCTGATGCTGAAAGGAGAAGGGGATGAGTGCAAAAAGCTGGGAAGGTAAAGTGGTTCTGCTCCAGTGGGATGTGAAATGGAGCGACCGTGGCCGTGAAGGTCTCTGCGACTCTGTTCCTGAGCAGGGGATGTGTCGCTCTGCCCTGGAGCCTGGCCAGCCCCGAGAGCTCTTTTCCAGCCCTCTCCAAGTTCCTGCGTGCTCGTGGTGTCCTTCTCCTCTTCCTGCCCTGAGCTGGAGCAGGGAAGCGCTTGGGGAGATGTAGAAGATAATGGTGCCTCGGCAGTGGAGCTGTGAAGTGGGCAGGAGCTTCCAGAGGGAGTGGAAAACTCCCAGGGGTCCAGTCAGGTCTGGGATGGGCCGGAACCCATCCGTGTGTCCAGCTGCACAGCCCCACACAGCCCCTGCTGGTGGAGATCTGGAGACCCCTGGTGCTTGGCCATTCCTGCAGCTCTGTAAATACAGGGATTTATTGGGATGTGAGACCCTGCCCACTGGAACTTTGGAATTTCTGCTTTGCCCTTCTCCACTCCCCCATGACGTGGGAGATTCACCTTCAACGGAGAAATACAACACACCAGAAATGCAACCAAGGGTCCTTGTTTCTGTAGAACTTTCTTTTCCATAGAAACATGGAATTGTTGAGGTTGGAAAAGCCCTCTCAGGTCACAGAGTTGAACCACTCCCTCAGCACTGCCAAGGCCACACCAAACCATGTCTCCAAGTGTCACATCCATGAAGTTCTAAATGCCTCCACTCCTGCCCTAGGTCACCACTTTCATTCGGGGGTATGTCAGAAGTGACTTTTTGGGTCACTTTTTTCCAAGTCCCAGCCAGAGGAAGCCTTTTAGGAGCCTGGGGGGTGGATATGGGCATCTGAGAGGCTTTGGCACTCCATGTTGTGGAGGCATCTGGGTCAGTCAGGGCTTTGAGCAGCACTGGTGCTGTGGCACGGTGAGATTTGTCCTCTCCTGAGCACCTAGGGAATGATAAGACCATCCCCAGAGCTAGAATCAGCAAGAACAACTCTGACAACTAGGCCACCCTGGCTTGAAATAGCCCATGGGGCAGGATTAGCTTTGTTCTCCCTGAGGAGGATCCCGAAAGGTAAGAGATCTACCTGGAAAATTCAGTCTTCTCCTCTTTTTTCATATTCAGCCTAAAGGAGAGTCTCACTGCTCTTCCCAGCCCCCTATTTATGACCCTCTCGTACACAAACCCTGTCACTCCACAGGATCCTGGCTGGCCCTGGAATTACTCACCAGGAATGAGCCATTTCCATGTGCATGTTGTCACCATACAGTCGTCTGTGAGAGCTGGGCTGCCAACATCTGACAGCTATAAATAGCCCAGGGCTCAGAGGAGGCAGGAAAACACCTTTGAACTTGCCTGAAATCTGGTGGAACTGAGGAGCTGCAAAGGGAAAAACCATAAATATTGGCCTAAAAATACATTTCACGGAATGGTAGAACCCTAGAATGGTTTGAGTTAGAAGGGAGCTTAAGGATATTCTAATTTTTACCCCCTGCCATGCCAGGGACACCTTCCACTCTCCCAGGCTGCTCCAAGCCCTATCCAACCCGGCCTTGGACATTCCCAGGGATCCAGGGGCAGCCACAGCTTCTCTGGGTACTCTGTGCCAGTATTTTACCACCCTCATCACAAGAAGTTTCTCCTTTTTGTCTGATTTAAATTGACCCAATGGGGGCTTGGAGCAATGCAGGGCTCAGCTTTGGCATCTCCCCTCCCAGCAGTGCCTTGAGGAAGCCACGGAGACCCCCTGGAGCCACTTTTTGGGAATCACTTTTGCCCGAGCTGTTCAGACCTTCCTGCTGCCGCTTCTCCCCTTCCTCCCCATCAGCGCACCCTCCTCCTCCTCTTGTTGTCCTGGCAACCAGAGGCCAGGACGCCTCTGCCCCGGGTGACAGCCCCGCAACAAAAGCGGCTTTGAGAGCGCAGGCGGGACGGGGGCGTCCCCAGCGCCCTTCAATGTGGGCCGGGCGAGTGCTGGGGGTGGCCCCAAGCCTCAGGGGATCCCCAGAGCCTCGGCGGCTCCGGCTGTCCCCCTTCATGTCCCACAGGTCAGGGGACAGGGTTCACGGGCTCCTCTGGGCAACAGGGCGAAGGTGGGTGAAGGAGGGGGCATGGGCTCATTCTTGTCACTGTCACAGGGTGGAGATCAGGTCAGGCGTCCTCAAAACCCCTCACACAGCCTGGTGGGTCTCCAAGTGTCATTCAGCGTGAAGGAAGTTGTCCATCAAAGATGAGGGGGCTGTGGGAATACCTGCAGGCAGGCTGGGACAGAGGGAGTGCCTCAGGCAGAAAACTCCCAAACCTCTGGCCCTGCTGCTTTTCCCTTTTCCCTCTTCTCCTAAAACAAGCTGCACTTTCCCAGGCCCATGAGACCAAAGGAATTCACTGGTGCAAATCTAGAAACAGTTTCCCTGCAGCAAGACTTGACATTTGCTTGGGTAAAGCATGAGGCTGGGAAGTTATTCCAGGGAAGAATTGATCTGCAGGTAAAGCTGGAGGTCTTCTTGCCTAAACCAGCAACAGTGGGTGGGTTAATGGTTGGACTTGTTAATTACAGGTCTTTTCCACCCTAAATGATTCCAGGATTCCATAAACCCAACACCAGGTTCCAGGGATGTCAGGCACACAGCGCATCATTTTGGTGGCAGCCAGACCTGAGGCAAACAGGCTTTCCCAAAAATACTAGACAAGGGAGAAGAAACCCTCCTGAAATACAGACAAACCCCACGGGACCTCGTGTTCCTGGGCAGGTGGGGGTCAGGAATGCACAGCACCAGGCTGGCCCCTCATTGTCCCCTCTGCTCTGTGGCCACAGAGACCAGCTGAGGGGAGAGGGTGCTGCCCACATTTTTCATACGAGGGACCTTAAAATCATCCCTTCCCACCCCTGCCGTGGGCAGGGACACATTCCACTCTCCCGGGTTGCTCCAAGCCCAGTACAACCTGGCCTTGGACACTTTCAGGGATCCAGGGGCAGCCACAGCTTCTCTGGGCACCCTGTAACAGGACCTGCCCAGCCTCCGAGGGAGAAATGTCTTCCCAATATCCCATGTAAATCTTCCCTTCTTCATCTCAAAGCCATTCCCCCTGGTCCTGTCACTTCATGTCCCTCTTTGCCAACCAGGAGGCTGGGTGCCAGTCTCCTCTTGCTGCCACTCTGAGTGGGGACATTGCGTCACTGGCATAAGGAGAAGCTGCAGGTGACAGCCTGAGATCAGGCAACCTCTTGGTCCCAGGGTTTTCCTTAAAGCCTGGGATCTGCCCCTTGAAGCCTTTCTTGTTTTACTCCTCATGTCTCACGTTTCCCAGGTGGAGGAGCTGTCCCCGGGTGCCAGCAGAGCAGAATTCTCAGTCCTGTCCCCAGGCTGGCAGCCTGGGCCAGGCATCCCAGAGGCACTAGGTGCTGCTGGGGCAGTAGTTTTGATGCACCCAGGGAGGATGGGACCCCAAAACCCACTCCAGCGGGGGACAGGGAGCATCTTCTGGGTCCACACCATTTCCAGCCTGCTAATTAGGCAAATTCAGTGGTATCTTGCTTGTCCAGCTGCAACGGGGCTGCTCAGCCTCCCCAGTGGTCCCTTCCAGCCCCTCCCCAAGCCAACCTTCCTCCCCCTGCAGCCCCGACCTCCCACCGCTCCCAGCAGCGGCCGAGGGCAAAAGCCAGTGACTGCTGTGGCCTGTGCGGCCATCCCCCGGGCTGGGGTCTCACGGGATGCTCGGGAGGCTCGGGAAGCTCCTCTCCTCCCACCGCCCTCTGCCCTGCCCTGCCCTGCCCTGCCCTGCCCCGGCCGGCCCGGGGAGAGCCTTCCCCGGGGCGGCTCTTTCTGCTGGGGACAGAGGAAGGAGCCGCGGTGGCTGCAGGCAGGGAGGGCTCCTCGTACCCACCCTCCTGCTTCTTCCTGCCCTCCTAAGCACCGCTTTCCTGCAGCCGGGTCCAAGCTCTTCTTGGTCCCCGCGGTGCCTAAAAATAACTCCCTTGCGCAGGTCTGGGGAAGAGCTTCTGGGCTGGAGCTCAGGCCTGGAAGGAAAATGAAGTAAAGAGAAGGCAGTCAGTGCCCCTGGACGAGTGACCCGGGGGTGCTGGGGCTGTTCAAAATGTGACAAATGTGGACCTCCCTGCACAGGGATGGAGCGGTCCTGGAGTTTGGAGATCCTGTCTGCATCCAGAGGTGATACCCAAACGAGCTGCTCAGAGCTCAGCCGCACTCAGATCCCAGGTGGACACAGCATGGGAGGATCTTCCGGCTGGTAGGTGGATGGAGATTCCCACCTGGAATATTTCTGGAGTCCCGTGTGGGACATCCAGGGCACTCCCGGGTACCTGTGTGATCCGCCTGGGCACCTGCAGGGGGTTGTGGTACATCCACTGCTAGCCTATCGGGGTGATGAGGTTTTGGGGATGCTCACAGCCCATGGTGCCGTGATGGGCCAGGCAAGACCCACGCAGAGGTACCACCTCTCCCCTCCATCGCTGCCTCTCTGCTTCCCCCTCCCTCTCTGTCCCCAGGAGTCTCCAGGAGTCTTCCAGGAAATGGGATATTAAACAGTGTTAATAAGCCTCTCTGGCACAGGCTTCAACAAAAGGCTCTTCCCAGGGCTGCTGGATGGGAACGGATGGGTTCAGGGGAGGGGAGGGCGAGGGGGCACGGCCGGGCTGCTGAACCTCCTTCCTCTGCCATCCATCAGCTGTCAGGGCACCACAGAGTCTCTGAGCTGGGTTCCCTGGGGGATCCTGGCTCTGGAGTGGGCAGGGACAGTGTCCCGGATGGGCTGAGACCCTCCCCCGGCACTGCCAGGCTGGGTGGGGGACATGAGGAGCAGTCTCTGGGTGCTGAATGGGTTTGTTCTCTTAAACCTCACTGCCCTGCTATCCCTGCAGGCACAGAGAGCATTCTGCAGGAATGGGCTTCCAGCAGGGATGGTTGGATCCCCAGAATTCCAGAATGCTTTGGGTTGGAAGGGACCTCAAAGCTCATCCAGTTCCCCCCCCTGCCATGGGCAGGGTCACCTCCCACTGTCCCAGGCTGCTCCAAGCTCAATGTCCAGCCTGGCCTTGGGCACTGCCAGGGATCCAGGGGCAGCCACAGCTGCTCTGGGCACCCTGTGCCAGGGCCTGCCCACCCTCACAGGGAACAATTTCCTCCTATCTTCCTATTCCTCACCCGACAGATGCATTCCTTCACACTATTCCACCTCACCCTGCCCTCTGGCAGTGGGAAGCCATCGCTTGAAGGGGTAATGTGCCCATCTGCAGGCACGGGTGGCCCAGGAGGATGTTGCATCCCATGTCTTGCTCCTCTGGCTCCTGACAATTATATATAGCCCGAGCTTCCTGTTTGTGGGGTGTGCAGGGGTTTCTTGCTCCCTCACTCGCTCTTGTCCCTCTTGGCTGAGGGCAGGAGGGAGGCAGTGTCCTGGGAAAAGTAAAACTTGAAAGCAAAGCTGGGCTTTTCATTGTCAGGAGGCTTCTTTTTATTTTTTTGATGCATTTCCTCTGGGTCGTTTCCTTTTCATTCGAATGCGAGATAAAAATATGCTTCCGCTGACATCAGCCCACTGTCCCTTTTTGGCAGGGATATGGTGCTGGTCTCCCTGAACACCCCAGGGCTTTGCATTCCTCTGACGGCCATGAGAAACACGCCTGGAATGAGCAGCCAGGCCAGCTGGGGCAGCTGGGGGGACTGGGAAGGACCTGCCGGGACATGGAGATTTTTGAGGGGGTGTTCATGGGGCTTGTGATGCTGCTCCTGATGTGAGGGGAGTTCAGCTTCGCTTGCTCCCCGATAGGTGAGGAAATGGGGAAATTCACCTCTTGTGCCCTCCCAGGCAGCAGCCTCCCATGGAGGGAGAGGATGAGACACCCTGGCCTGCCCTGCCCTGCCTGGCACAGAGTGCCCAGAGAAGATGGAGCTGCCCCTGGATCCCTGGAGGTGTCCAAGGCCAGGTTGGAAACTGGGGCTTGGGGCACCCTGGACTTGTGGAATGTGTCCCTGCCCATGGCAGGTGTGAAATGAGATTAGCCTGAAGGTCTCTTCCAACCCGAACCAGTCTGGGATTGGATGAGAAGGTTCATCTAGGCATGAGCCTGGACTTACACCCAGGTCTAGGGTTGGAACCAGGTGATTTTAAGGACCTTTCCAACCCAAACCATTCCATTTTATGAACACAAGGGCTACTTGAAAAATCAAGGCTTTGCTGCAGCTCCATGGTAGAGGAACTGGAGCTGCTCCCTTGGTGGGGATGGGGTGAGGCTGGAGCTGTTCTGTCTTGGTCATCGCACACATGCTGAGAGGTCCCAGGGATCCTGGAGACCCAGATGTTTGTACAGCTGTGGCTTCACCCTGTTTGCTTTGTGCTGGGTGGCCCTGAACTCACACAGAATATTTGGTGTGGGGGCCGTGGGGTCCCTGCAGCCATGGCTGGGGCTGCTGGCCTGGATGGGGATCAGGAAAGTTTCTGGCCTGGCCTTTGATGGATGGAGCTGCTGGGAAAGGATTTCTCCCCAAGCTCTCTCAGTTTTCCCATCCTGCTGAAAGTAGAGAGGCCAAATGAGGGAGCAAGAGGCTCCTCTGGAGCTGGTTTCTCCAAAGAGGCTGTTTTGTTGTGACAATCAACTTCAGAGAGAGCTTCAGGAAGGAAAAGCTGTCCCAAGGAAAATGTGGCTGTGGAAAAATGGGACATTTCAACCTCTTCCAAACATGTTTTCAAACGAGAGGAGATCTAGAGGCGTGGAACAGCTCCAGTTCAAGGGAGTCATCATTTTGGGATGGCAGTAGTTTATTTGGGAAGGTCCTGGCTGGGACAAGGACAGGAAGTCCCAAGGAACAGGCACAGAGAGCCACTTTTCCATGGCCAGACCATCAATGCAATGCCTTCCTGGCGCTGCTCCATCCCTCCACCTGTGCCACTCTTCTGGAAAAGGAGCATTTTCCCTGTTTTATTTCATTCCTCAAGAAACCACTCCTTTGTTCAACTCGTCCACTGCTCCTCCACCTTTCTCAAGGGCAGATCCATCCTCCTGCTTACCTCCTGGCTGTTTTTCCCCTCCACCTTTCCTGCTCTGCCCATGTTCTCCCTGTCCCGGTGCCTTCAGGGGGTCCATCAAACCTACAGGCCAGCTCTTCCTCTGTCCATGATGCTCTTGGAGAGTTCCGAGGTGCAGCCACACCCCAAAACAACAGGCTGGGACTCGTGTGGCTCTCAAGGGGAGTTCTGCATCCCAGATGGGATCCTGGCATGAGGATCTGAAGTGCTGATGAACTGTCAAAGTTAATCCCCAGAAGTTTTGATGAGACCTGGGTTTTGTGGGCAGGGACATTTTTGGGCCCAGAGAGCCCCGTGGTGGGACAGATCTGTGGGATGTGGGTGCAGGAAGCACAGAGTGGTCCCAGTGCACCTTTGGCTCTCACATTGCCTGTGCAGGGAACGTGGTGCCGCTGGGAGAATTTGAGGAGCAGGTTTGGATTCAGGCATCCCCTGGGACAGGGACCTGGGATCCGGGAAAGGAAAACCCACTCACCCAGGCTGCAAAACCACCCCAAAGGCAGACTAGGACAGCCCGGCAGAGCCCAGTCGGGAGTGACAAACGGGACAATTGCTCCATCTTGTGACACCACCTGAGAATGCAGCGAAGCGGTCGGGAATGACGATGGGGATTGGGAATCGCAGTATATCCTGAGCTGGAAGGGACTCCCAAGGATCGGAGTCCCATCCCTGGCCCTACACAGACACCCCAAAAATCCCACCCTGAGCATCCCTGGCAGCGCTGTCCAAACGCTCCTGGAGCTCTGGCAGCCTCGGGGCTGTGCTCATTCCCTGGGGAGCCTGGGCAGTGCCAGCACCCTCTGGGGGAAGAGCCTTTCCTGATATCAACCTAAACCTGCCTTGACTCAGCTTCTGCTGCAGAAATTGACGTCCCCATCAGGGGAGCTCCGTGTCCCACTCCTCACAGGATCAGGCTCCATGCTCCCCGTGGTTCTCATCGAAGGCAGCAGGTGGACTCCATGTGAGACTTCCCTGCTCCTTCCTCCTGCCAGTGGGAAATGAGGACATGGGAGAAGCAATTCTTGTGCACCAATTGCACTGTCAGCCTGTGTCTTGGGCCTGGGAATGATCCTGACCAGCAAGGAACACCCTCGGCTTTGCTTTAGGACTGCCCTTAACAGGAAAGCAAAGGGGAAAAGAGGCTGAGATACCAAGGGCTCTGGCAGAGAAGCAGAGCAGCTCGTGGGGTTATGGATCACTCTGGTCCCATCCTAAACATAAAACCAAAAATTGAAACCATTTGTGAACGAAGTCACTTCCCGGTTGATTTACAGCTCCTGAGTGCAGAGCAGCTGAGCAGAGCAGGGAGCAGAGGGATGGTGCTCCCTCCACCTCTCCTCCATCCTGTAAGATTTTAGTTTGGGAAAGTTTTTGCTGATCAGATCAGCCCCAAATTCCCATCACTCACTGCATGGAGAGGAAACCTTCCTGCTTAAAGGCTACAAGAGTAATTTAGCATCATGGAATCATGGAAGCTGGGGATCTTCTGGAAAATCTGACTCTGTTTTTCAGTGCTTTTTGGATAATCTGCCGAGGTCAAGGATGGGAAAGAGGCATTAAATATCATCCAGACCTTTTAGCTAAGGCACAGTTTCATGCATAAAATCCAAATTTCCTGTGTGATGTCACCTGTCCCCAAGCCCCAGCTGAGACCCGTGAGCTGTGAGCTGACGTTGGTGTCCCCTGAGCAGCTGGACAGGTGTCCCCTGGGCAGCTGGACAGTGGCGGCCCTTCCCAGTCCCCCAAACCATTCGGGAGCGCCCAGGACTCTGGAGAAAACCTGGAGAGGAGCAAAGCAGAAAGTTCCGAGCAGCCATTAGAACCTCAGGCACGTCCACGGACGAGTTCTGCTTTCTTTTATTTCTTTGAAGCAGAGTGCGAACAATGGCTTTTCTCCCCGGAACCCTGGCTGCCACCGGAGCAAGCAGCGAGTGTCACCCTGCAGTGACATCTCCTCGCGGGAGAGGCAGCAGAGCGGAGCCCGGCGGTGTCACAGTGCCCGGGCCGGGGACTCGGCTCATGCATCACTGTCCGGGGTGTCACCGCTCGCATGGAGATAAATGGGGATGTGGCCCCGGCAGCGCTCCGGAGTCACTTCCACTTAGGAGATTGCAGGAGGAGACGGGTCTCAGACAGGTCAGCAGGAGACAAATCACCCCCCCTCGGAGTCACGGTTGAGCTCCTGCTGGCAGGGACGTGTGTCCCATCCCATAACCCGTGTCCCATCCTATAACCCGGCTGTGCTGGCAGGGAAGGGGCTTGGAGTAGATTCAAGCAGTCCTGTGAGGATGAATCACAGCATCGGGGAATGGTTTGGGTTGGAAGGGAGCTTAAAGGACATCTCATCCCAACCCCTGGAATGGGCAGGGACACCTTTCACCAGAGATGTGACACACAGCAGGTGACACTTGGGAGGTGACACAGCAGAGCACCTCTGCGCACAGCAGGGAGGAGATGTCCTGGCTCTGCTCAGCTCCAGGAAAACCATATGGATGTTTCATGGAGCTCTCACCTATGGGAAGTGTCTAAAGTTTTAAAGCATCAGGATGAAAATCAAGCCAGGCAAGGGATGGGTGACAGCAGGTGGGAGCATCTCCAGATGGATGACACAGGGAATTGTGTCCCAGCAAAATGGGTGCGCAGGGAGGGAAGAACACATCCAGGCATAAAGGCAATGCAGCAGGGAAGGATGGGGATTTTAACTGGAAACAAAGTGCCCAGGGGAATATCTTGGCAGAGGGATGTTTCAGGCCGTGGAATGTTTCCCCAGGAGCAATGGAATCCCATGAAGAGCACTGGAGAGAAGTGAAAGGAACATGCTCTGGCATCCGGGACAGCCAGGATCAGGGAGGAGGGAGGGAATGTGGATATTTCCAGGCTCAGCAGCCCCTGTTGCCTCCAGCTGGGAGCAGAGTTCCTGCCTAAGCAGTTTTATCACTATTTTAGGTTGGAAAGGCCAAACTCCTTCTCCTCTGAGCTGAGCTCAGGGATTCTCCAATTCATAGAGGAACACCTGAGCTCCAGACCCGCCTGTCCCCTGCTGGGCTCTGGGACATGAAGGAGAAGAGTCCAGCCTGGCAGGGATCCCTGGGGAGAGGGAGATGTCACTTCCCCAGCTCCTGGAAGCAGAGCCATGTGTGGGCCTGTGTTTGAGACCTGCATTTCCATGTGCCTCCTTTGATTCTGCTAATTGGCTGGAGAGCTGCAGGGAGACCCCGGTGCCGCGGTGGAAGGACGAGATGAAATGGGAATGCAGAATAAATCATGAGCCAATTTCCAGCATTTTCTTGGCTGAGATGGAATGGCTAATCATTCTGATGGCAGAATTTACATAATTATTCTGCCCACTGGTCCAGGCCGGGCTGAGCAGTGAGAAAAACAGGCTGCTGATTCCAAGTGAGATGTTTATGGAAGTGATTGAGGGAGTCGTGGGACTTGGAGCTGGGAACAGACAGTCTTGGTCATGGGGCTGGACCTGGAGCTCCCCTCTGATCTGTGCAGATGGTGCTCCTCAGACAGGACCCCACAAACAGCATTTCCAGGCAGAATTCCCACCTTTCATGTTCAAGATTCTGTGACTGATGGGTGAAACCAGAAGGAATTTGGAAAAAAGCAGCAAAGCAGAAAGAATCTGACAGTGCTGTGATCCATGGGGAGGTGCAGCAAGACCTTGGAAGCCGATTTCCTCACACCCTGAGCACTCAAAGAAATCAAATCCAGAAATCCTGATGGACCCCAGCTCCCAGGGTGCTCCAGCCTCCAGCTGCTCTCAGAAACATCTGACTTGGAATTAGTGACATTTCACAGAATCCCAGGATGGGGAGGGATCTTAAACCTCATCCAGCTCAGGCCCTGTCATGGACAGGATGTTTTCCACTGCACCAGGTTGCTCCAAGCCCTGTCCCACCTGACTTTGAGGGTTTTCCTCTCTTTTCTCATGTCACACTTCTGTTTTTCTCTCCTTTTCTGCCAACCCATCATGGACCTTTCACATACAATGTGTCAATTATCATGAGGCCGTGGAAGATTTCTGTGGGAAGTAGTGGAATCCCACGGAGAGCATTTTTGATTATTTGAGACACTTTCCCATCCCTGGAAGTCTTCACAGGATTCCTTAGCACAGGACAGCTCCCAGGAATGGATTCACTCCAGCCCTGACACGCTGTGCAGTCCCAGGTTTCTCTGATCCTGCTGAAACATTTGATAGAAATTGTTCTATTACTTGGAAAACTAATATCAGATCAGCAAAACCGAAACCTTTTAGTGCCACCGTGAGTTCCTGTGGCAAAAGTGGCTCCAGCCCCATGTTCCCAGCGAGGTTTTGGATTGTAGAACATCCCTGTGTGGTGTTAACATCTTCCACAAGCAGGACAATCCATGTTTCTTGTTTGGTTAACACTGGGAGACTCCTGGGCCTTCCGACACACATTCATTTGCATGTTTCTTCCAATGAAACGTAATAAAATATTTATATCATTAAAGGAGAGAGGAAAATCTGAGGGTCTGGGGCTGCTCCTGTGGCTGAGGGAGTGGGAGAGCTGCGTGTTCTCCAGAAGGGGAGGGTAGGGGCAGAGGGTGGGCATTGACCTTGAGCTGTCACCTGGTCCTGCTGAGCGTCCAACCATCCTGCAGCGCCTCACCTGCTGGGATAAAACAGGAGAGGTTTCCCAAGGGTTCCCCTTCCCTGAGCCGCCCGTCAAGGCAGTGGCTGCCAGGCACGAAAGGAAGCCATGTCCCTGTTGGTTCTTCTTCTCCTCCCTCAGTGTTCTCACCCAGAATGAGCAGGCAGGATATGTTCTGCAGTCTGAGTCCCTGTGCTGGGCCCCGCAGGGCTCCATGGCCACCCCGCAATGCCCGCCCATCCATGTCCCAGTGGTGAGGAGCAGCAGCACCCTGGCCTGCAGGAGCTGAAGTCACGGCTAATCAGGATGTATAGCCAGCCACTGAGGCCATGAATGTTTAATGAGGCCTGTTAAAGGATTTTTAGAAGTGCTCTCCCCACGGACACCACGATGACTTCTTTCCCCCTTTCCTGTTGCCACTAATCACCGACTCTCAGCTCCTTAATGGCACCTTGGGGGAGCTCTCGGGATGACTTATTTCTTTATTTATTTACTTGCTCCAAAGTGAAGAGAAACCCTGCCACTGCTGCGGGTGGTTCCAGGTGTCAGGATCCATCCTCACAGGAACCCTGGTTCCTGGCTGTGGTGGGAGGACAGGAGTGGGATCTGGATCCATCCCTTTCCTGGCTGAGAGCAGAGAGAGGCCAGGCAACGGGTAGAGAGGGAAAGAAAGGGAGGGCCCCTCCACTGGAGCAGAAAGAGGGATTTTCACTGGAGATAATGAAGGTGTTTATTACAATGAAGCCCTGGCACAGGGTGCCCAGAGAAGCTGTGGCTGCCTCTGGATCCCTGGCAGTGTTCAAAACCTTGCTGGCCTTTTTCTGAGATGTCCAAAAGCATCTTCTGTCTCACACAACCCTGAACATTGTCATTTGGCCTTGGGAATCTGTTCCCAGAGGCAATTTGCCCTTTTTTTAACTTAAATTATTTGATGATTTAAGACAGAAAGCTCTGCCTGCTTTCAGAGGGAAAGTATTACATCTTGAATTTTGTGAAGCAGAAGAAGAGCTGGAACTTGCTGACGCAGGTTCCCTGGCTTTCCCCTGGAAATGGCAGAAGCGTCACTCAAAATCGTCTCAAGAAGATGCTGACTGCTGAGGATGGGGGTCTCAGCCTGCCCTGGGCCCTGCCTGTGCTGCACAGCCCAGGGCATCTCCTGCAGCCTCAGGAGGGGCAATTCTGAGGGGACAGAGCCAGCCCAGCCCTCGCCCCTTCTCAGCTGGGGGTGCTCGGGATGCTGAGTGGCAGGAATTACTCTTCCTCCCCACGTCAATTTGCACCAGGTTCTGCTGTTGGCTGGGCCTCCATGCCAAGCTTTAGTGCTTTTCAACTGCCTGGGTGGATCTGGCTCAGTTCTAAGTTCTCCAGAGCCCCAGACTTGCCTTGGTAATTGTCTGAGCCACCAGGGCAGAGCAGCAGGAAAGCAGGAGAGGGAATTGAGCTGGCTCCTCTCTGGGAATATTCCCACACCTCTGTAGTTGGTTTTCCAGACCTTCTCTTCATCCTGGTGCTTCTTCCCTGGTGCTACTGTGAGAAGTATCACAAGACAACCATTGCATTCCCAAATCCTGCTCCTTCCCAGGCTCCTGCACTTTGGCACTTTGTCCATCCTGGACAACCTGTTGCCATCAGCTGAGCAAAATCTGCTCTCTTTCCTAAAATTCCACCACCCTTCCACAGCTGTCTCTGGCCCCAGACTAGTCCCTGGAGGATTTTGTCACCCTCATTCTCTGCTCCCAGTCCAACACAAGGCAATCCTGCACATCACAGAATCGTGGAATGGTTTGGGTTCAAAGGGACCTTAAATCTCATCCTGTTCCAACCCCTGATGGGCAGAGATACCTTCCACTAGACCAGGTTGCTCAGAGCTCCATCCAGCCTGGCCCTGGATGAAGAATAAAAGCCTGGCCAGGATTTCCATGTGTGTTTACCCTGCAGGTAGCATTCCCAACCCAAGGAGCCTGGAGAAAGGGCTGCACCTGAGCCCTGACTCCCAAGACCTGCTCATGGCACAGCTGGGAAGTTCTACAGGGATGTTAATGGCACAGCGAAAAGCCATTAAAGGAGGAAGAGTTGAGGTTACAATATTGTGCTGAAAAGTTTATTGCTGCCTGTAGAGACATCAGGTCTGTACTTCCAGGATTACTCAGTGCTTAATGCCCAGTGCCTGCACATTAGTTTTGCCGGGAAGCCCATTTGGGGTTCTTCCAAAACGGAAAAATTAAAGGGCTTCCCTAATAAATGTGCTATCCAAAAGCAAAAAGGAGGAAAAAAAAAGGCTCCAAGCCCAGCTCAGGAACCCAGCTGGAGGCAGCAGTGTGGGGTCAGGGGTGATCCTGCTGGCTGAACCCTGGACGGGCAGTGCTGGCTCCTGGAAGTTTTGGGAATTGACATCCATTGCTGCTCCCTTCCACTGCTGGCTCCTCCTGACACTCAGCTACAGCAGGAAAAGATGCAAATTTACACATGAATTTGGGTGTCCAGCAGGTGAATTTGCTTGGGAGGTTCTCCTCCTGATTTTACTGACAGAATAAAACTCCGGAGCAGCAGTGACTTGGTGTCACCTTGCTCTCCATCCACCCCCTGTGCACAAAAGAACAGCCCTTTTCCTACATCCAGGCTCTCAGGCCACCCTTTTCCCGTCATTTACTCTCCACCTGGGAACTGAACGAGTGCCTGGAATAGATGCAGCCTGGATGGGGAGGCAGCAGTGATTTGGGGAAGCGGCAGCGATTCAGCCCAAAGCTGGGGGGTTGGGCTCCCTCCTGCTCCTCTCCTGGCACCCAGCTCTGATCTGAAATCAATGTGAGCGAGGTGCCAGGACGTGAGTGAGACTCTGTGTCTCTTTGCAACCCAGAGATCCCAGAACTTTGCGTAGCCACTGCCCAGAAATGGAGTAAATAGTGGAGCAGCAGATTGTGCTGCTCTCAGGGGGTCCTTAACTGCCTGGGGGCTTCACCTTGGGTGGCCCAGGGCTGGTTTGTGTCCTCTGGCCATCTCAAAGAGTGCTGGGGGATGTGGAGTTCCTGTGCGTGCCCAGGTGAGGGTTTGGTTTGCTTGGCCATGTCAGTGAGAGCTGGGAATGGCATTGGGGTCCAGTTTGCCTTGGGAGCAGAGGGTGGGAGCTCCACAGCAGCCCTGCTCCCAGGGACATCGATTCCCTGATGGCTCAGCCTGGAGCAAAGGCGGCTCAGGGGGGACCTTCTGGCTCTGCACAACTCCCTGACAGGAGAGGACAGCCGAGGAGGTCGGGCTCTGCTCCCAGGAACAGGAGGAGAGGGAACAGCCTCAGGCTGGGCCAGGGGAGGCTCAGGGTGGACAGCAGTAGGTATTTCCCTAGGGAAAGGTTGTTATGCACAGGAAGAGTCTGCCCAGGGAAGTTTGGAGTCCCCATCCCTGGAGGGATCTAAAAGCCATGTGGATGTGGCACTTGGGGACATGGGTTAGTGGTGGCCTTGGCAGTGCTGGGGAATGGTTGGATTGCATGACCTTAGAGGGCTTCTCCTGTGTAAATGATTCCATGATTCCATGAATTCACCAAGGAATGTTGCCTGCACAGGAGAGCTGTCTCTTCATGGGGTCTTACTGAGGGAATTTAAGGTTTGACTCCTTTAGTGAGCCCGGGGCTGGGCCGTGGTTCAGGTTTTGGTGCAATTGCTGTGCCAGGGACATTGTGGGACTGGAGAGATTCCGTAGCAGGGAAGGGAGAGGATTTTTTTGGGAATAGCAAGGAAAAGCAAAGGAAGAAGAGGGAAGAAGATAACAGTACAGGCCAAGAAAGCCCAAGGCAGTGAGCACTAAACTTCCCAGAGCACAGGAAGAGCTCACAGGCAGAGCCAGGCTGGGCAGGTGGGTGTTCATCTAAAGCTGGGTCTGGATCTCTCCAAGAGCTAAGTTCACCATTCTTTGGTGAAATTAGAAGATCTGTCGCCTAAACTAAATCAAAAAGTGGGGGCAGAGGAAGATGAGTGGATTGACTGGAGATTACAGGGTAGCAGTGGATCTTGGGGAGGGAAAGAATGAGCGTTTAAACCTCAAGGAGCTGTGACTGTCCTTGCAAAACCAGATCATTTGGGAATGCCAGTACATCCAAGTGTTACTTCTCCAGAGTCCGGGTGCTCTGCCCACCGAGGGATCTCAGCCCATCTGCGTCGCCCTCTTTAATGCCCGAGGCTGTGTTCTCCAGCCAGGAAACCTGCTGAGAAGAGCTGGGATTGCAGAGGCTGCTCCCGCCCCAGGCGGGGGCTTGGCACACAGATCCGCCCACGAGGGGCAATGCCAGCTTTCTTCCTCACCACAAATCCCTCCCCCGCCTTCCCGGGGGAGCGGCTCCGCTCGCCCCGAGGGTTCATTAGTGCTCATTAACAGGTCCGTCCCAGCGCTCAGCCTGACACCAGCAGCTGTGAGCTCCAGGGAATAGTTCCGGTTCTTCTGCTCCTTTCTTCCTAGCAGCTCCTTCTCTGTGCCTCGGTTTCCCAGCCTGAGTAGCCTCGGGGCTCCTGAATGATCTTGGGATCCAAGATTTCTCCTCCTACCTCCCAAGGGCTTTTTCCTCTCTCTCTGCAGGAGCATTTTGGCTGCTCCATCCTTGGAAGTGTCCAGGGCCAGGTTGGAGAGGGCATGAGCACCCTGGGATAGTGGAAGTTGTCCCTGCCCATGGCAGGTGGGGATGCTTTTACGGTCTTTAAGGTCCTTTCCAATCCCAACCATTCCATGGTTCTGTGAGTTAAGCACACAGTGCATATCCTCTTGGGTCTTGTCTCTTTTGCCCACACTATCTTTTTTTTCCCGGGTATTTTACTCCTAACTTTTTCCAGTTTATATCTCTTACTAGATATTTACACATTTCTTACTAACAAGAAACAAGAATTTTAAGATTACATTTCTTACTAAAAAAGAAATTCCCTTTTTTTTACATTCATGGCTGGCGGTCATGGGGAGGTGACAGCTGAGTGACACCACAGGCAGAGCAGGAAGGGAGGGACTCAGTACCTGAGATCAATCAGTGACAAACTGCCTGGGGAGGGCCTTTCATTGCTCAGACACCTGTGACTGCTGAGGAGCCCTTTCGAGAGAGCTGATGGGGCAGCAGATGGAGTTAAACACAGCTTAGAGAACTGGGAGAGAACGGGAGGAGGAGAGGCTGCTGCAGGACCTCCCAGCACTGGAAAATTTGGGGATGTGGAGCAGAAGGTGCTGAGGGGGAAAAGAACAGGGACAAGGATCCTGTTCCTTTGTGCTGGCTGAGGAAAACCTTTGGAGAATTAGAGCCGAGCACTGTCTGCACTTCTCGGGAGGTGATGTGGGGGATGAATGAGAGAGTTCTGGTACAACAGCCTCGACTGAAGAGGCTTCTGCCTCATTTCCCACCGGGATCTGCTCCTGCTTTGGCTCCTCCTGTTCCTTCCCCACGCAAATTCCTCATGGCACAGGCAGGAGAGTTCCAGCTGCAGCCAGGCTCCAGGCCAGAGCAGGAAGGTGCAGTGGAGAATTTGCCTGTTCCTGAAGTCTCAGCTGCATCCCCGCTCCCTTCCTGCCTGTCCTGCTGGCCCCGAGGAGCAGGGACGGTGTCTGTTGGCAGCCCGAGGCCCTCCGGGAATTGTGCAATGTGTTATCAATTCCGCAGGGGAAGATAATGTCTGTCACAGCTCCTGTGTCATCTCTGCTGATTAGTCTGATGCAAATGAGCTTTTAGCCTTGACACAGAGCCCGAGATCCAGGAGGAGAGAAGGATCCAGTGCAGTCCCGGAGAGCTGGACCACTCCAGGCACTCACAGCACCACCCTGAGAGAAGGAGCAGGATTTAGGCTTGTCTTTTCTGTTGTTTCTCCACCATTTTCACTTCGAAAATTTTCCTTTGGTCTGTGAATGAAGGTCTGTTGCTCTTCTGGTTCTGTCCATAGATTCGCACCAAAGCTGAGTAACTCTCACCCATCTCCTGTGGCTTTTCCCCAGCTTCCTGCACTTGGTGCTGCTCTGGGACACATTTCTCAGGGCTCATAGAAGACGGCTTCTGGACAAAGAGACCTTTGTACCTGCAAACCAAGGGAGAGAGAGGAAACACCTGAGGAAGGTCCCATTTGTGCTGCTGCTTTTCTAACCAGAACTGCACCTCAAACCCAGGCCTTTCCTTTCCTGTCTCCAACACCTGTTTCTGCTAAAAAGCCACCCAGCACCAGCCTCCCTGCCTGGAGAGATTGGTATTTTATTTAGGGCTGATCCATTTTTCTTTTAATTCAGATCAATGCAGGTTAATTGAGAGCAGCTTATTTTTACTTCTGTTGGTCTCTGCCTTCCAGGATCAATAGCAGTCATTTCCACTTAAACCGTTGTACCTTTACTGGAACTAGCAGAGCCCCCAGCCCTCCACGCAGCCCCATCCCTGTGGTTCCTGGTGCAATAATTCCAACGAGGCTCTCGTCAGTCTGGCTGCAGCGGCATCCTCGTAATGCTGCGAGGAAATGGAGCCGTGCTCAGCCCCGACCGGGGGAGATGGATTACAGCCTGCAACATTTGCACACTAAAAATACCCAGCGAGGGGCAGCCGTTCATTGATCCCTCCGCCTTAATGGGCCGCAGAAGGTCCCTCTGGCCACCCACTGCCACTAGATGGGGCGATGCGGCAGCGCTGCAGCCCGAGCCGTGCTTCACCTCCCTGGCACACACACTCAGGACATGCAGGAGCCCGGTGTTTCCACACCCCCGCAGTTTCGGTGGATACAAACCCCACCGTGGCATTCCCGGGGAGCGCTGGCCGTGTGGGGCTGGAGGAAA
This sequence comes from Bombycilla garrulus, assembly GCA_013400315.1. NCBI lineage: Eukaryota > Metazoa > Chordata > Aves > Passeriformes > Bombycillidae > Bombycilla > Bombycilla garrulus. The sequence goes on along the minus strand of VXBU01007726.1, from coordinate 57,399 downwards.
CACGGGTGTCCTGCTGCTGGCTACGTCTCCAGAGGGAAATCCTCAGGGATGGAGTGGGTTTGGGGCCAGGCTGCTGCATCCCACAGCACAAGGCTTTGTGCTTGGCCAGTGGAAAGTCATAGCATGTTTTGAGTTGGAAGAGACCTTAAAGCTCATCCCATCCTACTCACTGCCATGGGCAGGGACGCCTGCCACTAACCCAGGTGGCCCCAAGCCCCATCCAGTCTGGCCTTGGACACTTCCAGGGATGTAACAAATCTCTTCCCCTGGATCCTGGATGGCTCAGAAACGTGCCCGTGTGACTGCACTGGTTGTGCAGACTTTCATACTAAAAACTTAGAATTTATGTCAAATCCAATGGGCAGCACAGTGGCCCAAAGGTGCCACTGTCCCCTTGCTCTGCCTGCTCCCGCCTTCCCTGGCTCCCTGGCCATCATCCCCATGCACCCAGCTCTTCCCTCTCTGTTCTAACAGCTGAGCAGTCGTCCGCTTCCATCACCTGCCATGGGAGCCTGTGAAAGCATTGCAGGAATACTTTCTGGGTTGTTGTCAGCTGACCTGTGAATGGAGAGCCGAGCCAGGTGGGCACAGAGGAGGGAGATCCTCCGCAGAACATCAATTCAGTGTTTAAAGTACCTTTTCCTCTCAATCACTGGGCAGAGGTTGGCTTTAGCTGGAGTTTTTGTGGAGTAGTTTCCTGCTCCCATGGCTCTAAGGCCACCTGGGCAGGTGAGGACCAGCTCTGGGGGCTGCTGTGTCTTTTCCAAGGGAAGGAAAAGTGGAGCAATGGGAAAGGGAGCCATCAAAACAATGCCAAAGTCCTTTCCTCCCTCCTCTTCCCTGGCAGAAACCCCAGATCCCTGTGTTTGCTGCCCTTTCCAGACCCGACAGATTGAGACCTCCCAACCCAGCTGATGTTTGGGGAAGAGAAGAATTACCAGTTTCCTGATGGGTAAAACCACGGACAGAGCAGGCAGCAAGTTCTGGTCATAAATGTCAGGGAATAATGGCTTTGGCCCCTACCCCTGGAGCAGAACTGATTTAAAGGGTCGTTAAAAAGGGTTGGTGTCCATAAGGGTGGCACACAGGGTCTCCAGCCCAGCTCCTTTATTTTCTCGGGCTGGATTCACCAGGGCCGTGGGTTTGGAGAAGCCATATGTCAGATAAATGTGTCTAATTGATTTCTGGACCTGCAAGGAGTGTAAACATTTTACCAGTCAGAGAGCAGCTGATCGGGAGAGGAGGTGGGAGGGGAAAGGGCAGGAGAAAGTCTGGTGTGAAGCTGAGGGGAGTCTCGGAAAATGACTTTTGTCTGGCCCCATCAAACCCCAACTCACCGCGCCCTCTCCGTGGGGTTCCCTGGTAATGGAGTCGCTCCCAGGGCAAAAGTTAACTCCAATTAGAGGCTGTGCAGGGAGGGGTTTCACTCCCACGTCTCCCCGCAGGAGCCGTGTCAGCTCCCGTTACGGAGATGGGCCGGGCAGCAGCTGGGAACAGCGTGTGGACAATGAGGGGTGTCCTGGGAATCCTTCCTGCGAGGACACAGCCCGGCCCCGCCGCTCCTCCTCCTCCTCCTCCCTCCCGGCCATGGGCAGCTCGCACCCAGCCCTTCTCTCCTTTGAACCGTCCTACATTTGCAAAGGCGTACCCCACCAGAATTGTTCCTTGAGGACATTCCCCAAATTTCCCCCTAAAAACCGTCTCTGTTCCTCATCCCTCCTCTGTTCCTCATCCCTCCACACAGCCCCTGTTTTAACCCCTTGTTTGCCTAGCCCCCCTGGGGACGCTGGGTGAAGCCTGATGGGACCAAAGAGGGAAAATCCAATGCCAAGGCTGAGGCTGCCCTGCAAAAACGATGGTCGAGAACCAAAACCCAAGTACAAGCAGGTGAGTGTTGGAACAGTGTCACCTGTGTCCCTGGGACTTCTCTAAAGAGGTGGCTGTGAGTGCTGAGGAGTGGGACCACAGTGTCACCCCATGTGAGAACCCTCTGGAAACCTCCCCCACTGTCGCCAGCCCCACCAGGGCGGTCCCCAGGACCCCACTCTGGCTGTGTTTTCTTTCTCGCCTCAGCCTTTTTTTGTCACCTGCCAAGGATGAGCTGGCCAGGTGGTAAACAGATATGGAAACCAGAGATCCTTCATCTCTTAGAAGCCTTCAATTCAACGTCCAAGATTTTATTCCAGAGCCACAAAGAGCAGGGAGGATTTCGGATTTCTCCTTCTGAGCAGGAAAAATAAAGTCCATTAGAAATCTCCTTCTACTCAATAAATAATCAGCTTTACTGAGGCTTTTAATTAAACAGCAACACTGAACAGAACTACTTAATTTACAAAATATTGTGGAGCGTTTATTGGAATAAAACACAACAAATTCTGTTTCAAACTATATTTTTCTTCCTTTTCCCCCTCTCCAAGCCTGTGTCCTGCAAAGCTTTCACTCCACTTGAATTTAATAAGCCAGCTCACCTGAACAGCACTGAAACCTGTTCAATAAATCCAAGGCAAAAGAGAGGAAAAAGTGGGGAATAGTTAGAAAATGTTGGAACGTATTGATTTAGGGGAAGTTGGGGGTTTGGGGCTTGAAAATTATGATTTTGTTAAACAAAAATTGCATTGCTAAAATGAGTAATGACAAGCACAAACAGGTTAAAGCTGACGTCTAAATAGCTGCTGAATTGAATGTTTTGGGAAGAAATAGAGTTAAACATCAGGTGTGTGTGTGTGTGAGTATCTGAGTTACATTTTTAAATTTTTTTTTCCTCTGCATGGAGAGAAAAAAGAAAGACCTAGCCTCACTGTGTATCCAAACCGAATTTTTCCTCCAGTGACTCAGTGGGATTCGCTGTTGGTGCAGGCTGGGGCAGGAGCTGCGGTTCTTCCACCTCCCACCCATCCCTACAGCCGCGCTCTCAGCCCCTCGCTGTGCCCGGCCCCGCCGTCTGCGTGTGCCCTGCGGCCACCAGCAGCCACCAGCAGCCAGGGTGGCTCTTTGTGGTTATGCCTGACAGCTGACGCCGGCTCCGGTGACCCCGCGGGCCGAGCCCCCCGAGCCCCCGCACAGCGTCTGGCGGCTCCCGGGCCCGGCCGTGGGCGCTGGGAGCGGCCAACCCGCCCACCACGGCTTTTCAAGCCCAGGCCGGGCTGTCCCAGCTGCCGGCTGTCGGGTTTGCGGGGGGAGGAATAGCTCTACACCGGGATTACGAGGAGGCGGAAACCGCCAGCAGCAGCGCTGCAGCCCCGAGCCAGCGGCAGATGGAAATCCGTGCGGCTGGAGGCTCCAGATGCGCTGGTCCGGCCCCAGCTCTCCCTGCACGGGTTCCTGGCTTAGATTGCTCAGATCCAGCTTTCCCTGCATCGGGTTCCTGGGCTAAATTGATCAAATCCAGCTTTCCGTGCAAGGGGTTTCTGGGTTCAAACTGGTCAGAACCAGCTTTCCCTGCAATGAGTTCCTGGGTTAAGTTGATCAAATACAGCTTTCCCTGCATGGGTTCCCAGGTTAAAGTGCTGACAGAAGGATCCGAGGCTCGGTCAGGATTCAGAGCGAGGAGCCAGCAGCAGGAGCAGCGTTCGCTGCCGTTGAACCCCTTCCCTGCTCTCCCTCCAGCTCCCGGAGGAGATGACCTCTCTCTTTGCCTCTCAGCCACCCGCACTGATTTTTATTCCAACCTCACTGAACCTCGGTCTCGGTGGGGTTGGAGGTGAGAGGCTCCAACTCCGGGAGCCTCACCCGAGCTGTGAGCAGCATTCGGGGCCGAGTGGGGCCATGGTTGCCCCATCACCAGGGTCACTGGGACAGGGAAAATCCCACACCAGGGATTCCATCATTATTCCATCCATCCTGCACATTTCTTTCCGTGCTGATATAACCTCACCGCTGTTGTTTGAGAGCACCTCAGGCTGGCATGGAGCCCTTGCTGTGTGTGGTACCTGGAGCAGTTTGGTTCCCAGGGTCTCTCTGTGACCCCGCCATGGTGGCACAGAGCCAGAGGGCAAATAAGGCCTCTGCAACACGGAGAAAGGCCAAGGGGGGCCTGGAAGTCCCAGGTGTCTGCATGGAGGGCGAGATTCCCAAAGAAATGGAAGTACAGAGACTTTTTTAGCTGTGAACCTTGGCACCAGGGAACTCCCAGCTGCTTGGAGCTGGCTGCAGAGGAGCTGTGTCTGCTTTTATGAGGGAAAGGCTGAAGGATGCAGCTGGAAGGCTCTGAGACTTGGGAAGGAGCTGGTGTTTGCAGCAAGCTCCTTGAAGGGACAGGACACGGCTGTGCAAGACAGGCCATGGATAATGCAACGGTCCCCCGGGACAAGGTGGGGCCGTCCCTCTGGCCGTGCTGGTGGAGGTTTGGGTGCCTAATTCCCTGCGGGATGCTGAGTACAGCGGGATAGCCCAGAGCCATCCAGCTGGAGAGTGCAGCCGGGGGCCGGGAAGAGCAGGGTGGCAGCGGGTGGCTCCTGCAGCATCTGCCCTTCGCCCAGCGCGCTGGGAGAGCCGCCGGGGGGGCGGGGGAGCGAGTGTCAGCCGGTGCCCAAGAAGTCGGGCTCTCATTTCCTCCCCACAGACACCGATTGGCCGGGCACCAGCCCGTGCTCGAGAGACACGGATCGGGTGGCCGCGGCTCGCATTATCGGGCGGCTTCCCCGCCGCGGTTGTGTCCGTGTGTCCCTGCGCTGCAGATCGGGTTACGGCACCTCCACAAAGCCCCAGCCATGCATTATTCAGCCGCTGTGCTACCGTAGATGTCGGGGTGAGGAGCTGAGCCCTGCGCCTGCCTGAGCGAGCTGGGCCCAGGCAGCTCCCGAGCCGGGGCTGATGTTGTAAATCAGACCGAGGATGAGCAGGATGCGAGCAGGAGCTGGCGGAAACCACCCGGAGGTACCTGGCTCCAGGAAGGCTTTATTTAGCACGAGTGAAACCCACGCTGCGAATTCCCGTCAGAGGGAACCAGCGGCTTCCCGCCCGCGCCGCCGGGACGTGGGGAACCTCTCCGTGGGTCAGACTGCGGGACGTGGCTCTGACCTCCCCGACCGCCGGCTGAATCGGAGGCAAAAAGCCGGTCGGTGGCATAAACCTCATCCCCGGGAGGCTCCGTGTCCGGGAGAGCCGTGAGGAGGGAGCAGCCAAGGGGTCTTGGCCGTGACTCTTTGTTCCGAGCATCATTCCCGGCTCCCGGCTGTCAGCGCTGGGCACCCGGAGACGTTCAGTGAATGAGAAACGCCCGGGACAGAGTAAAAGAAATACTCGTGCACTGTTCCCTACCGGAGAAAAAAAAAAAAAATTCCCCCTGGGTTGAGTCTTTCGGGAAACGTTGTTTTGCTGACACTTGGGGTTGGTGGGAGAAATCCCTTCAGATGGAATTTCAGTTGGGAAACCAGCAGACAAATGAAAGTGAGCAGAGTTGATGGCAGCGAAGTTGGGGTTTATTACAGTCACAGCTGAGTATCTTATTTTGGTTCCACATCAACTTCATTCTAATTCATGAAACTCATTTTTCTTTTACAGTTTTCTCTCTTTTTATAAATAATCAAGTGAAAACACAAGCATTACAGAGCAATAAAACTGGGATATCCCATTCACATAAGCCAGGCTCCCACACTGCCTTTCTCCAAATACTATCTTTTCCAATAAAACCTGGTCTCAGCCTTTTCTGTCGGAGCTCCAAGTTCCTGCATTGCTCCATGTCTCTCATAAATGCACCTGTAAATTAAATGTCCCAAGTGCCAAAACCATAAACCCCATCAGAGTTCTGTGCAGGTGGGGGTTATCCAGCAGCCCCACCTGCGGAATAACCTCTCATAAATTCCCAGTTTATGCCATCCAGGTTCTGGGCTGGATCAGTGCATCTTTCCCGTTCCACTTTCCTGCGTCTCCTTCTGTTGGCAGTTGGGATGTGGAGCAGGAGAAGGTGATGGGAACACCAGAAAGATTCCCAGCTTTGCCAGGTTTTAAATCTGAAATCCTGGGCAGACCCAGGATCCAGGGAGTTTCTGGATCAGCAAGTCCATGGAGAAATTCCCACTTTGGGTATCAGTGGTGTGTCCCCAAGAATCCAACAACACTAGACCTCCTGCTGTCCTCTCCCTGCCTCCCCTGGTGAGGTTTGTAGGCTTTGTCCCCATCCAGCTTTCCTTTCCCAGACTCTGGCTCCCAGAACTGCTTCCCACATGGATCTGTGCTGGCACAAGTCTCTCACTCCACGCTGTGCTCTGCAACTTCCCTGGCCGAGCCTTGCTGGCCAAGCCTTTTATTTCTCAATGGACAAGCTTAACAGTGATGTCTTGGGTTTTTAAAAATAGTTAATATTTAAATATTAATTGAACCATTAATTACATCTGAGCCCCAGAACAAAACAGCTGTGAATAATTAATGAGAGGGCCTATGGTAAATGCCTCTAATAATTCACAAAGCGACCAAACCAGGTATTTCCAGAGCATTCAGAGGGAGGAGAAGCAGGGAATGGGGACGGAAGGAAATGCAGGAACATGAGGGAAGGGGCTAAAAGGCAAGATGGAGCATTATGGGCTGTTTGATGCTGTTCTCCCAAGGGTTTCTCAGCATCATTTAGGCACCCTGGTCCAGTGGAAGGACGGCAGGGGGCTGGGACTGGGTGGTTTTGAGGGCCCTTCTGACCCAAACCATTCATGACTTCTCTGATTGCTCATCTCCATAACATCCATCTTCTGGGATGGGATTTCCTCTGGGATTCGTACTGGGAACGCTGAGCCCCAGGGATGCTGGGGCAAAAGCAGCCCTAGGAATATCATCAGGCTGACTCCCTCTCCCATATATTTTGGACCATGCCTCTCTGAAACACCAGGATTTCTGGACCCCATGGAGGTGGCTGCTGTCTGACCAACTTGTCCTGCAAGAGACATGGTCCGTGAGCAAAAGGTTTTTGTTCCCACCCTCTGCTCCCACCTCCTTCCAGATGTTTCAAACTCTCCCTCTGGAGCTGCGGTGAGGAAGGCAATGCTCTGTAAATCCATGCACACACTTTACATGGCCTGGGAAAGGGCTCGTTTAGGATACTTGCATTTGATAGGTACTATTCTTAATTACAGGTGCTTTGAGCTTCAGGTAAGGCCAAGGACTTCAGCACTGAGCACGCAGGTGCAGAACACCTCTCTGAGCCTCCTGGAGCTGGGCACTAAGCGGTGCCTTTGTGCTTTGTTTGTGCGGGAGGCTGTGACTAATGACCCCATTCAGGAGCAGCTTCTCCGGGGCTGGCCAAGGCTGGGAGGCAGAGATTCCATCTCCAGGAGCTGCCTGCGAGGAACAGGTCCTGGAGGTGATTGCTGGGTGTTCCTCTGTGACTCCTGGAGAGAGGATCATGCAGGGCATGGATCGAGTCAGAGACTCGTGGAATGGTTTGGGTTGGCAGGACTTTAAAGCTCCTCCAGTGCCATCCCCTGCCATGGCAGGGACACCTTCCACTGTCCCAGGCTGCTCCAAGCCCCATCCAACCTGGCCTGGGACACTGCCAGGGATCCAGGGGCAGCCACAGCTGCTCTGGGCACCCTGGCACTCCCACAGCAAACAATTCCTGCCCAATATGCCACCCATCCAGCCCTGCTCTCTGGCAGTGGGAATTCCATTCCATGTCCATTCCATGTGTCCTTCCCTTCATCCCTTGTTCCCAGTCCCTCTCCAGCTCTCCTGGTGCCCCTTTAGGCACTTGAAGGGGCTCTGGAGCCTTCTTTGCTCTGGACACCCCCAGCTCTCCCAGCCTGGCTTCAGAGGGGCTCCAGCCCCAGAGCAGCTCCATGGCCTCCTCTGGACTCGCTCCGGCAGATCCAGGTCCATTTTATGCTGGGATCCTCAACGCAAATCCTGCTCTGGCACTGCCCATCTCACTCCATATCCAGAGAAAGCCCAAGCAGCCAGTTTGGAATTGTCTTTAGGCACTAGTGCTATGGAAGGGGAATCCCAACTCTGCCTACACAACAGGCAGCCCAGGGAGACTTTCCCTGCTTGCAATTGCAGTGGGCAATGATTGCGTCCCAGCCCGAAAGCAGCCCGTCAGGGATGTGTCCCGATCCCATTTGCCAGCCTCTGCTGTTGGAGGATAACCCCATCCTGGCTCCGTGGTTGATTGACAGCCATTAAATGTGCACGGGCTGTGTCCCGCGGCGCCCTACGGAAAGGGGACACACATCCCACTGTCACCACGGCAGCCTCTCCTTGCGAGGGGTGAAAACGATACAAGTCAGCATGTGCTGGGGAACTGTGATCCTCTCAAGCATCTTAACGACCGTGTAATCAGCAGCCATCAGGGCCCGGCTGATGAAGTGGTGCCACTCCCCCCTGCCACAGAAAGGGTTCACTAAATGTGGCTTTGTGCCTCCTCAGAGATGAAAAATTAACTGGCCTTCTTCAGCTTCTTGACCTCCTCCTAATCTATGCAGGAAAGACATGGAGCCCTTTCTGCCTCTGATATCCACAACTTTGAGTTCTACAGAGAGTAACAAAATGGATCAGAGTAATTATTATCAATGTCTCCTGCTCTGTCCATGTGGATGCAACATTTATAAATTAACCAAAAACACTTGCAAATCTGCATAACCAGTTCCCCGTGTTTCTAATGCTTTCAATTTATCCTAATAGATATTTAATGAATACTTTATAAAGCCTTAGATGGGGAATTTTAAAATCAATGGTGCTATTTTATTGCTGTTTGTATTATGTTTATTTGGCCGGTGGTTCAGCCCTCTGCTGCCCATCGATTTCAGACCTGGATCAATGAAACCAGTTTTCAGCTTAAATACCTTGGGGTGCAACGGAGAAGGTGGATCTGGGGGTAAAGGGCTCTTTGGCAGGTGGAGGCTGGCTGAACTCACACCCCAAGGGTAGCACAGGTAATCCAAGATACTGTCCTTGCTCTGCTCTCCGCTTACCTGCGGCTTCTGGGGTGACAACAATTCATCATCCTGGAAGCAGCCCTGCTCTGAGGGGGCACTCAGCACATTTGGATCCCTCGTTTTCCACAAGCTCTGACCCAGTGAGGGGGGTTTATCCCCATTCAACTCATGGATATTCCCCTAAATACCTCCAAAATCCTGGCACAAGTCTCCATGGGTTGTTGGCCACTCTGCCTAGAGCTGATGGATAAATACAGAGCTTGAAAGTTTTTTCCCAGTAGTATCAGGCTTGCCCAGTTCCAAATCCATTGTTCCATCTCTGGTTCTCTCCAACTTTTTAAGTCACAATCACCCACAGCCCTGTGTGGATATCAAATCGTTCCCAGCCTGGTGAAAGAGCTTTCACAGGGGTGAAGAGCTCCAAGTTCCAGAACAGTCTGAGGTCAGGGTTTATCTCTGGCAGCAGTGACCTGACTTTGGGTCCCTTCAGGAAGTGATGGGAATCATGCTCAAGGCATCCCCAGGGATCCTGGAGCTTTCCGTCAAGAAAAGACTATCTTCTCTCATCACTGCCCTTGTGAGCAGCACGTAGCTGAGCCCTGCCACCCTCCCTTGCTCTCTTGACACTCCCATGCTTGGCCTGGCCAGGCTGTTCTCACATTACCTGGGAGGTTTTCAGATTTAGGAAATAAAATCCCAGATCACATAATTCCTGACATATCCTTTCTTGCTCTCCCTGCAGCTCCTTCACTCCCCCCCACAGCTGCTGCCTGTGGAGACCTGCTCTGGTGGCTCAGCTGCACCTTGGTGTTAATGCATCACCCAGGGCACTCACCAGGGCTCCCAGCAATGGGTCATGGAGGGTTCAGTCCCTCACATGTCTGCTGGGCACAGCCAGACTCACACACAGCTTGGGGTGAGCCCTTGCTGTCCCTCACCTTGGCCAGCCCGGGCTGGGCAGCTCCAGGTTTGTCCCCAAAGTCCCATCCCTAAGACTTCTGCACCTCCTTGTGGGGACCTTGCTGCTCTGGAGCTGCTGCTGCCCTTGGGAGCACAGAAGCTCCAAGGGCTGGAGCTCTGGTCCCCCAAGCAGGGCTGGTTAATCCTTCCCACTGTCTCTGTGCATCCCTTTCCCTTCCAGCCCTCTGGACATATTCCCCATCCAGCCCTTCTCTGCCTCCTGCATGGACTCCCAGCATTTTGGAATTCAAAGATCAGCCTCTCTTTCCTCTGCCCTTCAGCTCCGAGTGCCCTCAGGGCACAGCCCAGGAAAATCTACTGGTGGCTGAGGTCCTCAGGGACAGCGGATAAGAGAGGGGACAATCTGGGAAGGTCTGTGGGTCAGCCCATAGCCTGGAGGGTTCTTAACCCTTTCTCCCCCAGGTCCTGCCTGGAAGAATTCAGTCTATTAGAAAGGACAGCAAAGATTTATGCATGAAGGTCAAATAAACCATCCCACCCAGATATTCCCTCATCCTGTCCCTGATAAATGGGGGGAATCTCTCCTGGAGAGTTTGTTACATGCTCTCCTATCATACACTCCCCTCTCCTCTGGCTGCAGGTGCATCCAGAGGGATTTGACACCTTATTGCTCCTGCTGTTTTGGTGGGAAGCTTAAAATTTGTCTTGTGTCCAAACCTGGGTACAGCGGTGTTGGCCGTGCACCTTTGTCTGGAATGACCCTCCCCTGGCATGAGCCTCATGGCTCCAGCACGTGGCTGCTGACCAGGACAGCCAGGAAGACACGTCAGGTATGAGGACTGAGCCCACCTCAGGGGGTTTCTTCCAAGCTTTGACTGCTTTTCCCCAGACCAGGCTCCCTTTGGATGGGCCTTGTCGTGGGGTCACCCGGGGGTGGCCAGTGACCTCTGGGCTGCTCACCTGACTGCTCTGAGGAGAGGAAAAGCCCTTACCACCAGCCCTGAGTGACCAGACCACCAAGGAGGACACTGGGAGGGTCAGCGACAACGGGGAAAATGGGGTTAGAAATAACCTGAGACACAGGGTGGTTTTGATCCCATTCCCAGGAGATGCGGGTGTCGGGAGAGCACAGCTTTGTCTGCTCTGAAAGGACAGAAACTGCTGTAGGGATAAACTTTCCCTGCTTTGGCTGCTTGGCTGAGCCCTGCGCTTGCTGTCCCCTAGGAGAGGGGACAAAGCGCTCTCCTGTCACCGGATCACCCTGCGAGGGCTCCCGGCTGCTGCGAGTCACCTGCCCGGCCTCATCCCGGTCTTGTCCTCGCCTGGACCGGCGCTGAGCCGCTGCCCGAGTGCCGTTCTTTGCCCCCAGAACAAAACCAGGCACATGGAGCAGCTGTCACTGCGCCCAGAGCCGCTGTCACTGCGGAGATGCTTGGGGCTGGGATCCTCTCCCGTGTCCCACCCGCAGCTGTTGGGGCTGTCCCTGTGCCTCTGCATCGTCTCCGGCCCCTCCACTGACAGAGCAGCAGGATGGGCTTTTCCTCCTCTGGACGAGCAGGGCTAGAGGGAAGCTGGGAATGGCGCTGGGGGTGGCAGAAGTGTCTGGGACAGAGGTGACAGCATGTCCACACCCCAGGTACATCCACAACTTCCAGCCATTTGTGGATGTATCTGAGACTGGTGCATAAGACTCATTTATTCAGGCAAGCTTTTCTGCCTGCGGGTCTCCCAGAAGCAAAACTATTTTATCAAGTGGCTTTGACACTTGGAATTCCTTGATTTGCTTTTTGCTTATTTCCCTTCCCTGCTCCAGGAGAGTCAGGATTGAAGGTGTTGCTCTTCTTCAGCAGGGCTGTCTCAGGTCAGAGAGAGCCTCTGCTCCCAGCTCAGCCCCTCCAGGCTTAATGGGGACAAATTTTTTTGGTAGGACAAGAGTGAATTGTTTTAAACTGAAGTGGTGTGCATTGAGTTTGGGTATTGGGAAGGAATTTTTCACTGGGAGGGAGGGAGGCCCTGGCACAGGCGCTCAGAGAAGCTGATCCCTGGCAGTGTCCAAGGCCAGGCTGGCCAACAGCTGAAAAAAGTTGAAATGAAGGTGAGTCCCAAAATTACTTAATAAACTTCATGTCAGTCCTTGATGATTTAATGCACTTTCTTTTTTTTGTTCATGTTTGGTTTTTATTTTTTAAAATTCTGTTTAGAGACTTACAGAAAATTTAAAAAACCCCAAACAAACAAAAAAACNAACCAACCAACAAAAACCTCAAACCCTAAGAGTTTTCCTAAGGAGAAGAGTCTGATTCCACTTCAAAGGAACAAAAATTCTGTAGAAGGCTGAGATATCTTGCCTGGAAAAGGAGCAGGGTAATCTGTCTAATGAGCACCAGAGCAACAAGTATTGCTCATGTAAAGATTTTTCCTCGGGTTGTGAAGTTTAGGGAACAACAAAAATTAAACCTTCTCAGAAACAACCCATTCTTGGAGATATCAGAAACAATCCACTATTAGAACTCAGGAAACCAAATAATTTTTTCTTCCATCAGATAATCCCAAACTGACACTTTTTGAGTCATTAGAAACACAAACACAGATTATGTAATGAAAAAAGCTAATAGGAGATAAGAAAATGAAAAGAAAATGTAGGTTTTAGTTTTAGTTTCTTGGTTTTCCAACACAGAAATAAATTTTTCAAGGAGCTGAAATGGTTTCCATGAACACTTCTGTGCAATCACGAGCCTATTTTTGTGAAAATAAAAGCTTTAGCAATTTTTTTTTTTAATTTCCCATTTACACCATTTCTTTAGGGGCTCAGTTTGGGAAGAATCAGCTTTCTGGAGAGAGAACTTGGGAAATTTTGTCCGTCCTTAGTGCTGGGAGCGGATCCTTAAAGCCAGGAGCTGGGTTCCGAGTCCTGGCTTGGAGGTTCAGGAGCCGGACCCACCCCTAGAAGGTGCAGAGGAGCTCCGAGCCCTGATGGGGTTGTTAAACACGGGATGCTGCAGGACACGAGGGACAGTCCTGGACACAGAGCCGCATGTGGGAGCACCAGGGATGTCCCCCACAGAGCGATGATGCTCTGCTTTACGCCCTTCCACCCTGCTGCGATTTTTGGCAGCCCCGACGCGGCCCCGCTCCCCCCGTGGGCCCCTCGTACCGCTCCCAGGAGCTGAGCGAGCCGTGGCTCCTGCGCGGGGTAATTGAAGCAGCACGCAGAGCATATGGCCAGGCAGGGCTCCCTGCTGCTGCACCAGCTGGGAACTGGGTGCTGGGGGCAGCAGGCAGGACCGGCCCTGTCTCCCTGTCTGGCTGCTCGCCCTGCCCCAGCGGTCTCCAAATGACTCCTCTTAGGGAGGCCCGAGCTCCAGGCTCTCGCTGCTGGCTGGGTGCCGCTGCAGGGGGATCCAGGGTTCGGCAGGGGGATCCAGGTTTGTGCTGGGCATCCCGGCACTGCTCCCTTTTCCTCGCCCCCGGCTCCCCCGTGAGGGTGTTGGCTCCCCGTCTGCCAGCCCGGCTGCTCTGCCCCCTCCTTCTGCCAGGTGCCAGCTCTGCTTCGAGATTTAGAGTCCCGGGTAGGGGTTCTGGTATGCTGGGCCCCTGCCAGCAGCCAGATGGGAGAGGGTCCCCCGTTTCCCGTCAGAAGACACTTTGCAAGTGAACTTGAGGTGCTGCAGAGGCCTAGAACTGTCTGTGTTCCCCTCCAGAGCTGTTTCCCACTCCATCCTGGGGATCTCTGAGCCCCTATGGGGTGCAGGAGCTGGGGGTACACAGAGGGAGAAATGTCCCTTCGAGGGTGGTCCTGCCACTACAGCTCCGGTTACTGCCGAGGGCTGAGCGGGGCAGGGAGCAACAGGATGCAGGTGGGGCTGGGAATGCACCTCAGGTACCCCATGGGGAGCCCTCACACTGCCCAGACACCTGGACATCTCTGGATTCTGAAGCCAGATCCTCCACAAGGTGAAGCACCACCATGCCCAGCTCCATGTGACCATGTCCCACCTGAGGGGGATCTGCTGGGCACTGCCCACGCCTCCACCCCCTCCTGTCTGAGCTGAACAAGCACATGGGGCAGCATCGAGTGTGTCCCACAGGGGGTGACAGGCCCTGCCCAGCACAGCAGGTCCTTGCTCCCAGCTGCAACCCCTGTGTCTTGGGGTTAGAACCATTCAGCTGCCAGATGTTTCCAAGCTACCCCTCCGAGATACTCCTGCCCTGAGGAGGTATTTGGGATGGACGTGGTGAGCCAGGGTCCCTTCCAACTCTGCCTTCAAGAACATCATGAAGAGAAAGGTCTGTGAGCTGGGGTAGGAAGGTGGGAGGTTTTCCCTGAATCCTCCAAAGAATAAGAATTGGACCATCCAGAGCAGAGGCAAATCCTTCCCCATTCACTGCCCTCGAACCAGATTTGCCTCCAGTGCCTCTCTCTATCCTGCACTGGGTACGCGGTCAATGCTGTTTTTGATGGAGGGACTCCCCGTTCCTTCTGATCCCAGGGATGCCCCTGGGAATGGCTCCCTCTCTCTGCTCTCGTCTGGTTCACCCAGAAAGAGGAGATGTCCTTCTTCCAGTTTTTCCCGCTGGCTGGTGGAGCCATGGCCCTCCAGATCTGAACTGGAGGTGAGTGGTCCACGACATCCAGGAGCCACTCCTGAGCCACCTGGTTCACACCGTAACTGGGATTCACTCCAAGGTGAAATATTTGGGATCAGTCTAAGTCTTCAGGATCACATCTCCATGTCCTGGCAAAAGCTGAGGAGGTGACAAAGGCTCCAGTTTCTCCAGCACCTGCTGGGCTCATCCTCAAGGATGGTCCCGGAGCTTCTCCTCCTGGGTGTAGGGACAGTATCCCAGCCACCAGTGCTGGGGCCCCCAGCTGGATCCCCATGGGGGGAGGGGGTAGGGGGGACTTAATGGCAAGGAAAGGGGCTTCATTTGGGCCAATTATTCTCAAACTGAGGAGGAGGAAGCCGTCATTCTGGTGTTTCCTTTTTTCCCCCCTCTTTTTCTATTTGTTGTGTGTAGTTTTTTTTTCACACTCTGGCAATGGCTGAATATCACACAAGTGCCCTGTCAAGAGATATATTCAATAAACACTTGACACCCAAGCTCAGGAATACATGGCCCGTGGCAAACATGAATTATTCAAATGGAAATCAAGATAATTTTGCTTCTAACTCAGAAAACCAAGACTCTCTCTTTCCTTCCTTATTTTTCCTCTCTTTCTTTCCTAATTTTCTTCCTGTTCTTTCTTTCTTTTTATTTTCTTAGCATTTCTTCCTTATTCTTTCTTTCACCTTCTTCGTCTTGCTGGAAACCCTCCCTGCATTCATTTCCAGGGAACTTCCTTTGCTGAATGAGCCAAGGTGAGGACCAGGAGGAGCCTTCTTTGGATGAGGAAGGAGATCCTCTGCCTGTTTGTGCCCTGGAGCTGCTGGAGATTTTCGAAGGAGCTTGGGATGGTGAGACCAGGTGTCCTGGAGGTGCTGTGGCAGTGAGATTTTGGATCATCCAGCCAAAAATTCATCTCTCAGTCCAACACAACTTGTTTGGGAGAAGCTAATGCCACAGCTGCTCTTTGGGATGCCTTTCCTGCCTGCTTGGGCCTTTCCTTTGCCCAGGTCAGTGGTGGGAGTTGGTTGGGATGGGATGGGATGGGCTGGCGGCAGGAGGTGTTTGGGGTGCTGGGAGCTGCTTGGGGATGCCTCCTCAAGGAGGACCCGGGTGGACTCGTGGGATTAGCAGTGGGCTGGAGAGCTGAAAGGATGCAGGACAGGGCCACAAGATAGAGGTAATGGCAATGAGCAAGTCTGGAGGAAAGCAAGGGACTTCTTTTCGCTTCCTCTCCCTCTCATTTCATACCAATCCAGCCTTGAGCCCATCAGCTCCAGGTGGGACCAAAGGCTTTGGCTACTGGAGACTCTTCCTGAGCCTAGGAATGAGCAAGAATGAGAAGAGCCAGAGGTGACTCTCAGGAAGGCTTTAGGGAAGGGCTGCCTTGGCCAGAGCCATGGGAACATTGTCCTGTTTCCTACCCCTGTTTGCAAGGTCTGTTTACAGCTGCTCATGGATTTCTCTTCCACAGATTGATGGAATTTTGGCCTCAGCACTGACTCAGATGTGGACTGAGGTTCTTCACTGAATCAAAACCAGAACTGAAAGAGTTTTCTTCTGGGCAGAAACTTACTGGCTTTTGGTATGGAGCTTGGATGCCTCCAGGAACAAGAGGAACTATCCAAAGCAGCACTTCAGAGCTCTGCAGGCTTGGAGATGGGCACACACAAAGTGACATACGTGTCACAGTGCTGGTCCCACCAAGAGTCTGCAGTGCTTTAGGACTCACAGGGGCTGCAAGATGGGTCAGAAGAAAAGTAATCCCACCAGCAGACCATGATATCCCAATCCCACCAGCAGTCCAAGGTGGCCTCTGTCCCACCAGCAGTCCATGGTGTCCTAATTTCACCAACAGTCCACAGGATCTCAATCTCACCCGAAGTCCATGGTGGCACAGAGCCATCAGCATTCCATGACATCTCAAATCCCTCAACTGTCTATGGCATCCCAATCCCACCAGCAGTCCACAGTATCCTAATTCCACTAACAGTCCATGGGATCTCAATCTCACCAGCAGTCCATGGTGGCCCAGTCCTGCAGCATTCCATGGTGTCCCAGTCCCACAGCAGTCCGTGGTGTCCCAGTCCCACAGCAGACCATAGGATCCCACCTGCCAGCTCCTGGCAGACCTTCAGAGCAGGTGGGACAGGGAAGACCCTTCCCAAGGTTGCTTCCCTCCCTCAAAGCTGCTCATAACTTGACAGCTCCCCTTCCTCCCTTCCCTGGTAACACCCCCTGGGTAGGAGGAGGCTTTATCCAGCTCCAGCCTTCCTTCCTCTCCCGTTCTCCAACGCTGTTGGCAAGGCTGGAGCTTCCCTCTTCTGGTGAATGGCCGTGGTTACTTGTGAGGTCGGGACTGGCTGTCAGCCAGTCCCAGCCCAGCAGAGGGATCTAATGGCCCCGGCGCCAGGCACTTCAGAGGCAGGAGAATGTGGGTCATCTGTGACATCATCTCTCGGAAAGGTGGGGGTGGAGAAGACAGGGGGAAGTTATCATTTAAATTTGGAGAGGAGCTAACTGGAAATTTGGGCCATCAGGAGAGTAATGGGTCGAGAGGAAGAGCTGGGATATTAATAGAGCTGGTTTCTGTAATAGCTGGAGCAAGCAAGGCATGGACGACCACAGAAAGTGTCCTGGCAGGAGCAGGCTGGGACCCCCAGGGCGCTGGGAGCATCTGCTCAGATTTCCATGTAAAATCTTCCTCTGCATCCCAGGACCCCAGCAAGCCTCTCATCCTGCTCCACACTTCCACCCCACCTCCATTCCATCCTGACTGCTCCTGCCTCCTAGCTATAGATGTCATCTCAAGAAACCCTCAGAGAAACCCCAGTGTGTTCATGGGGACCTCTGTGGAGTGTGGTGTGGGTCCATTTGTCCCTCCCTGCCTGGCTGCTGGTACCATCCGAGCCCAGTTCCTTCTATCCACAGCCCTGAGGAGTTTCCATGCCAAACCAGGTGGATGCAGCATCCCCACCCAACTTCTGGTTGCCTTTGTAGATGAAGGTCTGGACAGCCTCTCCCTGCTCACTGTCTGGGAGCCCAGGGAGACTTTGGTGTCTCCATCCTTGGAGAGGTTCAAACTCCACTGGACAAACCCGCTCTGACTGGCCCTGCTCCACACAGGGAATTGGGCTGGAGGCCTTCATGTATCCCTTCCAAACCATAGAATCCATGGATGATTTGGTTTGGAAGGGACCTCATATATCATTGAATTCCCATCTCCAAATCTGGAACTCCAAATCCCTTGAGAGGACAAAGGACCTGCAGATAGAACCCCTCAATGAATTCCCTCTTCCCAGAGGTCTCTGTGTTTCCTGCAGGGCTGGAAGAACTGCAGGAGTTGAATATGGATGAGGAGGGAAGGGAGAAAGGCAGGGGGTGTTCCCCTTGTTAAATATTTACCGTCCCAGGTGGGTGATGTGACATTTCCTATGATCCACAAATTCCTATGGACTGGCAGGGTTGCCCAGAGAGGAGCAGGGGCCCTGTCCCAGCCTTGTCTGAGCAGCAGAACCTTGTCCCCAGGTCACAGGGGACACTGAGTGTGTCCATCCTGACAATGAATTTCTCAATGATCCTCAGGATCACTGAGGTTGGAAAAGGCCTCCAGAATCATCGAGTCCAACCTGTGACCGGTCACCACCTTGTCCCCAGCCCAGAGCTCTGAGTGCCACGTCCAGGCATTCCTTGGACACCTCTGGCGATGGGCACTCCAAACCTCCCTGGGCAGCCCCTTCTAATGCCTGACCACCCTTTCCATGGTGAAACTCCTCCTGATGTCCAGCCTGAACCTCCCCTGGTGCTGCTTGAAACATCGAAAATGGAAAAATCTATGAGAGGCCGCATGAGATGGGACTATGAATTTTTTACAGACATCTCTGCTGCTGGAGCCCCTCTGTGTCCTTCCCAATCCTGTCCATCCCCATCCCCCTCACCATCCTCAGCCAAGGCCTGACCCTCCTGTGACTGAGGGACAATCCCTGTGAGCTGGGACCAGGATCCAGCGCCTCCAAGCCATGGAAACATTCTTGACAAGAGCTAAACCTACTTTTCCTGCTGAAAATCTGAGGAAAGGTCTCCTTTTGAGGCACTAACAGAAGAATTTGGGCGTCTTATATAAAACAAACCCATGGCACAGAGGACAAACCTGTTTTTCAGCAGAAAGTGCACATTCCCACCCTGAAAATGGGCTAAAGCCAGCCCAGTTACACAATGGGAAGGGCTCAGGTAGTGCCTGGCTGCAGCTGCATTTGATACCCTGTGAGGGCTGTGGAAGCATCAGCCCCAGCTCCTTCCCTCACTCAGGCAGCCCATCAAATATTTACTGGGCTGCCATAGGCAATTACATTAGAGGAGATAGTTAAACACCCCCTACCCCAGGGCACCCCCCTGCAATGTAAATCAAACAAATTGGACTCTTTTCACAATTGACACACACGATTTTACTTACTGTAAATAATTTAGCATTAAAAAGTCGAGCTACACTTTGCCCCATCTGGATTTTCTTTTCTCCCTCTCTCTCTCCCGCTCTGTGGAGCGGAGCCTGTGGACTCCAGGTTCCTAATGCAGGAGATGGAGTGCAGGAATTTTGCTGCCTGGGTGAGTTGTTAGAAGATTCCCATTTCCTAATGGAGGAAACCACACTCAGGAAACCTGTGAAGTTGCCCATTTAAGAGCAGCAGAGATGTTCCAGCTAACAAAGGATGGGAAGGATCCCTCCCTCCGGAAGGAGTTGAGTCTATTGCTGGTTGGCATCTCCTGGGGTCGCAGCAATCTCCTATGAAAGTTGGCTGAACGGTTGCACTTTTTAATTAAAAGCCATCTTTCCCGATTAGGCTCAGCGGGGCTTTAATAAGGATTTTTACAAGCTGGATCTCTCTTGGCCAGCACGGATTGTCTTTCTCTTACACCTCAAGTGCGAGACCTGCATTAAACACCCTGCTCTGCTGGCTGGGAAGGGACGTCATCCTCATCAGGAGCTATTCCTGCATTTTCCTCCAGAAACAGGCATTTTGAATGTGTGATTTTTCAAACCATGCCTTGGCACCACGGCTGGAGGGGTTCAGGAGCTGTGTGGATGTGGCACAGGGGACATGGGTCAGTGGTGGCCTTGCTAAGGAGTGGTTGGACTCAAGGATCTGAGAGGATTTTTCCCACCTCAATGATTCCATGGTTCTGTGATGTCTGTTCCTAATTCAAACACAGAGTTTGGCCTCAAGGATCTGAGAGGATTTTTCCCACCTCAATGATTCCATGGTTCTGTGATGTCTATTCCTAATTCCAACACAGAGTTTGGCCTCTGTTGAGTCTTCCATAACGTCACCATCTGCCACCTGAGGTGTCACTTCAGCCTGTCAAGGTCCTGTCCTTGACCCCACACCAAGTTTAATTCAGTGTGGGAGGGATGTTCTTCCTAATGCCACAGGCCTGTCTCAGGAACGAGACAGACTTTAATTGAGTTAAAAAGCTCTTGGGCCTGGATTTTCCATTCTGTTCCTGCACTCCATCAACCAACTCCAACCATCGCCGCTCCCAGCGCTCAGACCTCTGGCAGGTAGCGCCACTTACACATTTCCTGACAGAACCAATTTTCATCAGAAAACACCAATTCCGATGACATCGAAGCATTTAATCCCCCAACATCTTAATTTTATGGATGGCTCCTCCCTGGGGTTCCCACAGATGGCTGTGGGTCGTGTTGAATGTGATGTGCTCATTGGAGTTATGGCCCTGGGACAGCCAGGATGATCCAGGCAGAGTGGTTGCCAGGGGCTGGGATGGCTCCTGGAGTCAGAACTTGGGGCTGAAAATTCCAAGTGCACCAGAAATTCATCAGTTTTGGCAACTTCCACCTGCTCAGGCCCTGGGCAGGAGCACAAGTAGAAGGGGAGGGGAGGACCAAATGGGGCAAGGCCATCCATGCCCTGATGTCCTGATCTCTGCATCCCCCCACATGACGTTTTCCAGGAGCAGCTCTGACAGCCAGAGCAGGTGGGGAGTTGTCCTTAATGTCTCTACCCCCACTTTGGAGTGACACCTACCCTGGTCACCCACCAGCATTGTCCCCCACTGCTGGAAAATGTGTCTGTGCAAGGCTGGGACGGCTGAGCCGAACCTCTCCTGATGAGAAGAAAGTGGCAGCGGTCACCTGGGGACAGAGCCGTTTCCAGCCAGCCCAGCTGTCTGCTCAGGATGCACAAAGTCGTGTCCCTTTTGCAGGGTCTTCTCTCAGAGCCCTGGAAAGCCTCGTCCCCTCTGCTCTGCACTGGAGTTGCTGGAAGCTGTTAATCGCTGCCCGTGGGTTTAATTGGGAGCGAGAACACACAGACCCCATTAAAGCCCACGAGGGTGCCAAGGGCTCTCGTTCAGGCACAAATGAAGGAGCAATCAAACCCACTTAGGTAATAAAAACAGCTGGAGTCTGCAGGCAACTGCCTGAGGCACTGAAGCACATGGCAGGCAGGCCGGCCCTCTGCAAAGTCTGCAGCCAGCCCTCTCAGATGGAAAACACCGTGATCAGGCAGAGCGTGCAGGGTTTTAGTGGTTATAGGCAGGGAGCCAGACAGTGAAATTATGGGTCATCCTCAAAAAGCAACGGAGAGCTGGAGCTTCTCGAGCTCAGACCTTGCTGGAGAGTCTGTCCAGGATTGTTTTTCCAGTGGGAATGAGAAGACAGAGACCCTGGGCACTGGCTGTAGGGGTTGTGATGCCCACAGTATTCTTGCCCTGTTGGATCATTTGCCATTCCATGGCACGGAACCACAGAAGAACAATGTGAGGAGACTCCTGGCTCTTCATTTCTGCTCAGGGATTTATTTCAGAAAGGGTCCACAAAGCCACTGACCAGGTTGGGGTGCCAGCTCTTAGGCTGGAAGCTGGAATCATCTTGGAAGGAATTTATTTTCCAAATACTCAGATCATGAGGGTCTTCATTCAGCGCTTCGGGTTTGTTTTAATAGGAACGATCCTGACTTTCCACTTTTAAATTCTGATTCCAGTGAAGCATATTCTGCTTCATGGGGGCTGCTGGTGTGGATGGGTGGGAGAGGTGGGTCTGGACTATTCCAGTTTTTGGATCAGTTAAGGAGGAAAGCTGGAACAGATGTGAAAAGGCTACAAGGAGCATTGCAAAGCTGTTCTATCTTACTCCAGAAAGCCAGAGCAGAGCACTGGTAGTCCCTTGGAAGTTCACCCCACTCCTTGGAAGTGCCAATATGCAGAGCTGCCCAGGGCTAAAGCAACAACTGTGGGAGTGTTTGAGATGTTTGTGATTACCACTGCTGTAGAATCTCCTCCTTGTTTGGTGCTTCCACAACTTTGCACAAAGACAGGAGGGTTTTCCTTGTTTTTCCATGTCCAGGAGGAGCCTGATAACTACTGACCCAGTCCAGAAATTTGATATGGAGGGCACTGCTCTCTTCCCCTCTGGGACCAGCACACAGATCCACAGTGGGAGGATGAGTTTATCCATGTAATGGGGCTGGGAGGATGTTTTTGATGTCCCTGTGTTGTCCCTGTGTTTTAGTGTCAGTGCCAGGGTGCCCAGAGGTGCATTTGGGGATCCTCCCTGAGTGTCCCTTGCTCAAAAAGTTCATTGTCAGGATAAAGTTCAGGGCAGGGGTGTGACAGGAAAAGAGCAAAGACTGGGTGGTTTGGAAAAGTCTGCTGGCTCACAGAGGAATGGGAAGGAGGGGATGCTGTTTACTTCATCTGAATGCTGAACAGCAGCAAAATGCAGTTTGGCACAGGTTTGCCTCCTTGGGGAGAGTGAAATCCAGGGCCAGGAGCTGAACTGCTCCATCCAACCTTCTCTGAGCTGCTGAAATGCAGAAAGTGAGGAAAATGGAAGTAGAGGGGCCACCAAGAAGAGCCAAGAGAAAGGAATTGTGGAATACTCTGAGGCAAAATCTTCCAGAGTCATGAGAGAATTAACAAACCCAGCTGGAGGGGAGAGATCCCTCTCCAGAGCACCTGGAAAGGACAATTCCTCTTCCAAGAAATTCTGCTGGAGTCTCAGTGGAGCTTTCCAGCATCCACTCTCCTCTGGCCATCACCTGATCCTGCACCTCTCCAGGAGCAGAGTGGGGCCTGTGACTCAGAGCTGTGCTGGCAGCAGGGAGAAGGGAAGAGGCTTCTGAGCTCCTGTCTGCACTCACCTTCCATGCATTGGAACATCCTTGGCAGAGCCTGGTGGTCCCTGGCACATGTGGGATGCTCCAGTGTTCAGGAAGGGCTGGCAGTGTCTCAGGTCATCAGGGACAGGGCCTTCCTGGCAGCACCTTGGTACTGCTGCAGTTTTTTCCTCAGGAGGATTTCTCTGGAGTTAGGATTCAGCCCTGGGACCTCTCCTCCACACCTTTGCATGAGCCAAGGGCTGCACAGGGCTGGTTTTGGGGACTGGTGGATTTGGTGGCTGTCCCCGAGTCTGAGCATCACCAGACACGGTGATTGTGCCTTTCAGTCTCCTGTCACTGGATCTGACCTTTCCCTGGGCAGGTCCAGCACCAAAGAAACATCTCTGGTGGTTCCCTTGTGTCCCTGCCCGTAGCAAGGGCTGGAACTGGACGATCTTTAAGGTGCCTCGCAGCCCAAACCATTCTGTGATCTTCTGGAGGACGGTTCGGCCTC
This sequence comes from Bombycilla garrulus, assembly GCA_013400315.1. Lineage (NCBI taxonomy): Eukaryota > Metazoa > Chordata > Aves > Passeriformes > Bombycillidae > Bombycilla > Bombycilla garrulus. The sequence goes on along the minus strand of VXBU01007726.1, from coordinate 34,384 downwards.
TCAGGTAAGGTGGGGATCCGGTCTTGGGGTCTGGTGAGGATTTTTCTTTTCTTGTGATACTCGCTGACAATGTCTGCCCCAAGACACCTGGCAGGACCCCCAGGAGAAGGGACTCAGAGGATGCTGTGCTCAGGCTTTGTAGAGAACAGTGGAAAAGGGAGCAGGAAACAGATCCTACCTCTGATTCTGGAAGAGCTGCACCGTGGACCATAGCTATTGAGGCTGGATTTTGGGGCTGGAAAAGCACACCTGCTTCCCTTGAGAAGGAGTTGCTCTGAGCATAGGACCCTCCTGTCCTCCGTCAGCCCAGGCATTGGGGCTCCTCCTTGGCAGCCCCCCTGCTCTGGGCTGCTGGGGCTGTCACACTCCTCATGCACCTTCTGAGAACATATGGGAGCTGCAACTCCCTTCACCCCGTGATCCAGCAGTGCAATCAAACTCCACTTCTGTGGTGGCAGGAGCTGGCCTTGGTGCCAGGGAGGGAGGGAGAGAGGGAAGGAAACGCTGCGGGCTGTGGGGAAATTCACATGGATGAGGGAGTGCAGAGGCAGCGATGAGCCTGACAGGGGAGGATGGAGAGGCTGCACAGGCAGACATGGAGCCCGTGGGATTCTCCAAGGAAGGATTTGGGGAATGAGACAGGGAGATTCATTGAAGCAGGGGAAAAAAGAGTTGGTGAAACTTTTCTTGATTTCTTTGTTTTTACGATTTTTGACCAAAGGCTCTTCCCTTCAAAGGGAGAANGGTTACAACTGGAACAGGAGGATGCCGGTTTGGGGAAGGGGGTACCACGGGCGGAGGAGGGTGAGCCCCGGTTTGAGGGGGGGTGAGCTCACTGCCCGGGGGCGGGCGNGGAGGGAGGGAGAGAGGGAAGGAAACGCTGCGGGCTGTGGGGAAATTCACATGGATGAGGGAGTGCAGAGGCAGCGATGAGCCTGACAGGGGAGGATGGAGAGGCTGCACAGGCAGACATGGAGCCCGTGGGATTCTCCAAGGAAGGATTTGGGGAATGAGACAGGGAGATTCATTGAAGCAGGGGAAAAAAGAGTTGGTGAAACTTTTCTTGATTTCTTTGTTTTTACGATTTTTGACCAAAGGCTCTTCCCTTCAAAGGGAGAAGGGGGACGACTCCTTTTCACCCCCGGGTTCTGGGCTGTTCTGCTCCCCAAATCCCGCGGGGAGCCGCGGGCAGGGCGGGCAGGCGGCGGGCAGGGCTTGGGCAGTGGTCTGCCGGGGCTGGACGGAAGGTGACGAGGGGTGACAGGGAGAGGGGCGCACCCGCGGGATGAGCAGAGCCGGGGAGGGGCGGAGATGGGGGCTTGAGCCCCGGTTTGGGGGGTTTCACCGACAGTGGGGACCTCTGGTTTTGGGGGGGTTAC
>VXBU01007726.1:3709-30332 GCA_013400315.1 Bombycilla garrulus | reverse complement strand
TATTGCTATTTTTTGAATTAAAGGAGATTTCGTTCCGCTGTGTGTGTGCTGAATGAAATTTTGGTGTCTGTGTACGCTGCAGCATTTCAAATAAATCATGCACGTTTTACCTCACCCTCCTGCCTCCTGCATTTCCTGCGGCTCCGGGGAGCCCCTGGCCTGGGGACCCTTTTCCGGGACTCCCGGGCAGCCCCGCCAGCCCATGGCCGGTGCCTCCGCGGGGATGGAGGCGGCTCCGTCCTCCTGCCCGGGGACAGATACGAGCGGCGCGGAGCGGCAGAGCCTCCCGTGCCCCCGCGGGCCGGGGCGGGGGTGGCCCTGCGGGGTCCGGGGGTCTTTGCTCCTCTCGGGCCCTCGCAGGGGTTTTGGCCCTTCCCGCCGGTGCTGTGCGGGGCGGGGGGTCTGTCTGGCAGCCCGGGGCTCTGTCCCGCGGACGGGGATCGTTGCGGCGCTGCCCGCAGCACCCGGGAGCTCCCGCGAACGGCGGCGGGGCCGGCCGGGCACCCTGAGCCCCCAGGTGTCCCCTGTCACCCCCCGGCTGCCCGGGCTGCGGCGTCAGCGGCTCCGAAAGGGTCATTGCCCCTCTCCCGGCTCCGCTTGCCCGCAGCCCATGGAACGGAGACAAGAACTCCCCAATCGCGCTTCAGTCGCTCGGCGGGTGGGACCGGCGGTAAAGCCGCGGGATCCCCTCTGTCCTGGGGGATCAGAACTTGAGGGTCCTCTCTGTCCTGGGGACACGCGGAGAAAAGGGCTAAAACCAAGCGATTTTTGTTGGTTTTGTTTGCTTGGGCTGGTTTTGTTTTATTTTTGTTTGAGGATCTTTTGTTTGTTTGGGTTTCTGTTTGTCGGTATTTTTTTTCATCGTTGTTTTGTTTTAAAACTTATTAGGGGGAAAAAATGATCAAACGCACGTCGTGGTGTTGAAGCCCGACAGCCGGGACACTGCGGCTTTTACAGGGGAAAACCAAAGTAAACCAAGAAAAAATAAAGTAGAATAAAATTAAAAGAAATAAGATAAAGTGAAATAAAATATGATGAAGTGATACAAAATAAAACAAAAGGAAGTAAAATGAATGAAAGTGAACTAATGATATTAAATCAAACTAAATAAAACCAGAACCAAACAAACCAAACAAAAAAATACAAATACACAAACCCATAAAAATCCACAAAAAGTGAGAAAAACAAACAGAAAAACAAGCAAGCAAGCAAGCAAGCAAACAAACAAACAAAAACAAAAACAAAAACAAAAAAGAAAGAAAAGAGGGGAAATTGTGCGACGCCCAAAATAGCTGTCGGAGGAGCTGCTCCACTGGACGAGTGGGGCCAGCTCGGCGACGGCCAACAGAGTCCTGCCCGCCCTGCCCGCACCGTGGGACTCTCCCACCCCGTCCCGCACATCTCTCTTTATTCCCGGGCGCTTCCCAAAGCCCATCCCTTTGTTCTTGCGCTCCGTCCCTGTTTTCTCCATGCAGCGAAAAGCGCATTTTCATAAATAGACCTTGGCCGAGCGCTGCCGATGAAACTTTAATGAGGCGGGATGCTGAGTGCTGCCCGGGGGGGCCCCGGACCGGCTCCGCGCAGCATTAGCGGGTCCCCGGCCCCCCCTTTCCGCCGCTCCCCATCGCAGCCAGAGCCGCTCCCGTGGCTCCCCCGCCCCCCGCGCCCCTCCCCGGCCCGTGCCCGGTGCCGGGGCCGGTGCCGCGGTGCCCCCGCTCCGCCAAGTTCACGGGCGATGCAATATTTATCAGCCGCGCTCATAAAACGCCGGGTGGGTATTTCCCAGGCACAAATGCAAAGCGCTGCGCTGGGGAGCCGGAGCGGGGCCGCCCGGGGGCCCCCCGGCCCCCGCGGCCGCCAGGTAAGGGGGGATCCGAGCGAAGGATGGGGCAGCTCTGAGCGAGGAGCAGCGGGGCTGGAAGCTGGGAGGGGCGGGCAGAGAGACATTGGGAGCGGTGCTGAGGTCTGGAGAACTCGTCACACCCGGGGCGCTGGGCAGGAGCCGGCCAGGGGATTGATCCTGCTGCTGCCGGTGCTCCTGCTGCTGTCCCTGCTGCTGTCCCTGCTCCTGCTGCTCCTGTCCCTGTCCCTACTCCTATTCCTACTCGTATTTTTGCTCCTCCTCCTTTTCTTGTTCCTGCTGTTACTCCTACTCATTTCTGCTCCTATTCCTGCTCAGCTCCTGTCCCTGCTCCAGCTCCTATTCCTGTTTCTGCTCCTGCTCCTACCTCAGTTCCTGTTGCTCTTTCTGCTTCTATTCCTACTCCTGCCCTTGCTTCTGTCCCTGCTCCTGCTCTTTCTTCTACTCCTCCTGCTCCAGCTCCTGCTCATACTCCTCTCTCTGCTCCTGCTCCAGCAGTTCCCACTATGCCCAGGCCAGCGTGAGCCTCCAGGATCTTCAGGGAAAAGCCTGGGAGGATGTGGAGAAGGGCCCCTTGTGCTTCCCCTGCCTTCTGCTCCTGAGCTACTCCTGGGCACAGGTCAGGAAGAAGCTGCTGTTCCTTCCTGGTGCAGCTCTGGTAGCCAGGACACCCTGGAGCAAGTCCCAGCCATGGTCTGGTGTCTCAGGTTCCGTGTCCAAGCTCCTGTTCTCCTGAGGGTCTCTCCTCCTGCACCAGGGCCCCGGCTGGGTAAGGACCCGAATCCCTCCAAATCCAAGCTCTCTGCAGAGCAGCTGGCACAGGGTGAGATGGGAAAAGCCCAGAGTGAGGAGAGTGGGTGAGGAAAGGAAAACAGATACACAGAGGAGTGTCACAGGCACTCACTGCTCCTGGGGCACAAAGGACACCCCTGAGCCTGACACCGGACCAAAAACAGCATTAAAGGAAGGGAATATTGACTGGAATGGACAACCCATTCTCAACCTGGGTTTTCATCTGAGGTTTGATGTATGAGCACGATTTGAGTTTTTTCAGCTCTTTTGCTGCAGCAGCAGTTCCACCTTTACAGGCACCTGCTAATCCAGCCCTGAGCTGGCCCAGAGCTCCTTCAGGAGGAGCTCAGCTCCAGCCACCTTTGAGGATTTGATTCTTTATCTACGTCCTGGCTGGTGGGATTGAGGATGTGGGCCAGGTCTGATCCCTTCCCCAGGGGCACCCTGAGAATTCAAAAACACCAACACCAGCAATTCACCAGGGACTGGAAGGAGACACTTTGGGGAACTTCAGAGCAGGGATGCAAGGATGAGTAGTGGTCTCTGGGCTCCAGTGAGGGCCACTGGAGAGGGACCAAGGAGTGTTGCAGTTCAGCCCTGACATCAACCTCTGATCTCAAACCCTGGTTCAGGGCTTAGAGGCACCTTCATCACCTTAAAGTCTGTAACAGTTCTGAATGACCAGCTCAGGTGGAGGCACCAATAAATGGAGATGTGACAGCTGAATCTCACACCTGGTGCTGCACAGGCTTTCCAAGGAAAGATGTCCACCAGTTCTGGGCTGCTGGAGCTGTCAGACACCAGCTCCTGGAGCTTTCCTGGCTGCTGGTGCTGTAGCCAGGATCTCTCTTGCAATCCAGTCCTTGCTCCAAGCTGTTTCCCTCCATGTCACACTCTTTTTGTGTTACTTCTTCCTGCTCTAAAAGGCAAGACCCTCCAAGAATTTGGGCATCTAAACCCCTTGTGTTCAGATGTGACAGAGACGTGTTCCAGGCCAGTGTGGCCATGCCACCACCACCAAAATGTGGAGGGATGTGTTTAAAGTTATCTATGCCCTGCTGAGGTGGAGTCTGTGGCTACAGGCAAATGCAGATGTGTTTGAAGAAATCCCTGGAGGAGCCCTGCCTCTCTTTTATATTTTAGGATCATTTAGGATCATTTAGCATTCCTTAGGCTTTAAAGCTGCTCCAGATCCCCTTCACCCCACTTTGTTTCACAGGCACAGGGCCCACCTGTGCTTCCTGAGCAGCAGGTTGACAGTGAGTGGTGCCACCTCATCCTCTGTGTCCTGCTTAATACCATGCCCGAGGGGCTGATTTCCCCACTGGGAAACAAGGGCAGGAATATCCAGCCTGTGTGGGGACCGTCAGTGGGTCCCATCTGTCCATCCATGGAGCTCAGAGCGCTCACAGAGAGCTTTCAGAGGTGTGGGGAATCTGCACCACCCGCAGCAATCCCAGTGACAGCAATAGGCACGGCCTCATTCCAGAGGATTGCACACCAAGGGGAGGGATACAAGGACCCTGTGCTCAGATATTACAGGCACATCCCATCTTTGGGTCAGGAGCAGAGAAAATGCTCCATGCTCTTTAAAGGATCCCTGCCTTTGAAAGCTGCGCGGGTCCAGGGTGCGCCCACTCTGGGCTTTCTTCTATTATTCCATGTGTTTTAGTGCAGTGCAGAGCAGATGTATTTTTAAAGATGCTTGGAGTAGGCTCAGTTCCACTACAGGGAAAAAATGAGTAAAACCATAATTAGAGGCTCCATTGGCACCTGAGCAGGGGAGGGGGACAGCCAGGGTGAGGGGAACTCAGGAAAAAGGCTTGGGAAAGAGTTTGGGAAATGGAGCAGGGCTTTCCACGGGACAAACCTGACAGCTGGCTGCAGACTAGGACAGGAGGAAATGGCCCCAAGGGAGGTTTAGGAGGGATATTGGGAAAAGCTCTTCATGGAAAGGGCTGTCCAGCCCTGGCACAGCTGCCCATGGTGGTGGTGGAGATGCCCTCCCTGGAGGGATTGAAAGGCTGTGTGGATTGGAACCCGGGGACATGGAGCAGTGGTCGCCTTGGCAGTGCTGGGGGAACAGCTGGAGGGATTTTCCAAGCTAAATCATTCCACGAGTCTGCAATCCCATGGAAAAGGAGCAGGCATTATCCCCTTCTCCAATGGATCAGTAGCCTTTCACTAGGACCAAACCCTGGGTCAGGTGCAGCTGCCTGTGGTAGGAGCAGATCTAACCCTTGGCTGTGCAAAAATAGAGCTCCCTGCTCATCCCAGTGTCAGTGAGGAATGAGAGATCCTAATAAATTTACAAATCTGTGGGTTTTTTGGCTTTTTTTTGTGTTTGTTTCTTTTTTTTTTTTTTTTTGTGGGGGGATGTGGGACTTTTTGGTTGATTAGTTTGCCTTTTTTTTGGCTGATTGTTTTTTATTATTTGATTTATTTTCATCTGTGTTAAAGAATTACTTCCAGAAATTTAATCCTATGCTTTTTCCGAGGTTTCTTATCTCCCCATCCTACAGGAACAGCCTCCTGTCCCCATCAGTCCTCCCAGAGCCCTGCAGGAACAGCTGCTTGGTTTTAGCCGTAAACCCTAAGGAAGTGCTGTAGGATTTGGCCTTGGATCTTTGGGGAAATCCAAGAGTAGGAGAACTCACGGGTGATTTCAGGAGCTTTGGGATCCTGGAGATGGAGGGATTAGAGGTGAAATCTCCATTTCATCTGCAGCACCTCGCCAACACCTCCAGCAGCTGTAGGAAAATTGGAGCTCTCTGAGTGATGTGAAAGGGTCAGCTAAGGACCGAGTTTTATTTATAGCAGGCACTGGAAGGGTTTGGGTTCACACAAGGAAAAATCTGTGTGTTTGTCTAAAATCCTGCACCACCACTCTGTGACTTCCCAGCTGCTGCCTGGGAATCACAGGGAGCTGTTCCTGGGCTCAGGGAACACTGCTTCATCCCTCACCAGCTCTAGGATGCATTTCCAGCCTCACTGACAGATAAATTGTGTAGCAGAGGAAACACCTGCTGGCCTTGCAACAGCATGGGTGGGTGAGTATCCACCACACTGGATCTGTGATCTATCCAGGCTTTGAACAAATTCCCAACTCCAAGATAAATGTTCAGGGCAGAATTTTCCAGTTGTTTATCAATATTTGCACCATGTCCAAGGAGATCAGTGTTCCAGATCCTCAGATTAGGAAGGACAAATTCATCATCTCCTTTCAGCCACTCAGAGGAACGCAGAGCTGGGTCAGGGTGCCACTGGTGGCTGTGGGGGTTCAGGGCAGGAAGCATTCATGGCATCACCCAAATCAGTCAGTATGTTTTGGAAGGCCTCTTCCTTCACCCTGAGTCACACCAGGAATGACTCTGCTCCCTCTAATACCTTCCCCCTTCACCCTCTCCCTCCAGCTCCTCCACCATCTCTCCTGCTCTTCCCCTCTCCCTCTTCCCCAGACAGTTCTGTCTGTCTATCTGTGCAGTCTGTCCTCACATCTGGTCCCACCCAGCTGCTCAAGGACCCTCTCACAACCGCTCCGGCACTACCAGGGCTCTCGACCAGGGGAATGGTGGCTGCGTGTCCCCGCCTGAGCACGGCTTCTTTTGCTCTTCCCTCTCTCCCATCCTCCCTGGCGCTGGGGGCTCTCTCATGCGGGGGTTCCCTCCTGCAGGAAGGACCATTGCTCCTCCAGAGGGACCCTCCAGGTAGAGCTGCTCCCGATGGTGCTGGGTGTGCCCGGGCCCCGCTCTGCTCCCCCAGCTCGGGCAGACGAACCGGGACCGAGCCCCGGGCTCCAGCGTCTCCCCTCGGAGCCCCGAACTGCCCGCAGGGAGCCGGAGGAGCGCAGCCTCCCGCACACGGATTGATGGCTGCTGATGGCTCTTCCCGGAGCCGCTGCGATTGCCGTGCCCGGCTCTCCCGCCGCAGCTCCCCGGCTCTCTCCTCACTCTTCACGTGGAATGCTGACTTCCTCCGGCTTCTCGGATGGATTTTTTTCCCACCCCGGCTGTGCTCTTTAGTTCAGATCTGAGCGAGCTTTCCGAGCATGCTGCCTGGATGTCTTTATTAAAACACAGTTTAAGGAGGGGGCTGAGTGAGAGGGGGTGTGGATCGGCTCTGGATTCACTCTGCAGCCAAAACCATGGGAATCTTCTGCTCCACAACTGTTCCCAGCCGCCGACAGCTGCGCAGTACAGACAGCAGGACACGGGGTCACCTCTCTGGCCGTGACTAATTCATCGCGGAGGACAGCCCCCCTCTGCTCGTTCCCCCGGGGCTGTGTCCCCTCGGGTGTGAAGGCAGGTGGGCAGACAGGGACATGTCTCCGAGGGGCTGGTGGAGAGGCTGTGCTGGGATTCCCTGTGGCTCCTGGAGCAGCCCGGCTCTATGAGAGGGATGCAAAGCCGTCGGGCTGTTCACGAGACTGGCTCACGAGACTCTGGGTCAAGTTTTGCTCTCAGATACCTTGAGGCTGAGAAAATCACTGCAGGCAGGACGGACACTGCCGAAATTGGAGCCTATGGGAATGCCTGTGCCTGTCCATGGGAGTGCAGCACCCAGGGCTGCCCATCCCTGGGGGCAGGGATCAAGCAGGATCCCAGAGTCTGGCATGGACCTCAGCCTCACCTTCCAGCACAAGCTGCCAGGAGCTGTCAGTGACTGAAGTGCTGAGAAAAGCAGCTTTTCCTTCCATCAGGAGCTGTTTTCCTATCACAGTAACCCTCTAAGGCACAACTCTGAACTTCTCCTTGTGATGTACCAACCCCGGCCAAAGCTCCCTGACCTCCTGCCGCCCTGAGTCCACCCTGCTCTAGGGTTTGGCCATCCTGTCCTCCCAGCCTCATATCTGGAGGAGCACTGGGGAGCAGCTGCCTACCCTGCCCAGCAGCAGCTACACCAAGCCCTGCTCTTGCTGGGGAAGTGCTGATTTCTGCCGTGCTGGCTGCACATCTCCCTGTGAGCCACTGGCTGCTGGAAGGCACTGCCTGAGCCAGCCACATGCTTCATGATGTCAATTGCAGTTCAGAGTTAATTATTCATGAGAAAATTTCATAATGTGCTGTTAAGTGGGCTGCAGGATATTTTGGTTAAATTAAGGGAACCTGAAAGCTCCCTCTGTAGGGTGTTGCTCCTCGGGCCTCGCTGAGCACAAAGGTTCAATTAGAGCTCAGACGCTGTGGCCTCTGCCATGGCCTGTGATTATTGGAGCCACGTGAGTGTGGTGATCAATCCAATGGCTCAGCTTCATGTTTCCAACAGGAAAATTCCAAGTAAAGTGTTTTCCAAGAAGACTTGGGCCGGTAGAAGGTTCCCTGCCCATGGCAGGGGATTGGAATGAGATGAACTTTAAGTTCCCTCCCAGCCCAAACCGTTCTGTGACTGTGACTTCAAAGCAGGTTCTGTGGGTCCCTCTGAGTCTGGAGAGAGCCTGGGACAGGCTGTGCAGATCATGGAATCACAGGATCATCCAGGGGGACAGGCCTCTAGGATCACTGAATTAATCTGTTAACAGGCCAGTTCACTCCCAGAGTCTTTTCTTCCTCATTCATGGAATCACTCAGCTTGGAAAAGATCTTTAAAATCATCAAATCTAACCGAGCTCTAAAGAAAACTCCTTCATTGGGTCAGGCCCACAGTCCTCCAAATATGTCATGCCTTGGAGCCTCTCCAGCCTTGGGTGAAGGAGTGGAGGGCAGCTCCCACATCTGTCATTCCTTGTTGCTGGGACCTTCCTGAGGTGTCTTGGTGACCCAGGTCTACATTCACAGAGGACTTTGGGTCCTCTTCTGTTGTTCAGAAGGACTAAACCTGGTTGGTGAAGCAGGAACCACCCCTTCAGCACCGCTTTTCCCGGGAAGGCTACAGGAACTCGCAGGGATCTTGGGATGCCCTGGATTCTTTTGGAAGCCTCGTTAGAGAAGTTGGCTGGTAGAGCTCTGACAGGTTTTGAAACCTTTCCCCAGTCTCCCCTTTCTCCATGCTGCCTCTTCCCATTCTCCCACCCTTTATTACTGATGGATCACATTGACCTGGCTCTCTGTACTGCTCGTGAATGAGGGAACATCTCCCTCCCCTGGCTGGTGGATCAATGACCTTCCAGACTGACTTTCACTTCTACATCTTTTGCCAACCTTGCTGTTCCCCTGCTCCTTCTGCTGCCAAGAAAACGCTGCCTGCCAAAAAATTGGGTCTGCACCACGAGATGAGGTGACCCCTGTGCAAATGGGAGCATCTGGACGAGACTCAGGGCATGGACTGGGAGGTGGGATGGACTTGCCCATGGAGCTGGTGTCCCTGTCCCACAGTTGTTCCCCCAGGCCTACCTTCCCCACTTCTTGCTGTGCCATTTGTTACTGGTACAAGTGTCTGACACAGCTGAACCCTCAACTGCACAAACAACGAAGTTTCTGAGAAAAACAACCCCTGGAAGCATGGCGAGGGTTATCCTGGTGGTGAGACCTCAGGCTTTAAACAGACAGAGGATAGATATATGGAAAGATTAGATTTAGGATTAGACACATGGAAAAAATTCTTCCCTGTGAGGTCACTGAGGACCTGCACAGGTGCTCAGAGCAGCTGCCCCTGGATCCCTGGAATTGTCCAAGGCCAGGTTGGATGGGGCTTGGAGACACCTGGTTTAGAGGAAGATGTCCCCCAGTTCTAGCTGGAATGAGATGGGTTTTAAGGTTCCTTCTAACCCAACTCATTGTGGGATTTTATGAAAGGAGAGGGGATGATGCAGTGATACCACCTTGGGACAGTGCCAGGGGCTGTGCCAGGGAGAGAGGGGATGTCATCCTGTGAGGGACAGGAAAGGAAGCCTCTTGCCTGTCTCTTTCTAGGCTCTGTCACACCCGGGGGGGCTGGTGGCTGGGCTCAGGCTGCAGCGTATCCCACTCTTTCTCCTGGGTGAGGTTGGAGTCAGGCAGACCACTGGACATACAGACCTGCTCCTGGGGCATCTCTCCAAAGCTGGCTGTGTGGAGGAGACAGAATCTGGGCTGACCAGGAGCTGTGTCCTGCTCCCAGCACAGCCTTGCACTCCAGCTAAAAACAGTGAGCACCTGGAAAGCAAGCCCAGACACAGAAAATAAGAACCCACTTAAAGCCAAGCAGGAGGGAGCCGTGAAGGAGTGACTGGGCACTTGGCAGGGAATGAAATGCAGTTTGCAGGGAATGAAATGCAGTTTGCCTCCACGCCAAGCCTTGATGGCTTCATTCTGCTTCCTAAGGCTCTCAACCCCTGTCGCCTGGAGCCAACTCCTTGCAGGGTTGAGAGGGAGGGATGGAGGCAGCGAAGAAGGAGGCCTCCTGTGAGCCTTTCCAAGTATTTAACTCAGTGGAAACTCTGCCCTTCAGAGGTCTCGGTTTTGCTGTGAGATATGCTGACAATGGTTGTTACCTTCCCTTGGTGCTACCAGCCCTGCTGCAAAATCACAGTGCTGTCTCCAGGATAAATTTTCATGGAAATAGGAAAGCATCCAGCAAGTGTTTCCATCCAGACACCTTCCATGGACAAATCTCATCTTCATCCCCTGCCTCAGTGCAGGAGGATCCAGTCCTCACAATATTTTGACAGCTCCACAGACAGCACAGACTGCCCAACACCTTCTTACCTCATCCAGCTCCAGACCTCTCCTGGCTCCATCCCGTGAGAATATTGCCCTCTGGAAGAGGAGATTGGATCATGGGCAGAGGCAGAGCAGAAGCTGCCCGATTTTGAGTTGGGTGGAGAGCAGCAAACTGCAAATGCTCTAGTAGCAGCCCCTGACCAGTTCCTACCCCACCCACAGAAAAGATCACATTCCCACTTCCAGGCTCAGCTCAGAGGTGTTGGTCCCTTCTAATTTTGGAGGGCTCCTGACTTTCTCTCTTGCCTTCCCCCCGCCTCCCTTTTTTCCTCCAGCTTTTCTCTTCCTTCTTTTTTCTTTTTCTCTCTTTTCTTTTTTTCTTCCCCCCCCTCCCACCTCCCTTTGCAGTCTCTGTTCTTCATCCATTATTTAGGCTTTTCTGACTGTAACAGCAACATTCGCCTTGTATACCTTGTGTGGGGTTTAAAATATAGATAAAAGCAGAAGGTCAGACTTGAAACACAGATTCTGACGGTTGCTGCTGTCTTTGTCTGGAAGCTACAAAATCTGGAGCTTTCTGTGCCCAGCAATGGTTTCGGTACAATTGGGTTTTTGGGGGTTTAGGGTTTTTTTTTTGTCTGGTTGATATTTCTGCAAACTGTCTTGGTGTTTGATGCTTTCACCTAGCCCTTCAGTTTCTAAAAGTTCTGGGGCCTGGCTGGCTTCAGGACACGGGAGTTGGAGCCATGAAATTCCTGCCTGGAGGTCCAATCTTGACCCAGCACAGCAAGTACCTGCTGCTCTCCTGTCCGGGGCCAGCTGGGGAGGGGTGGAGGTGCCTCCATCCACATCCAACAGGCTCTAATTGGCACCTCTGGTCGGAGCCTCAGCAGAGCCGAGGACTTTCCCTTTCAATTATAAATGCCCTGGCTCTTTTATGTTGCTTTCTTCAGCCATCGGAGAGATTGGTTTTTGAGGACAAATGTTTGTGGGAAATAAATTTCAAAGTCAATGCGGGAATGGTCCCAGAAAACATAAAACACTTCATTGTCTATTTGAATGGGCAGCGCGGCAGGGAGGGCATCCTTCCAGCCAGGAGACAAATTGGACAGGAGTGGAATCACCATTCCTGGAGGGATTTCAAAGCTGTGTGGATGTGGCTCTGGAGGACATGGGTCAGTGGTGGCCATGGCAGCACTGGGGGAATGGTTGGACTTGATGGTGTTCAAGGTTCCTCCAACCCCAGCTGTTCTGTGATTCCCTGAGAAGGGACAGCCAGGTATGGCGATACTCAAAACAAAGATCATTTTTCATGAGAGAAGTCACTGAGATCCATGTGGGCAGAGAAAGGCACTGGAGAAGAGCTGTGAGTGATCCCAGGAATGGCTAAAGGGACATTTCAAACTGAGACACTGGTGCAGAAATGCCAGCCTTGCCAGATAGCATTCATCAGGTGCAGGGCAGGACAGTGATATCCTGGGTTTTTCCTGCTGGGAGGTTAGTGAGAAATGTTCTCTCCCTGCACAGAACATTTTCAGAGAACAGAGGCTTTGGCTCACTCAAAACCAGACCCAAGACTCTTCCAGTCCCCACCTTCAGGAGCAGGAGCTCTCTCAAGAGCTGTCTCCAAAAACTGAGACCTGCACATTTGATTATCAGAGAATCCCAGCTTGGTTTGGTTTGGGAGGGTCCTTAAAGACCCCCTGGTGCCAATCCCCTGTCATGGACAGGGACACCACTGTCCATCCCCACCACGGTCAGGTGGCTTCAGCAGCCAGCTGGGATCTGCAGCTCAGGCACAGGTTTCAGCCTGTTGGGTGCCAGCAGCCACCTAATCCAGGTGGATATCCCAGTGGCAGCTGTTGATCAGGAGGCTCCATAACCCAGCTGGCACTCCCCAAATAACCTTTCTTCACTCCAGCCAAAAGGAAAATGCATCTGTCAGACAAAGAATAAGAATTGTGAGGGTGGGCAGGCCCTGGCACAGGGTGCCCAGAGCAGCTGTGGCTGCCCCTGGATCCCTGGAAGTGTCCAAGGCCAGGCTGGACACTGGGGCTGGGAGCAGCCTGGGATGGTGGAAGGTGTCCCTGCCATGGCAGGGGTGGCACTGGAGGAGCTTTGAGGTCCCTTTCAACCCACACCATTCCATCATTCCATTATTCTATTCCAGTTTCCCTGTAGGCACTGTCTTTATCCAAACAAGATTTGGAAGGACACATGGAAAGGCTGCAGTCTTCCAGTCTCAATTCCATCCCTCAGCTCTCTCCAAAAGCCAAGCTGGGCAGCAGATCTGGGCATGGATCTGTCAGTGCTGAGTGGCTGCAGCAGCTCTGGCAGTAGCTGGGATGGCTCATGGATGATTCCATGGCCAAGGAATTGAACTCTTCCAGATTTCCCAACATGGAGTGTTTCCTTCCCCATGCCTACAGCTGCAACTCATGTGACAGAGGAGAGTAGGAGGAGAAGATGCCCAAGTGTGGTCATTTCTAGGAGCAATAGGAAAAAGTGACATTATTAAGGGAATTCCTGAGACCAGCAGCTCCTGGTGCTCAGGCATCTCTGAATTAGGGGATCCCAGCAGCGTGTATGGATTGAAATTGGCCTGTTGGGGTTTTGGGGCCTTGAGGAAGAACATTTCCAGGGAAGTGGTGGAGTCTCCGTCCCTCAAAGTGCCTGGATGTGGCACTCAGTGCTCTGGGCTGGGGACAAAGTGGACATCTGGCACAGCTTGGACTCGGTGATCCTGGAGGCCTTTTCCAACCTCAGGGATTCTGTGATTCTGTGATTGGGGAGCATCTCCAAAGTTCTTAAGGTGACATCTTTACCTCCGTCCACAGGCTGGCCAAGCCAGGCCCACAATCTGCTCTCCTCAGGATGTTAAAGATCCCAAGGAAAGAAAAAAAATAGGACTTCCAGGAAGTCCAGGAATCATGACATTGCTAATCAGAATTGATTAAACTGACATCATTAAACTCAGGAAATTTTGAGGTAGGAGTCTCTTTAATATTTGTATAAATGTCTCCCTTCCAATCCTGCTGAATTCCTGGCCTTGGTGGCAGGCTGGCATGGGATAATTATCCATTTTTAAAGTGTCTCTTTCCACCGATGTTCAGGACATTTGGGAATCCCTTTCCATTGTGATTCTCGGAGTGTTCTCCCCGTGACACCTGCAGCTTGGTGACAGCTCCCTGCTTAAACACCGAAATACAAAAATTCCTGAATATCCTACTCCTCCCCATGAGGTGGATGGGATCCGCAAGTCCTTGGTGCTCTGCGAGGGGAATTTTTACTGAGAGGACTTTCCTCTGGCTTTGGTGGCAAAAGTCCAGCGTTGCAAGTCCAGCTCATGAATTCCCACTGCTCCTGGTCCCAACAGATCCCAGCTCCCTGCTCCTGCTGATGGGGGGCTGAAGCCACCCTGCTTTTCCAAGATCCTGTGCCTGCAATAATCCCTCCGAAGCCCGAGAGTTACTTTTGTTTTCTTCCACCAATTCTGTCCATTTCGCCTTTGGCAAACATCGATTTTCCACAATTCCCCGCAGCCCTCATAAAGCAGCTGCCAAAACGGCTCCCTCGTGGGCCACTTCTTTTATTTGTCGAACAAAAGAATCATCAGCATTGTCTCCAGAGCTCTCCGGCGAATGGAGCCTGGGATTAGGATGCCGAGCTCCCTCTCCTGGCTGCCGGATCAAAAGGAATTGCTGAAAAGTCCTGAGCACCTGAAAATCGGGAGCGTCGGACTGCGGGTGAAGGAGGAAGAGTCCTTCCAGCTGTTTTGTAGGTTTTCAGACTCCATCATTTTTCCTCTCCATGAAATATGCTGGGAAAACTCTCACGTGCAACAACTGTGGGAGAAAGATTAACTTGTTTGTGGGCTAAACTTGCTTTTTCTCCTCTCCCTTTTTTTTTCTCATCTGTCACTGTCAGGAAACAGATCCCAGTGGGAAAAATCACTCTGAGGATCTCTGTAGGAAATCCACAGTTGCCTACCACCACTTATCCATGAAATGTCACTCCAGGGAGAGGGAGAGTGTGGAAAAGGGCATGCACAAACAAGAGCAGCAGGAACAGGTTGGGATGAAGGGTGGGGATCACTGGACCACAGGAAGTCCCATCGACATGATTCTGATGGAAGCTGAAAGGCTGCTCTGGAGAGCGGTGTCAGCAGGAGCAGCAGAATCTGCTGGAAGGCAACAAGCAGCTCTCACAGCAGGAAAACTGGGAGCTCAAACGTTCCAGATCTTCACCTCAGAGTCCCAATATGGGTGGCAAACATAGCTTAACTCCAAAAAATACTTTCAAATGTCTCTAAGTGACATTTTCCGTTTTCAGATCAAGGCTCCCTTCCTCTCTCCTTTGCACAATGTGCTGGCCCAGCACTTGCTCCAGGCTGGGAATTCCTGTTGTGGTCTCCAGCTGGGATCCTGCAGGAATTTGGATTGAAAAGCTCAGAGCTCTGCACACATGGGAGAGTGAAAGCACCGATGGATTTTGAAATGGAATCATGAGTTGTGTGCGTGTCCTGTTGCACACTTTGGGAGAAAATGGGCACCACAAATCCAATTTGGAGAAGTCAAGAAGCCCTGGAAAACTTTTAGTCTCCCCACAATGCAATTATGTGACTCTCTGAGCCGCTTCAGGTCTACGGAGAGGAATGGTACTGGCTGTCCTTAAGAATTATGGAATCAACGAATCAGGGAATGCTTTGAGTTGGGAGGAACCCCAAGGACCATCTCATCCCACCCCTGCCATGGGCAGGAACACCTTCTGCTATCCCAGTCCCACCCAGCCAGGTCTTGGACACTTCCAGGCATGAGACTTCAACTCCCTGGATACTGCATGGATTTGGCCGACCCTCCTCATCCCAGCATTCCCCATGCATTCCAGCCACCTCTCCTGTCCATCCTCCAGGCTCAGGCAAAATCAAGGAGCAAGGAAGATCCCCCCATGCTCCAAGAATGAGTCATGTTTCAGAAAAAGTTGGGCCCAGACACTTCTGGGGTATCCCATCCATCCATGCAGACCACTGGCCTTCACTGACCACAAGACAGCAATTTTGGTGTGGCCAGAGGGTGGGCAGTGCTCTGCACTGAATTTCACATGAGGAGAGAAGACACTGAAAGCCTAAACCTCAGACCTGTGACCATCAGCTCAAACCTTGTATTTCCTCGAAGCCACTTCACTCTTCAGCCCTGTTCTCAAGGAGGTCCTGGCAGAATGAGGGGAGGAACAGGCAAATGGCAAAGGTGGCTGGAAGAACACAAGGGTCTTTCATCTAGTGCTATTCAGGTGCCACCCTTCTTAAGAGTTTTGGTAACTCTGAGGAATATTTGGGCCACAAATCCTCCCACTTTCCCTCTGCAACTGCCCAGACCCTGCACCTCTCTCTCTGTCCCTTCGCCCAGCAACAACGCTCCTGTATTCACCTGTTTTACCCCCTGGAACCCACCTGGAACACACCTCAGGGGATTTAGGGGCAGAGAGGACCCAAACAGGAGGTGTGAGCTGGAGGAAGGTTTGGGAGGGGATTTTTGCTGGTCCTGGAGCTGGGCTCAGGCCTGGCAGACCATGGCTGGCTCATTTCCTCTG
Source organism: Bombycilla garrulus (assembly GCA_013400315.1). Lineage (NCBI taxonomy): Eukaryota > Metazoa > Chordata > Aves > Passeriformes > Bombycillidae > Bombycilla > Bombycilla garrulus. The sequence goes on along the minus strand of VXBU01007726.1, from coordinate 14,516 downwards.
CCTCCAGGTCAGATCCAGGCCAGGTGGGGGATGCTGATCCTATGGAAACACTGAGGTGGGAGGAATCAGGGTGTGTGGAGTCCAATCCCTGATCCTGCAGAGCTCTACCCCAAAGACAGGAGCTCCAAGAGCCTCTCACAGGTGCCTTTCATGGCTGAGTCTTGTTCTTAATCTGAATGAGCCTTGTTCTGACAAGATGGAAAAGGAGCTTCAGAGCGTGGCTCAAAGGAGGGAGAAGCTTCCGTGTGAAAGGGAAACGAAAGCTCAGCCACAAGGTCACCTCCACTGCCTCAGGCAATCCGAGGCATGACAAAAGTTTCTCTGTAGCACAGCAGTAGAAGACAAAAGCCATCCCTGGAGGGTAGGAAGAGAGAGGGAGCGCAGAGCAGACAAGAAATTTAATGTAGGGAAACCCACAAGGTTTGCTGGCAAGGACATGCTCCTGGGTGGATCAGAGTATCATGGAATAGCTGGGGTTCGATGGGACCTTCAGAGACCATCGAGTCCACTCCCAAGGTGCAGGATAAAGTGGATAATGATTCCCAGGAGCCTTGAGCTGGATTCCTCAGAGCCATCAATGCTCCAGACCTGGCACTGAGTCTCCCAAGTGCTGGTGGTGGGCAGGGGGCCAAGGGGCACCCGGGAACACCAATAATTGCTGGAATCTGGATCTGGGCTTCAGGTCTACAGCTCCTTCCCACTCTACCCACGCTGTCTGAGTCCATTAGGGAGGGCTGGGAATTGGTAGTGAACCAAGATGCCAGGCCCAGGGAGCCTTTCCCAGCATCTGAGCTGCACCAGTAACCCCAATTGGAAAAGGCTTGGCTTTGTCTGGGAATTCTTCCTCTTTGCCGAGGGCTTGTGGTTGTCCCTTTCCACAGATCCAACAGTTCCTAGGACCAGAAGAGTCAGGACAACTGCTACTCTGTGATTCCTAGGAGAAGTGCAAATGGCTTTAAAGCCAACAGCTGGGATGCAGATGGCTCTAACGAGGAAGAACAGCTGGGATGTGCACAGGTTTTCCAGATACATGAGGGAAAAAGAATGGAAGGTGTCTGCATCCCTGCTGCAAGTTTTAGCAGAGCAGAAAATTGGACATTCCTCTGTGCAAAGTGCCTGGCACAGGCAGAGGAATCAGGAATTTGTTTAGGGCAGCACTGCAGACTGCCCAGGGTGGTCGAGTCCTGGGCACACAGGGTGGGCAGCCCCATCCACACTCTGCTGCCGGAGTCTTGGAGCTGTTGATTCCATGCTGCACAGCTGGGAGAGCTCTGAGGGTGAAGGGAGAGTGAGGTGAAGCCTGAATCCCACAGGATCTGAGTCATCCATCCATCAGTGCTGGTGCTGGTGCCTCCTCCAGCTTCTGGGGCTCAGCTGGCTCTGGGCTTGCTCACAGCACCCAGGGGCCCTCCCTGCAGCCTGGGTGGGTGCAGGGTCAGCACATCTACAGGCAACAGGAGCTCTGTGCTTCCTCTGGGAAACCCAGAATGGGGGAGTTCACCTCCCAGCTGTCCAACGAGAGCGGGGAAAGGCAGGGTTTGCCCTGGGGAGCTGGATCTGCTGAATAGCTGAATTCGCTCAGGCACCTGGATGTCTAAGGAGCACTAAAACCTCTCCATCTTCTCTTATCCCCCAGGTTCTTTTGAAATCCCTCTCCTGGGTGCCCGATTCTCCTGGGATCCCTGAAGATCCCAGCGTGGAAGGAAAGTGTCTCTCTCAACTCCCAGGCAGAGTTAAAGTGATGTGTGGGCAGGCGGGAAGCTGGAGCCACTGCAATCCTTTCAGCCAGGCAGCTGCACTTCCCCTTTCTATCACACGCATTTAAAAGCTTTTAAGGGAACGATCCATCCCCTCTGCTGGCAAAGCTGGAGCTGGGCTGGTCCTTGGGATCTTAAATCATTTTAAAATATGGAGCAATATTGGTTTAAAAGCCTTTGCTCTCCCCCTGCTGCAGGAAACCTCAGCAGAGCTCGACACGAGCTCGGGGCTTCCTGGGGATCCATCACTCGCCAGGAAAGGGTGGGCGCAGCCTGACAGGGACAACGCTCTGGGACAAGCCAGGAGTTTCTCCCTACGTCATCCCCAGACACTCCCAGGCTGCACATGAGCCCAGGGAGTATTTTGTCATTTAATACCTTAGGTCTCCATGGTCGTGGCAGTGTTTGTGTTTGCTAAGCTGCATAAGGACAAGGATGGATGGCTCAGCTGGCAAATCTGCCTCAGACGGGGAATGCGTCCAAATTCCTTGGTTCCATCAGGGCTTGGTTGCAATGTCCCTGATCCTGCCATTCACACCCAGGCTTTGGTATCAAGCCCATCTATTCCAATTTTCCCAGTTTGCTGTCTGCCCTTGGAGAGAAGAGCAAGGGGGTGAACTGGGAATGTTGGGAAGACACAAGGACAGTTCCCTCTATCCAAGGACAGGAGTGTGTCTCTATGTCACCTTCTCTTTGCCAGCGTCTGAAACTCTTGGCTGTTGATGGAGAGCTGGGAATGTCCAGCCTGGAGAAGGGAAGATACCGGGGAGACCTCAGAATCCCTTCCAGGGCCTGAAGGGGCTCCAGGAGAGCTGGAGAGGGACTGGGGACAAGGCATGGAGGGACAGGACACAGGGAATGACTCCCACTGCCAGAGGGCAGGGCTGGATGGGATATTGGGCAGGAATTGTTCCTGTGAGGGTGGGCAGGCCCTGGCACAGGGTGCCCAGAGCAGCTGTGGCTGCCCCTGGATCCCTGGCAGTGCCCAAGGCCAGGCTGGACACTGGGCCGGGAGCAGCCTGGGACGGTGGGAGGTGGCCCTGCCATGGCAGGAGGGGGAATGAGATGAGCTTTGAGGTCCCTTCCAACCCAGCCCATTCCCGGATTTTATGATCTGTTTAACTTGTTTTACTGTTTTGCTCTCTTCCTGCTGGGTTTCTATTCTGATTTCCTGGGACAAACCTTCTTGGTTGCTGCTTTCTGAGGAGTCAGGATGAGTCATTGCAATGAGTGACCCAAGAAATAGGACTGGGCTGCTGGCTCAGCCCTGCTTTTCCTCAGGATTCAGGAAGATACTGAGATTCTGCTGGCCTGCAAGGCTGGAGAGGCAGAGAATCCCATTTCCACTTCATTTCCTACTTCCCTGGCTCACAGAGGCATGGCAAGAAATCCACCACGGAACCAGCTGGAGTTTGGGGAAGGAAACAAGGACAAGGACATTTATTCTCCTCTTGCAGACACTACAGAGGGTCTTTTCTGCTCAGCCCCAAGCTTCCCACCCCTGTGTTTGCTAAAATGAATCAGGCAATCCCTCCCTTCCTGTCCCACTCCAAAGGCCTCCAAGATGCTCCATCTCTTCTTGAGCCCATCCTGGAGTTGCTGAACTTTCCCTGAGCTGCTGTCAGGGATCCTCCCTCTCATTTATCTGCAGGATCGGTTGTAGCTGTATTGATTTTCCCTCCCTGCCTCTCCTCTCTGTGTTTGCTTTCTGAATTATGCAGCCGGGCAGTTTTTCCTTCTCGTGAGGAGCGGGAGAGTTGTGGAGGATCAATTGAGCCCTGCCATAGTTTAATCAGGAATCCCCAGTAGGAACCAGGAGAGAAAAAGGAGAAGGGAAGACAATGAAGACAAGGTCGATCAATCCAGTCCTGGTGCAAAGGAAAGAAAGGGAAAGAAGAGACGAAGGAGTGGAATAATCAGTCAGTTTTCCTGATGCAGCCCTCAGATCCCCCAGCCCCAATCAATAACCAACTTTGACAGTCATTGCTTCAGAAAGAAACTTTCAAAACCCCCCTGAACTCAAAGAATGTTGGTGCTTTATAGCATGAAAATGGCCAGTAAAGCCCTGCTGAAGACATGGAGAGGGATTGGATTCCTTCCCCTTCTTCCTCTTCCCTTTAAAATCCACATTAGGAAGGCAGAGCCGAGATGAAAGGGGAGCAAACAAGGCTTTTAGTCCTCGTTTTGTTGTTGCAATTATTTTGCCAATAGTAATGATCTCAGGACTGGATGGATGATCCTTGATGCTGTGCTGGGGATATGGAGGGTGGGACAGAGCTGCTGGGATTGTTCCAGCACCACAAATCCAGAAAGTGGATCCTCATGGATACAACAGACATAGGCTGGGAGCATGGAAATAAAACCAAACAGTTCCCACAGGGCACAGGGACCACAGGGACCATCTGGATGTTGCGACAGCACGTGGCAAGAGAGATTTTTGTATGAAAAATAGTGTGGTCACCTTGAGCACTGAGGGCACTCTGAATTCTCCAGGCTTTGGAAATCAAACTTCCCCGAAGTCCTGCCAGATGTCCCATGGAGGGCCCCCAGGCTCAGGGCTGCCTTATTTCCAGAAGGATGGGCTGGCTCTGGCTTTTCATTTCAAACAGCTCAGGTCAAGTTCAGTTCCTTAAGAAAACATTTAGGTTTGGAAAATCCAGACCTGAAGGTATGAGATCATCACCTGTGGAAAATTCTAGGGGACCACCAGGACAGACATGTCTGCGGCTCGACTCCCGGGATTCATTCCCTAGGAGAGCAGTGTTCCAGACTGGAGCCAGGTGTGCAGGACACAGCAGCTGACTGGAGCCCTCAGTGGCATCAAAACTCAGGTAAGAATGGCAGGATGAAAGTTTGGGTTATTGACCATAGATATTGGTCATAGATGAATCATGGCAGATGGCAACTGAATTTCCTACACTCTGGTGCTTGAGTTCAGAACAAACCTTTCTTTCCCAAATTCATTTTAGCCAAACAATCTCTGCTTTTGGGGACAGAAATGCTGGAACAAATTTCAGAAGACTAACAGAGTTAATTAATCCTTCCCCGGTCATCCATGGCAAGGACAACCAGGAGTTGCAGTAATCCCATTCCTCAGTTCCCACAAAACTGGTGCTGATTTGGTCCCTCTCTTCTATAATCATCTTTATTCCACATGGACATCATAATCCCTGAGATTCCTTACCCATGATCCGGACTTCAGCCAACAGGTCCAGAAGTCACTGAAGAGAAGGGCAGAGCCTGCCAGACACCAAGTTAAAAGGGATTGATGGGAGGCCAGGACTGGAAGGAGAGTGGAGCCAGCTGAAAACCAGTTCAAATCCAGTGTTTGCCCTGATTAGACTCAGTTTAGTCTCAAAAGGTCAATTTTGAGATCTGTCCTTCCATCACCATTTCCAGAATCCCCTGGAGGGATCAGCACAAGGATCAGTCAGTTGTAATAATTAACACTTTGGTTAATAGGAGTGGAACTGGAGTTTCAGCTGGTAGGGGTGGAGGTAAAGCTCAGCCTGGAAAGGATGGAAATAAAGCTCAGCCTGGAAGGGTTGGAGGTAAAGCTCAGCCTGGAATGGATGGAGGTAAAGCTCACCCCTGACACTGAAGATAGTTCAGTCTTTGGTTCCGTGGGCTTCTCCAAGCCAAGCTTCCCTCTCAGCTCATTGCCCAGCCCCTCCAGCAAGGGAAGATCACCCCAAGCCCTACTGGGAGTGTTGGTCACTGGTTTCCAGCTGCCTAAGGAAGCAGGGACTGTGCTGCTCCTCCAGCAACCTCACAGAAGGAGCTCCTTGCTTGCCTCCTCCCAGAATTTGTTCCACATTTTCTGCTAATAAGGGCAGAGGGAGAGAGTGAGACAGAGAGAGAAGAGGAGAAAAACTGCTCTAAATTATTAATCAACAATATCATTATGTGTCATAACAGTGTGTCTGTGATGGGAAAGAGTGAGTGTGGCAGGGGCTGGGGTAGCACAGGCCAGGCTGCACAATAGCGAGAGCTGATTAATTATTGATGTGCACTAATTGGCTACAGGGTTTCAGGACAGCTTGGGCTTTGTTGGGATCATTTGTATTCTTGCTTTGGAAATGGACCCCCCCACACACACATAAACCCAACATTTTCATGTGCAAGTCTTCTCCCTCCTCCTCCTCCTCCTCCTCCTCTTTTCCTCCTCCTCTCCCTGCCCTGCTTCCAGTGCTCCTGATCCCCCTGTGTGTGTACAAATTAACATGATCTTAACCTCTGCTGATTTCCTGCAGTGCTGACACGCTGCCAGCACCTCGGTGCGGTTGGGCTCAGCCTGCAGCGCTGCTTTTTGGTGCGGAAAACTGGCCCTGCCCTGGAGCACTGGCCTCTCTTTGCACCAGGGCCAGCCTCTTCTCTCAGCCCTTCCCTGCCTTTGCCCCCAGAGCAGCTGGAAAGTCCTTCCCAGGCATTTTTTCCTTCTGGAATGGTCCAGACCTTGCCTTGAAGCCTGCTGTGATTGCACCCCAAGGTCTGAGTGCCAGCCTGGGAGGTGCCAGCAAGGTGATGAGAGAGGCTTGAGGTTCAGAGCTCAGGTCACTTCATGGTTGAACTTTAACAGCATAAGAGTTCCAGTGCTGGGGCTGCTCCTCCCGTGGTTCTAGTTGTTCCCAGTGTGTCCATGCAGATGAGACCTCACCTGCAGAGCTGTCCCGGCCAGCACAGGAAGGACCTGGAGCTGCTGGAGGGAGCCCAGATTTGATCAGAGGGATGGAGCAGCTCTGCTGTGAGCAAAGGCTGGGAGAGCTGGGATTGTTCAGCCTGGTTCTGGAGAGACCTTGGAGTCCCTTCTGGTATCTAAAGGGGCTCCAGGAGAACTGGAGAGGGACTGGGGACAAGGCATGGAGGGACAGGACACAGGGAATGGCTCCCAGTGCCAGAGGGCAGGGCTGGATGGGATATTGGCAGGGAATTGTTCCCTGTGAGGGTGGGCAGGCCCTGGCACAGGGTGCCCAGAGCAGCTGTGGCTGCCCCTGGATCCCTGGCAGTGCCCAAGGCCAGGTGGGACACTGGGCCGGGAGCAGCCTGGGATGGTGGAAGGTGGCCCTGCCATGGCAGGAGGTGGCACTGGAGGAGCTTTGAGGTCCCTTCCAATCCAAAGAATTCCACTATTCCTGGATTCCATGACCAGCTGCTGGTCCAACAGCTCCCTCTGCCCTTGCCCTCGCGTGGAATCAGCAGGTTGCTGTGTCTCATTCCATGGCCTGTTGCAAGCCAAAGCTCCCTCACAAACATTAGCTTTTCATCCTCTCAGGATGCCCCAGTGAGTCTCAGGATGCACCTGGGGTCCCTTTACCCCTAGCATCCCAGTAAAAGCCAGGCTGAGCTGTCTGGAGCCAGGAGCTGCTCCCAGCAGAGCAGTCTTAGAGCAAGGGACACTTCCTGCAGTGCTTCATGCTCTGCTAAATCCCTTCATCCCACCCTTTGGCATTTTAAGGATGCTGTTGGCAGGCAGAACATCCAAGTGAACATCCCAAGGATGGCATCAAGACCTTGCTAAGGAATTAACTGGGGCTGGTGACTTTTATTTCAGTTCTGTGAGCTCCTGTTTTCTGATAGTAGTGATTAAAATTTTAAGGGCAGGATGACATGCATGGGTTGTGGCATCTTTCAGCTGAATGGCTGAGAGGTGCAATTTGGGAACAGGTGTTTGCTAAAGATACTTCCCAAGCCGCTTTTAAATAAATCACAGGGCACGGAGGAAGGTGAGGCCTGGCTGAAGAACCTTTGGGGTGTGCTCTTCTTCACTCCCACCCTGTGGAGTTCCAGTGAAAGCATCCAGGACTTCCCAAAGGGTTGGTTGATCCAGCAGAGCAAGAACAAGACAGATGTTGACAAGAGGGTGGCACAGCTGCAAAAATCAGTTTGTAGGATCAGATCTTGGAGTCCATGAGGGGTTTCTCTGATCCTGATGAATGAGCTGGCTCACTTGGACAAAGCATGTTGGAATAGGGCTGTGGGGATGTGGGCTCAGTACTGCCCTTTGTCATGGACTGGCTGGATGGCCTGGACATGTGCCTGCATTCCTTACTGTTCCTGGGATTTTTCTTCAAAATCTGGGATATCTGGGGGCCAAAGCAAACCTGCATCTGCTGGGCTGATGAGTGAGGGCTGGAAATAGTCAGGTGAATATGGCCGTAAGCTGGAGAAGAAATTCCTCCCTGCGAGGGTGGGGAGGCCCTGGCACAGGTTGCCCAGAGAAGCCAGGGGCTGACCTGGGGGATTTTTGTATATGTGCTCTCAGGATGGAGCTGGGACTCTTTGTTCTCTTTGCTCCTTTTCCCTCTCCATCTCCTTTGAAACCCTTTGCATTATTCCTTATAGGAACAAAACAAAGAAAGAATTTAGTTTATTTGTTATTTATTTAGGACAAACCCTTCCCTCCCACTTCAAAAGGGGCTATGTGCAGGAGCCTCTGGTGGGTCCCAGGAAACTCTTGATTGATTATCCAAAAGGAGACAAGTGAGATGAAAAGCAGAGGGATGGGAATCATTTTAAGGGGAACAGCCACTAAAATATCATCAATATTTTATTAAACAGAATCTTTTCAATTGACAAAATGAGCTTTTCTCTCCTCACTTGTTTTCTCTTTTTTCCCCTCATTTTTGTTTTCCTTAGGCATGGGGAGATTTTCTTTTCCTTCTTTTTTCCTCTTTTCTTCTTTTACTGGGTCTAGAGGTGTGGGGTTAAATGGTGACCTGGGCCACCAAGCAGGAAAATCTGCCTAAATCTTCCCATCAAAAGTCCTCTATTTTTCCCACTGGAAAAGGACAAGAAGTAGAGGGAATGAGATGAAACAAGAGAAGTTCAGACTGGGCCTAAGGTTGAGACTGGGTATTAACAACAAATGCTTCATCAAAGTTTTCCAGCACTGGCACAGACTGCTGAGGGCAGTGGTGAAGTCACCATCACTGGAAGCGTTGGAAAAATATGTGAGTGTGGCACCTGGGGACAGGGTCAGTGGTGGGTTTGGCAGAGCTGGGGAATGGTTGGACTTGGTGATCTCAGAGGGCTTTTCCAACCTCAACGGTTCCATGATTCTGTAACAATCACCTCAAGGTTCCCCAGAAAAGTTGAACTCAACACTGAGTAGATGAAGCCCTGAGGGTCTTTGCTGAGCTCTTTCAAGCAAGAGTTTGGACTGGAGACCTCAGGAAATTCCCTCCAGCCTGAATTATTCCCTGATTCTAGGAAGCAAAGGTTGGGAGCCCCTGGGAAGGCAGTGGCAATGACATGGGGACATGGCTGAGCTCCGGCTCCTCATGGAGAGGCGTTGGGCACATCCTGTTCAGTTCACTGATGAGTGCTGCTTAGCCAGGATATAATGAGAGAGCATCATCAGCTTGTGTTAATATCACCAAAGTGTGAGGAAAGCTGTGTGGTGACAGGTACACGGCTTTAAACTGACAGGAAACAGCGCTAGGTTGGTATTAGGGAGAAATTGTCCCCAGTGAGGGTGGGGGAGCCCTGAGGTTGAGAGAAGCTGTGGTTGCACCATTCCTGGAAATGTCCAAGGCCAGGCTGGAGCAGTGTGGGACAGTGAAAGGTGTCCCTGCCACAGCAGGGGTGGAACTGGGTGATCTTCGAGGCCCATTCCAACCCTACCCAGTGTCTGATCCTATGATGTGTGGGGCTGAGCTGGAGTTTCTGCTAGGAGAGGGTCTGTGTGCAGGGTTTGGGATGTGCTGAGGGGTGTGTGAGTGTGAGTGTGTGTGCAGGTGGCAGTGTGGGTGTGTCTGTGCCTTACCGAGCCGCAGGGACGTGGCCAGTTTGTGTGTGGTGTTTGTGTGTGTGGCAGTGCTGGGGGTCTGCATCAGTGACCGGTTGTGTGCTGTGGGTATTTTTGGGTGTGCAAGAGCCATGATGTACAAGGAACCCGCTGCTTATCACATGGGTTACCTCGTTTACTTCCTTAAAGCTTCATCCAGGAGCTCCTGGCTTGGAAACCTTGCTCTGACTCCAGAATGTACCACAGAAAATAAAAAAAAAAAAACACCAAAAAAAAACAAAAAAACAAGACCACTGATAACAATGTGTGTTTAGGGTCCAATTACCAGGGGGATTTTTTTCCCCTTTCCTTAATCCCTCCCGAGTCGAGCCAATGCGAGCATCAGAATAAAAACCACACACAAAAAAGAAAGGGCGAGAGAGAGGGAGAAAGAGGATTTCCTTCAAATCTGCTCTGTCTGTCCGTGATGGAGACTCATTCCCATAATCATTTTGACAGGTGTGCAATGGTTGAAAAGTTGGGGGGTACGGGGGCGAGGCGGGGAGGGGGAGCGGCAGCATCGCCCTTTGGCGGCGCGGGCACGCCGTGCGCCGGGCGCGCTGATTAGACATGACAAGCACACCTGCCAGCGCCGCAGCCCGGCAATTAAAGCCTCTTTGAGGTCCCAGGAAGTGACCGCATTAGAAAAGCCCCTCGCAGGCAGCTCCTTAGCATATTCCCAGTGTCATTAGCGCGGCGGCAAAGGCGAGGCACAGCGGCGGAGGGCTCTGACATGACCCGCGCTCCCTTCCCGCTCGGGGAGGGGATGCAAAGTGACTTTTAAAGAGGAGTATTTTTTTTCCCCTTTAAATTTGATTTCTAAGCCCCTCGCGCCGCTGCCTGCCTCCTGCTCTTGGAAATGTTCCATCTTCACCGGGGTCAGCAGGGGGAAGGGAACCAGAATTCATTAAAGACAGAAAAGGACTTTGCTAAAAACTGGGCTGCTTCTGGGACAAAAAAATTCAATTCTGGATTCCAGTGTGAGTTCTCACTTTGTTCCCTGCTTTCCCTTCTTCCTTCTCTTCTCTGCATCCTCTTCCTTTCCTCTGTAACCTCCCTGTCCCCCTTTTCTTTCCCACATCCTGCTATTGATATTTCCCCCCCAGTGCCCCTTGTTCCCAGAGGCTGCCTGTGCACAGTGAGAGACCCCGGTGGGGTCACTGACCTTGGCAGCACCATGTGAGGTTGGTGCCATGGACATCATCCATCCATCCATCCATCATCCATCCATCCATCCATCCATCCATCCATCCATCCATCCATC
>VXBU01007705.1:855-15732 GCA_013400315.1 Bombycilla garrulus | reverse complement strand
TGTTTTTACTTAGCCTCCTAAAAAATAAGACACAGTTCACTTTTTCCTGTTCTCCCTGTAAGATAAGATAAAATATAATAAAACAAATGCTGCTGTTGTATTTCAGTTTTATTTTCCTTATCTGTTTGTATTTTCAGCTTTTTTATGCTTTGTTTATAATTTATCTCTTTCCCCATTTTTCTCTTTCACTACTTGAAAGCCATCTCTTTTGAGTGCATTTTTATCCTNTTGGAAGTCCAGCACAACCTTCTCTTTAAATAAAGCTACTAATTTGCATTATTTAATATTAAAAATATATTCTAGGTTCTTCCAGTTATTCTGTGTTATGATATAGCATCCACGACTCCTTAAGTGCCTGTGACATAGTTTGCATGTGTGTTTTTACTGTTTTAAATATTCATATTGGCTCCCAGTTTTTATTATTTGCATGTTTGGTTTTTTGTTCCTCATGAAAGTAACATTTCATTTCTGTATGAAACATGTCCTGGGGTCATAGGATAATTTCTTATGATAATTTTTAATATGCCAGAAAATATCACTTGTCCTTTTAGTGCTTTTGAGTCTAATTGCTAATTCATTAATCCACAACTTTGAGTGCTCTGACCTTTTACTTCCAAAGTAATTTGTCCCAAGGTGAATAAACATCAGTGTGTCCCTGACAAGCAACTAGTTATACCTTTTCTGTTGCTTGGGATCCTGTTTTTCTCNTCTCTTAAAGCAAAGTATATAATCATAGACTCACAAAACCTCTCTTCAAATATTTTTCACGTCTGAATTTATCAATGTAATTGCCTCAAATATGCCATATTATGCACCTTCTGTCCCTTTTTTGTTTATTTGTTTGTTTTAAAATAAAAGATCAAAGAGATGGTCTTCTATATGACAATAGAAATTAATTTCAAACCAAAGCATTCATCTCTGTGCTCACAAGAAGACAGTTTTCATGCTACTTTGTCACTTTCTAATAAAGGTTATGTGTGATATTCCATGGAAAAATGTGCAAACAGATCCTAAGTCAGCAAAAGTTATGCAGAAAGTAAACTTCAGATAGAGATGCATAACTTCACAAAAACATCCAGGATCCAGGGAAATGTAAAAAAATAAAAATAAAAAATGACAGTAATCTAATATGCCAAAGAAATCCTAATCCAGAAGCTTACACCAAGTTTGCAAAACTATGTATTAATTCAGTAAGGAACATACATGTGCATATATTAATTCCCTACTAAATTGTTACTGATTTCAAGTACAGGAGAGATGAAGATGCAGTTTCCAATATAGCAAGAGTTTTAAGTGACCAATTTCTTTTCCAGAGAACGAGGAACTTCCAGAAAGTCTGCATTTAGTACAGCAAAGCCCAGCAAAATTTCTAATATTACAGTAAGATATAGAGAATAATAAGGTATAAAATTTTTCCTGAAGGATTCTAACTGTTAATTCATTATTTTTTTGAGCTATGTTTCCCAAATAAATAGGATGAATAGTTTTAACTATTCTCAGCAATTTGACACCAAAGGTGGCAGGGGACTTTGACAGTAGGGTATTTTAGGTGCTCTGAGATGTGTGTACTTTTTTCTGGAGGTCTGTACTCCAGAGGTAGTTTGTTTGAAATTTCTTGACATGAAGAGTAAATGAATATTGCTTTCTTGTTTATTTAGCTGCAATATGCCTATGTATTGTTCTTTCATAGTTAGGGTATTTTGGACATCCCTGTATAATGCACCTGGGTTTATAAAATGATTAGTTTCCAGTTACAGAAAGATATTGTACAGCAAATAGTTGTAATTAACTTTTACTGTGCTGCCAAAAAAGTGAATCATTACCAATCAAGGCAGTGCCATTAAGCTTTTCAAATGAAACTCCACACAGTAATGCTTTAGCTCAAGCATCATCTATGCTTAAAGTAATGATTAGGGACTGATTTGATCCAGGATTAGGGCTGTATTCATAAAAGTATTACATTTTTCATATCCTCATACCTTTATCTGATCTTTTACTTTTGTTGCTACAATGATAGTAAAGAATGGTAGAAAATAACATTGGGATTTTTGTTTCTGATATGTATGCCTGCTGAAGTGAAGTACATGAGAAAAATAGAATTCTCTAATAGCAGACTTAATTTCCATTGAGGCTTATCCCTTTTATTAGGGATTATTAATAATGTTGCAATTTGTCTTTTACTCGTCTCCAAAGATTTTCAACATATTTCAAAGGGAATGTTTCATGGAAGGTAGGGAGGAGGGACTGTGGAAACCTTAAGTATGTCAATTTTCATGGAAATAACATTTTGGTAAGAGTTTCAAGACATGCTTGTGAGACGTGTCTCTGGGAATGAGGGCCAAACCACATCATGGGTACTATTTGGGGAAATGGAAAGATCATGATCTGTTATTCTCAGGGCATCGAAAATACAAGTCCAAATTACATGAAATGAAACTGATTGTGTGTGTCTTAGGAAGAAAACCATGTTAGTTTGTCACCATATGTTGAAATTGGTCTGTGCAATTTTTATTTTGATTTTTCCTGACCTCAGAGGACCCAAATATGAGGGCCAGTAATATGAGGCAACTTCCAAAGATAAGTAACACTTCTTCCTGAGAAGTATGTTAGTGTGAAATGAATATATGTACACACATACATACGCATGTCAGTGATTGCGTATAGGTGCTTGTAAAGAATGTATGTTTATCTTTTGTGTACCTGTGGGACAGGATACTCATAAAATGTCAAAAGAAACTGTGAAACCATATACATGTCTGTTAGAGTTTTTTAAGTCAAGATATTTGATTAAAAAATGACATACTGAGATAATTTTTAATTTATGAAAACCATGCAAGGTAAAATAAATGATTATAAGTTTCCTTTTAAGGTTACAAAGACAAGTTTAAAAAAATATTAAAATTTGAAAGAAATTTTGGCTTTTTACTTTCTCTATTTCAGAATTGTATACAATAATCTGTTACTAGAAGATTCACTTACAGAATGGAAAATAGATCATTACTGAAAAAATATTTGTATTTTGCTAGATTTTTTTTGTTTTGTGTATTGTAAAGAATGCTACACTTATTCTAAAATAAGTGTCTTGGCAAAAATAATCAAAATTCATTCTTGAAATTCATGAGAAATGATTCTATTTATTAGTATTTAAAATTAGCTTTCTGGATAGAAAAATAATTGAGCTATTTCAAATATCGTGTGCAGCATTCAGCCCTGTCACTCCCATGTCTTATGATCTTCAAGGTAGATTCAAAGTGATGCTTCTGGCCCTCAAAAAGTCTATTGAAATATTGTGGTAAAATGTAAAAGCAAAAAACTAGGGTGAGTTTACACTTATATTATTACTACAGTGTAATAAAAAAGAAATTTCAGTTTGGAAAAACCACCACAGAAACACGTCATTGCTCTTTTCTGGAGTAAACCTGTTGCTATTAGAATTTTGCTGAAGGAGCAGTAGAAGTTTAGATATTTGAGCACTTTCTAGTTGTCTTCATAATTATAAAAGGGACTTTAACTTTTTATCTGTTGCTTGTAGATTAACATGTGAATATTGTCATGTTGCTGGGAAGCCAGGAGACTGCGTGCCTAGTTTCACTAGTTGCAAGCTTTGCCTGCAGACAGAATAGAAATAAGACTTCAATTTTGTTACAGAGATAAGTTTAAAGAACTGGAAAGAGAAATTACTTACACTATAGAATGAAAGAATTTTTGAGAACAAAAATCAGATATCACCTCATCCAAATCCCTGATCAAAGCATGGTCAGCTACAGCAGGTTGCCAAGGGCCATTTGCTATCAACTTCTGACTGTTCCTAGGGATAGAGGCTTCATAACTTCTTTGGGCAACTTCCTCCAATGTTTCAATATCCCTAAAATAATAAGGTGGGGTTTATATCTTTAAATCAATTTTCCTGCATTTCAGTTTCTGCCTGTTAGCTCTTTCACTAGGTACCAGTGAGAAGATTCTGGATCCATCCTCTTTGCTTCCCCTTTCCCTTCATTTATTTGTATTCATTCAGCAGATCTTACTGTGCCTTCTCCAAGCTAATTGGTCACAGCTCTCTCAAGTCTGTCCTCATACCGCAGGTAGTACAACATTTTACTAATCTCCATAGCTCTGCAGTATTCATTCCAGCATGTCCCTGTTTCTCTTGTACCAGCTTGGGCCTGGACCCACTCCACTTGTCTCATCAAGCCCTGAGTAGACATCAAGGATTACCAATGTGAAAATTCAGTAAAGATCAAGTGGTTGTGGAAGATTTGGGCTGGAAGGGACCTTAAGGACCGAGTTCCAAACCCTCTGCCAATAGCAGGGAACCTTCCACTAGACAAGGTTACTCAGAGCCCCATCCAGCCTAGCCTAGAACACCTCCATGGATGGGGAGTCCACCGCTTCTCCAGGCAACTTGTTCCAGTGCCTCACCACCCTCATAGTAAAGAATGTCTTCCCAATATCTAATCCTCACCTACCTTCCTTCATCTTGAGGTCATTCACCCTTGTCCTATCACTACATACCTTATAAGAGTTCCTCTCCAGCCTTCTTGTAAGCCCCCTTGAGGTACTGGAAGGTTCTATAAGGTCTCCCCAAAGCCTTCTCTTCCCCAGTCTGAACAGCCGCAGCTCTCTTAGCCTGTCTCCATAGGAGAGCTGCTTCAGCTCTCTGATCAATTTAGTGCCTCTCCACTTCACTTGTTCCAACAGGTCTTTTTTGTGCTGGGAGCCCCAGAGCTGGACACAATTCTCCAGCTGGGGTACTCACAAGAGCAGAGTGGAGGGCAAAATCATTTCAGTCTCCAGCTGGTCACTTCTGCAGATGCAGCTTGGGATGCAGTTGGCCTTGTAGATTACCTTCAAGCACACATTGGTGGGTTGCATTGATCCACAAACACCTCCAAAGACCTTCTCATGTGGGTTTGTCATCATCCATTCTCTGCCCAGCCTGTACCTGTGCTTGGGTTTGCCCTGACCATGTTGCAGGACCTTGACCTTGTTGATCTTCATGAGGATCTAGTAATATAGATAATGTTACTCAACTCTCCATCCACTTTCTAACTGGGCAGGAGTTAGACTGGAATTTGTCTGAATCTGCCTGTCTTGCAGATCAATTTTTTTCTTGTTACATTGTGTGTTCTTATTCATTAAATATTAGTACTCCTATGTTCACCCTTGTCTTCTAGAATGAAGCAAAACTTCACTCAAATAAGGAATAAATTATAACAGTAATGGCATTTTAAAGTGTTTCATAGATTTCATCTTATAAATATCAGGAATATTTTAACTCAGTCACCACAGATTTCATCCTTAGGATTTACATTTTATTTTCATTAAAGATGATTGTTAATAAGTTTGTCCGGGTATGTTTAGTACTTAACTAATGCCTAGAGCCTGTTTAAGCTTTATTCAGTTTAAAAAAAATGTATCAAGTTTATCAAATGAGCTAGCTTATATATACACTCTGTGCAAAACAGAACTAAATTAGGGTCTAATGCATAAAAATACTGCTAACATTTTCTTCTTTAGATTTGTGACAACAGTTTTAAAATTGCAGATGACAAAGTAACACAGAAAAATAGGATTAAGTTAAATTTAACACAAGTCAAACTTTATTGTGTGATCAAAAGAATTCACTGAAATAATTTGATAAAACATTCACATAACAAAGGAGCAAACAGAAACAATATCAAAAGTCAGTTCTAGAAAATGCTATGTTGATCAAAACATATGCTTTGTCTTATTTAAAAAGCCACTGAAGGAAGGATTTCATGCATTCCATACATGCCATTTTTGGCTTGTTGAACTCATACAGAAAGTATGGCAGTAGACAAAATGCAAATTTCCTCTACATAATCTTTTGTCTTAAAAAAAACTCTACCTCTAGGTAAATGATCTTGTTGATTTCTAGATCCCTCTCTAAAGGGAGAGTAGATGAAAAAACCATTAGTTACCACTACTGTTCAAGACTTTGCCAAGAAAAGAATCAGCCATACTGACACAAGAGGGTCTAAAAAAATCAAACCGCTGTGTAATACAACTATCAATGAAATGAATCTGAGTAGACCGCCTGTCTTCCTGTAACTTTTTGTTGCTGGGCAAATACTGAGAAGCATCTTAGCAGTTACAAACATACATGTTAGGTAAGCCAGTATCTATTGAAACTGTCATCATATGTCACTTTCTCATGTTAAAGTACTTAAAGATGCTAATAAAGTAGCAACTGCTACTGTTCCATCTTTATGGGATGTTGTCAGAAATTAAATTTAAATTATACCAGTCAGGTATAATATGACATCTAAATTCAGCTATCAAATTTGAATTTTTTTGTTTTTTTTACTTTATGGTGTGTTACATTTTTCAAAGGCCATAATTTCTAGTAGCATCTTTCCAGAACCTGTGAGGAAGTTATCAAGAAGCTTCATCTGGGCTTTTCACAGAGGAGCGTGGCAGGAAGACCAAAGGCAACAAGCATAAACAGAAAACCTCCAAGGGTGGAAATTGCATAACCTCTCTAAACAGCACACTCCACTGCTTGTCTGTAGGAACTTTTTCACTATCTGGATAGACAAGCAGTGGACCGGCTTATCCAGAAATGTCATGTAATCACCTTCCTTTGGGGTTTTCAACACTGACTGGGCAAAATGCTGAGCAAACTGGTCTCATCCATGTAGATGCTTTGAACAGAAATTGCAGTAGAGACCTGATCTCTCCTCACTTGAATTGTACTATGATCCTGTGAAAGGCAGTAGAGAAACAATTTCTGTCAAAATAATGTAAGTAAGTGCCTAGTTAAAATAAAAATAGCAATAAAACCCTAATAAGTTCCTGGTGGTTTCAAAGGAAATTAAGATCTTGCCACAAGACCAAAAATGTATAAAATTTTCTATAATGCAGCAGCATCAACAAGGCAGTTTAGGATAGACTGTAAGCTTAAAAGCAAATTACAGATCTTATCTTTTCAAATCAGTGGCAGGAAAATGCACTTCTGTGAACAGGAATAATACATAAGGTCTCTGTGCATTAAGAGCGTGTTAGACAGGTTTAAAGAATTTAAAGCTGTGGTTTAACCTTCCTCTTTTATCTTAAGAATGCATTTTCCCCAAAGGGAATATAACTAAAATTCAACTCAGTTTAAGTCTCAAAAATTTGGGGTTGCTGAAGAGGTTTACATTTTGACTTAGGGTCTTAGGCCGAGGAAACATAGTGGATTAAGCAAAAGGTTGATGAAGTTTTTCTTTGAAAAAAAGGCAAGTTCCTTTATTTTCAAGAATAATTACAGGCAATAAGTGCATTGGTGCCTGTGGAGAAATAAAATTACTTAATGCCTTTTCAGTGTATATGTAGTTTTGTGTGTGTTATACAATTACGATATGATTGTCCTGATTGACTGAATAAATGACTGAAAATTGATAGTGTATGCTTCCCCTTGTATTTTTAGTATAAATATTAATGGTTGCCAAATCAATGCAAAATGTTAGGAGCAAAATTTTTAGCAGAAGACTGCATTTACGTTGGCCAAAACCCTAAATTATTATGGTGGAATACTGTGTAATTGTAGAGTCTAATTAAAAATAGCTGTTAAACATTTTACTGTTTCTGTGTCCAGATTGTGTTTAAATTTTTCATTGTTTTGAACAAAATAGGTGAGACAAAAGCTTTTCAGAAAAATTATCAACAAAAGAAAATTCAATCCCTGTTTATTTTTCCTTTCCCTGGTGTCACTAGTAGAAGCTATGAAATCCTTTCAAGATTCTATGTCCTCCAAAATTATTGTGATTTTTTCTCCAGATTTTATTTTTTCAGAGATTTTATTTTTTTCAGAGAAAAAACCACTAAATTTTGCAAATACCAACTTTCTATGCATGCTATGGCCATACACTACTCAACATTAATTGCAGATTTCTTGCTGAAGTCATTTGTAGCTGCAAGCACAGACTGAATGCAGTACAATTTTAAAATCTCTCTTCTTAGAGGTTGTGTACCAAATTTCAGCCCTGTACAAATGAAAAAATGTCCTCCCTTTTTCTTCTTTGAATCCTACTTTATGTAAAATAGTCAGTGAACAAGCTGCTTGGATGTAAAATGTAAGTGAAGAAGCAAAGGAGGATAACTTAAGCCTGCCTTAGGCACTTCTGTATCAGAAATAAATCAAGGATCCCTTGAGTTGTTGGTGAATGAACATCCTAGAGCTGCACATGGTGGCAAGACCAAGAGAAGCTTTATACATGTGTAAATGCTTATCCTTTGTCCCCACCTTGGTCAGGTAGGTGTTATGGTCAGGACTGTTCTTAGCTGTATTATGAATCAGCTTCTGAGACTTTCAAGGGATGCTTTACTGCCGTACTGTTATGATCAAGGGCGTGCTTCACTGCTCGGCTGGTTTGGTCCAGGTTTGTCAGGAGCTCCTGAATTCCTGAGGGATGGTGTGGGGCAGGAAGTGAGAGGATGCTCATCCGCACCTTGTTATCTGCAGTGCAGTCCTCCAGCACATAATACAGTAGGCTGTACAACTCCTCCATTTTTCTCAGGATCTTGCCTTGGGTTGGGATGTCCTTGTCAGACTGTTTCTAATCACTACTGTAACCTTTAGGTGGTGTGGAAATTTCCTTTGTAGCAACCAGTTTACTTACCTCACCAATCCTTGGACACTGTCATAAAAAATACTTTCGTCTCAAGAAAGACTAAGTGCTATTATGGATTGTGTTTTCAGATAGAAATAACTTTTTATTAACTTAAAGAATAGAAGCATGCATACATTTATTATAAAAAATAGACTCATCAATCATTGCCAAGTGAGACAAATATTCTTTGTAATGGAACTTATCAAAAAGACATTTTAGGACATACTAATTTGTTAATGTTGTTCAATGTCTGATAAAATACTGATTTTATACCTTTCCTCCCCTATTAATCCTTAGAAGTAAGATAAAGAGGATTATCTTCCTTGTATATCTTCATTATATCTCAACATGGGAGAAACTGCACTTCTGGAAACTTGGCCTCTTTTCTCATAGTTACAAATAATGCTCTTTTCAGAACGAAAGAATTGCCAGAACTGAGTGTTTTGGAGATAAAAGATATTAACAAAAGTTGCATTTGTTAGCATTACATAAGTTAGTAATTTTCTCAGTTATTAAAGATTAGATTTTTTTTTTTTTTTGAGATGCTTAATTTTTCTTATGGTGCTATTCTAGTTCAAGAATATTGAAACAGAGTTACTCAGCTCTAAAGAGAATCTTCAGATGTCAAGTTATGTACATAAATTTTATATCTGTCCTCTTAGGTTTGGATATCTGTTCTATTCTGTAATATAAGACATTATTTCTTAATCAGTTATTTTTTGTAATTTAATCTGCAACTTGGCTTCACTAGAGATAGTTACAACCTATATTAATTTGTATATGGTTTTATTTCTGTCTAATGACCAAGGGTTGGATTTTCTATGGTATTTATTAAAATAATTTGTTATTCATTAAGATTCTCCTAATATAATAAGACTAAAATTCACATCTACCAATAGCCTTCCAAAAGATCTAATTTATCTGTCTTTGGGAAGCTGCCTCTTCTGACAATTTCTAGGCATTTGCCTTCAGACTCTTAGGTTAAAGTCTGCTACTTGCCTCACAAATGAATAACTTGGGTTGTTATGCTTTGCAAACTTCTGCATGTTGACCTATAACTTTGTATTCAAATTAGTTTTAGTTTCTTATTTTACCATTTTCTTTCTACATCAGCTGGAATATCATCAATAATATGCAATCCATAAAAAGTCATCCACTGTGGAATTAAGTTTTGCTATTTTGATTAATGTCTATAAATTCTTGATATTAATGGAAATTAAATGCATGTAATTTTTTTGACCAGTAAACCTTTACCAAATAAAATGAAAAGTGCCAATAGGGTTTCACATTGTAACTGACTACAGTGGATCTAGTTATATAAATGCTCATAACATGAATAGAGCATAGAAGAACATTGTGTAAGGTGAGAAATCAAAAATTAAAGTGAACACTGAAATGCTACATTTCATGGAATTTTGAGTGTTACACACTGTACACAATACCAAATGAGCAAAAATATATGAATTAATGAATTTATTTTACTTTGAATCATATCTCTGTATCTTGAAACAGGCCTGCTGAGAGTGATATCATTTGCAGCTATGTCACCCAGATATATTACTTGGGTAACAGTATTCCATGGTAGCTATACCATTTCTGCCATTACACACCTATATTTATGAATGGTTTGTAAGGAATTCTTAGTTTGCAGGTTTCCAGGTCTTGTACTGTAAACTTTCTCACTCTTTCTCACACTTATACCTCTTTCTTATATCTGCATGCACACACACATACACATATATACATGCACAGGGATGTTTCAAGAGCTGCTGACAGAGATTAAGAAGAAGATTCTGTAGATTTTTTTGTCATTCCTATTTCCTTTACATTTTGATTAAAAGAATAGCATGGGCCATTTGCTAATCTCCTATGAATTATTCCCATAATAACTAAAAGTTAATTGACAAAATGCATTCAATTGTTGATTTCATTTTAAATACTCCAATTCATTAATAACTGTCCATAAATTTTGTAGTGATTCCCACAAATGAGTAAGGACAGTTGTAACTTCTTAGAACATCCTCAGCAACCTTGCGGGTATAAAACTTTCAATTTCAAACAGGCCTTCATTCTGTATCATTTTTATCCTAAAATATGAAGAACTACCTCTTGGCCCCTTCCGTTCACTTGTACTAGCACATTCACATCTGCTTCCCAAATAAATTTGCTTCTAAAGAACACAGTGAAGGACTGACAAAGAGAAGATGTATGTTGAAATACACAATTAATAAAGTTCTAAAGTATGTGATAGTGGATGTTCATGTTTTCTGCAAGATGCAATATTTTTCTTCACTTGTATCCCTGTACTAGTGCTTTTAATTTTTTCTAAATGCTATGTCAGTTTAGCAAAGAGGAAGTAGAATAAATCTGTTACTTTACTTATAGGGAGAAGAGAGTTTTAAATTTCAGCCAACCTAGTACAAGATCAAACATCCTCCATACAAAGTTTGTGTTTTGCATAATCTGTTTGTCTGCTTCAGCCTGTTTCTTCTGACTTATGGCCTTTTTCTCTTTTCTGTATTTCTGTTAACAGAAAGCTGACCTTGCAGTTGCACCATTGGCAATTACCTATGTTCGTGAGAAGGTCATCGACTTTTCCAAGCCCTTTATGACTCTTGGAATAAGTATTTTGTACCGCAAGCCCAATGGTACAAACCCGGGCGTCTTCTCCTTCCTGAATCCTCTCTCCCCTGATATCTGGATGTATATTCTGCTGGCTTACTTGGGTGTCAGTTGTGTGCTCTTTGTCATAGCCAGGTAACATGTCAACTTTTGTGATTTTTTTGGCAATTGTTACCATTTTTTTCTTACTAATAATTGTCAAAAGTCACAAAACTTTTCTTACTTTCATACTCTTATATTTAAACTTCATGATTTACAGAAATATAATGATGAGGGTTCTCACTATTAATATTCTCCACTGCGATATTAAGTCTCCAGTTTGTTACTGGACTTTTTCCCTAAGTCTTGAGTATGCTAGCTAGATTTCTTCTTTTATTTACAAATATAGAGACACTAGAAAGTTTTTAAAATAGCTTTTCCCAATAGGTCTGCATTTAGAAACCCAGGATTTGCATGTTTTATTGTGTTACCCTGATTTGTTTGTATGCTGTGGTGCTCCATCTCGATTTGAGTACTTAGCTGCCTATGCTAATTCTAGATGTCCAGCTGTGCCTCTACCAGTAGCAAAAGTTTGTGTAGATTAGTATCTTTGAAGTAGGGTAACAATATTTACTTTTTAATTTTGTGCTAGTTGAAATCCCTGAGATACTTCACGGAATTTAAAGTCTCTGAGTGGAATGTTTTTGGAAGCTTAGTTGAGCTTTCAGAATTAAGGAACTCAATACATCAATTGGTAAATTATAAATTGATTTGATATATAGGGCTCAATTTTTTTATCTGTTGTTTTTTAATTTATTTTTTTTTAACCCAAATGAGCAGAATAACATCTTTTGTCAAAAAAATCCCAGGATGTTTAGTTTTTCCTTAACTCAGTAGGGCTGAGTTCAGATGCTCACATAAATAGAGACTTCATGTAACTTTGGCTTTTGTCATGACAGCAAAAGAAAAAACTCAGAACAGTGTATGTAATCTCTTTTCCCCTTGTAGTCACTAGCAAGTTTTATTAATCAAATATATATAAACTATATTGGCTTTTATCTTTTAATAAGATGCGGTCCTTTTGTTTGAGTTGATAATGAAATCTCACTTCAGTCCTGAGATTTCTGTGGTTTCATGCTGTGACTCACAGTAGAATCTTCATATATTTCTTTTTCTATTGTGCTGTATTTAGTATCAGGATTCTATATCTGTCTTTAATACTCCATGTTTCATTTTGGAGAAGTTGTATCATTCCTATATTAGGGAGAAGCAATATTTTTAGAAACCGGTTTAAAAGTAATTTAGCACCTGTAGATGAAGTACATTGAAGTAAAATACAGAACACTGAAACATATTCTGTGATGAAAGAGTTTATGTGAAACTTTTGAAAAGTCTGCTTTAAAGAGCCAGCGTTATGCTGAGAGTTTCTTGAAAGACCCCTATATTTTAGTAGGCTGTGTAACCAGAGAGCACAGTTGTTTCTGAGGTGTTCCTGCCATACAGATATCTCTGAAAGTACAGCTGAGCATAAATCACAACTGCTATCTTGTGAAATACCTCACATAAAATATTTATGTATATGTCCAAAAGTTTTAACCCTACTGTTATCACTGAAGGACATATTCAGCATGATGCACAGTGCTTTTGACAGGTAGCTCCCACTAATGTTGGTAGGATTTGTATGGCTGAGTTCTTACATATGCTTTGAAAATGTGCCTTGGCATGTTTTTAGGAAAGACAGATTTTCTTGAACCTTTTATTTTCTTTTATTAATTCAAGCTGTTTGGTCACTTGAGCTCACTAGCAGAACAGGAAAGAATATTTATTTTTATATAGAAACACCAGATAATAGACTAATGATGTCGATATTTTTTCACTTGTCTGTTTTTGTGGCAAACACCATAAATTCCTTATGGAATTGGAAGCATTATCTTAATTGTAAAGCAATACGGATATGTTTTATAGTGAGTAGAGTTTTGTTTTTGTAGAATTGTACATCTTTTTGTACATAAATTTATAACAGCTTTCATATCTAGAGTTTTTCAATATTTCTTAACTGGTACAATCAAATATTGATAACACATTTAGAAATAAAAGATATGGGATTAGGCAAGACAATCTACAGATTATATTCATAATGCAGCATGACATAATAGTATGTGATAACATTTTTTAACACTATTGCTCGTTAAAGGAAACAGGCCTAAATTAAAAGTTGAATTTCTTGCTGAATGCCAAGCAAAAAGAAAGAAGAACATTATTCTAAAGTTAAAGATCTGTTTGCAAATACAATTAAAAATTTATCTGTCATGTAAAGAGAGGTACTTTAAAGTGTGATAGTGAAGAGGACTTTGCAAAATAGTAGTATGTATTTCCAGTATAAATTATATAGGTTAAGTATTGAACAGCTGATGACATTTTTTTTCGATCCTGGTGTCAATCCTGGACTACATGCCACTAGTTTAATAGGTTCTACCCTGAGTTTCTTGTTAAGAATATTTCTATTCCATAACAATCCTTCCACAATAGATTTTTAACTATCAGTGTTTCATAATAATTATTTTATGTTTCATAATAAGGTGTGCCTTTGTTTGGAGCAGTGCTTGGTATGTCTTTTACGATATAATGTTTTGTAATTACAGCTCATCAAAGTGTTCAGTATAGAATATTATTTTTAAAATTGAAACCTCCCATTTTTGTGTCAAATGTTTTGTGATATTATTGTTTCACCATGTTTTCCAAACAATGTTGGCATGTAAGAGCTTGGTACATTGAAATCAGAAAAGTACCATTCTATTGTACCACTTGGATCTCACTCTTTTTTTAGCGGTATGGTGATATTTAAGAAAAGAAGAAGAAATTAGGAAAAAGTTCGAGGATCTTTAAGAATGTATTGCTGAAAATACTTCCATAGAAAGAGAAATATAACATAAATCTATATCAGTCCTTTTCTTAATTTGCAAGAGCATTGGATTTCCCTTCCAATTTGAGAACCATATACAGGGAGCTGTGATCTTTGCATATTCAACAAGACAAAAGGCTAGGAAAGATTTATGTTCTAGCTGGAGGGCTTTTCTATTTTATTTTCATCTTGTAGTTTCCTCCCAAAAGATGACTCCACTTTTGAATGGACAGCTTTTGCATTGTGGGTAGGATGAACCTATATGTGTTGCATACAGTGTTTTCTTTAATTGTCACTCTTCGACTGTGCTTTCTCCATAGATACAAAAGCCTCTTAATCTTGTTTGTTGCTGTTGTTGAATCTCAGTAGTTAGGGTGGTTAGTCTCTGGAAGTTTTTTGCTATGTTGTACAGACTGAAGACTGATAAACCCAGTCTGCTTAACACTAAGCCTATTAACTTTCTGTGAACTGAGAAATTAATATAGTATTTTCTCCTCTTGTGGCAACAGTAATAGGTCTTTCTGGTGCTAGATAGCGTAGTCTTTTTGTGTTTGCCAGCAGTGCCTTGTGTCATCTGAAATTCTGCTGTATAACAGTACCATACTTTTATGTCTCTGCCTTTACTAGTTTCTTTGATTTAGAATACCAGTTAAATTCACAGTTTAGATATGATTTAGAAGTAAAACTAGGACCTCAGCAAAGCACACCAACTTTTTTTTGGACTTCTGCCAATCATACAACATTTTCTGATCTGTATAATCA
>VXBU01007693.1:4147-16535 GCA_013400315.1 Bombycilla garrulus | reverse complement strand
TCTACCCCAGGATACCTTGGCCTTCTTGGCCCCCAGGGCACTGCTGGCTTGTGGGCAGCCTGTTGTCTACCAGGACCCCAGGTCCTTCCCCTCAAAGCTGCTCCAGCAGGTCACCCCCAGCCTTTGCTGGTGCCTGGGATTGTTCCTGACCAGGTGCAGAACATGCATTTGCTCAGCTGAATTTCAGCAGGTTCCACTACGTTAATTTTTAACAATGTTAAATGAGATAGATAAAACAGGGAAGCATTGTTAGACCATGTTTCATATAGACATTATATTATTACAAAAAAACAAGAAGGAAAACAAATTAACCAAAGATGGGAAAAAAAAAAAAATATTACCAGAATGCTTTTCTTACAAGCATGTGGGAGTCATAAAGACTCTGGATTCAGTCTTCAAGTTTTCTTCCCTCTGCAAACGCCAAACAGATGAAGGATGAATCTCCCAAATGATGTATTTTAATTTGAGAGTAGATAAAAGACTGATACAGATAATTCATCTGTAGTGTGATTGGGACCAGCTTCCCTAAGGAACCTTTATTTTTACCTCTTTTACTTTTTACCTTAATTCTGCATGACATTTTAAAAAGGCATCTCTTCAGTTTGATAGATGATTTTGTGGGCCAAGTGTCTTACCTTAGATCTGAACCTAAACAATTGCTTTCCCTAGGGGAAAAAAAAAAATAAAATATACGTAAGTAGTTAGAGTTATTCTTTGCTCTCAACTGTCACTGTGAATATACCTCACTTTACATGCAACCAGAAGACAGTTGGTGATCCTTGCATCAGTGTCAGGTCTGTTTCATAAATCAGACAGCAGGAGGTGGTCCAAAAGTCAAATTCTGAATACTCTCCTGGGGTCTTAATAGGTTACCTTTGAATTGGAGCAAGCCCTCATGGGTCCCAGGCTGTTTGAACTCCATAACTGGGTCTTCCACATAAGTAGCTATCAAGCCAATGGGTCTTCTGGGTTCCTACTTAATATGCTTAGAGGTTTTGCTATTAGAATAAATGCCTGTTCTTTTTGTTAGTGCATTCCTCAGGCTTTTGGAGTGCAGTTTTAAACACTCTAAATGCCACCAGTGCTCATTATCCCACCTCTCACTCCCCAGTGGAATTATTAAGTGACAAGAAACTGGAAAAATACAGATGGCATAATTATATATTTTTCAGTTGATTAATCACCACAAAACATTAATCACATTTGGTATAACAATACATAATCAAATTCTTTATAGTAGAAATTAAGTTTCCTTCTGATACGGAATGGATTCCTTTAGGATATTGACATGGCTTTTCAGCATCTGTTTTGCACCAATTCCACATCTGCATTTGATTTAATCAGCTTTAGGGCTCTGCAAAAAAATTGGCTTTAAGGTTTGTTTCATGTTTCTAAGTGCACATGTTGACAATAGCAGAAATGCAAACAGAGATATAGCTTCTGTGACAAACTACTCTTTATATGTTACACTTACTCATTTTATGCCTTCAATGGGTCTTTTCTCTCTTCCAGTTACTTTGTTGAATGGAACAGAAAACTTCTTTTGAACTAATTCAAGTTGGTAATATATAGATAGAAGAAAGACAGTCAAGATAGCACACCAAAAAATGAGCTCCTGATAGCTTATCACAACTGTCAGCATCAAAGGCATGAGGAATTGTTGCTGGCCCAGTGGTCAAGGCATGATGCTGCAGCCAGTCACATCAGATATATTTACCACCCCACTATGCTGCCTTAGACTCCCCAGTCTCCATGGTCTGTCACATGTAGCTCCCCTGCCAAGGAGTAATTTTGGCATTGGTTCAAAGCTATGACTCTGTGGCACAGGCCCACAGATCCTAAGTTGTCTCAGGATATGCTAAAACTATTTTCAGCTCTGCAGATGTGGGTGATGGAGGCCACAGAATTCACTTCCAAGAGTGTGCTTTGCCAACCATGTTATGGAACAGCCAGAGGCCAGTGCATATTCCACCACTGCTGCTAAATCTGGGTCACTGTGAAGTAAAGGAACATAAAATGTGTAAACCAGAGGCAGAACAATCAAGCAGAATTTAATTGCCCACTGCTAAGGGATACTGTCTCCTAGATTATACAT
Source organism: Bombycilla garrulus (assembly GCA_013400315.1). Classification (NCBI taxonomy): domain Eukaryota; kingdom Metazoa; phylum Chordata; class Aves; order Passeriformes; family Bombycillidae; genus Bombycilla; species Bombycilla garrulus. The sequence continues at coordinate 14,440 of VXBU01007693.1, read as the reverse complement.
GTAAATATAGCTAAAAAGAGACTCTGAAATCCAGGAAGATAACTCCATGAGATTAACTCACTTTTTTACACTGGTGTTTCAGTCCAACATAACATATATATGTTTTTCTGGTAGATTAAATAATCTAGCTGCAGCACACAGGCTAGAAAAACCCTTCTGTTCAGACAAGAGGCAATTAAGCTTTTTTGGGATGTGGAAGCTCAAATTCAGCTCAAACCCAGTCCAATGGAGGCTTTTTAGGATGTTTTTCCCCCGCTTCTACAGGAAGTGTTCTGATCCCCAAGTTATACTGGGAAGGAGATTTCTTCCACTCCCAAATGAGATATCTCTTTCTCCCATGGAGATAAATAAGTTTTCTATACACTCACGGTCACTTAATTCCCCTGAACCACATTTTTAAGACACATAATTTCTCTTCTAATTGTATTGGAAACTTTGACAGACCTAAGGTTTGAAAAGTACTCAAAGATGGGTTCCTTGTCTTGAATATGAAACCACTGACTTTGGCCAGAGTTTTCACAACTGAGATACAAATCAGCTCTGGAAAAAAAAAGTGACTAGGAGTTTTATTTTTTTTTTTTTTTTTTTTTTTTTTTATTTTTAGGGTAANTTTAGAATTTAGAGGTAATTTATGCTGAATAATGCTTAAATTCACCAGTTATACCATTTATTTAAATAAAAGCATTGTGCAAGTGGGTTACTAAGAAAACAGTGCAAAGAAAAATCAATAAGAGGCTGTATCTCACATTCAGCATGTTTAGCTGAACATTGGATTCAGGGTATGAATGCATAGTAAAAGTATTCATATTTATCATGTTTTTCTGAGAGACGGCACATACATGTGTGTAGTAACCATTTGCTCCTTCATGAACATAAATTAGAAATTAGTTATGCAACTTACAAGGAGTGATTAAAAAAACAAACAAATAAAACAAACAAACAAAACCCCAAACACACTCCACTTTAAAATAAACTAGATCAACTAGGTTTTGAAACAAAGAACTGAGACATGGTTTCTGAACACCTAATTTGTCTGCTGGTGCTCAAAATTGGGATGTTACTGGCTTCTGTGAAACACTTTTAGAGCTATGAAGAGTGTTGCTGTAGAAATAAAGTGACTGATGTTCTGCCAATACAAACCTCAAAAGGAGGTTGAAAAACACAGCAAGTGTTGCTTCTGAAGCTGGAGATAGGGAAGCATTATGTTTTATTTTGCCCTTTAATATAAGCCCCAAAGCATTGCTTCACTAAAACCGGTCTGCTACCTGAACTGAGTCCAACTCAGTCTCTTAGCACAAATGCAGGGATGAAAAGCCCATTCAGCATGTCACTGTAAAATTTCTGTGTTTATTGCTGGAATTAGCAGAGCACAGGGTCTTCACATCCACAGGTTTTGACTTCTATTTTGTTGCATACTGAGGAGATGTAGAGCCAGCTGTGCAGTGCTTATTCATACTGGGAAACAGCTACTTGCCCAACATCCCCACTGATAGCAAGAGCATTGCTTTAATTGGAAACACTAACAGTCATGGGAAACCCTGACTGAATCCTTAAGGACACACAAGGGCTCTGTCATGATTGGTGGTAGATGGGAAAATTGCTTACTTGCTTGGGAAAAGTTTTTGTTTTGACTGTCCATGGAAAACTCACTCCTAAGTGCTTTTGAGCCTTTGAATGTGAGAATTTTATGAGGTAATCTTTTTTGCCAATAAATAAGGAGAATTTCAGTATCATGATTTAATCCTGGAAATATCCTGTTTTTCCCAGGACGCCTCTACTGAACAGAAGCTGAAGATTGCTTGTATAGGTGAGGAATCATGATGCTCCTGATGCAGTGTTTCTTGAGGAATAACCATAAAATCTCTGACTGCCTTAAGAAAAGACACTCTGGAACATGTGCATATTTTCTCAAAGTCTTTTAAATCAATCAATGCAGTTTAGTGCAAGTCTTTTAGCATGTAATGTTGATCCTTGTTAAGGAGAATTTTCCTTTCTAGTGCACTTCATGCAAAGTAAATTTGACATTAACACTGTTGGGTAATCTTTTCACCCTCAGTTTGAATATTTAAAGCAGGATTTAATATATCTTAGTGGGAAGAATCTTAGTCTGTCAATAAGTGGAAAAGCAATGACGCAATAGGTATTTCTCATCTCTGCTCTTACAGCCCAATATTTTTAGGAAAAAAATGGAATCTAGTCCTTTGACATATTTGGCAAAGACAGAAACATGTTTTTCTGGTCAAATAGGAAAGGCTGAAGATACTAAAAAACTCATTAAATACCTTTTCAATGGTCATAGGGTAATCATAATCATAAAAAAGTCTTTTGCCACAATAGAACTCCTTCAAATCTGTAAAGACTTTATAGCTGGAAAAGAGGCAGGCAATTATTATCTGTATTTCTGAACACAGATCTAAGAAATAACTAGTTACTTACAGACATCAGAATCGCTTCTAAACATATATAAGTCGTGAGAAAAGCAATATATTGAAAGGAAAATATTTTAATTTAACCGATTAAATGGAGCTAGGGGAAAATAGGCCTGAGATCCTGCACTGGATTTGCGTGACCAGGTTTTGGCAGTGGAGGGGCTGCAGGGGTGACTTCTCTAAAATGCTGCTGAAATCTTTCCCCATGTCCAGCAGCGCAAATGCCAGCTGGGTCCAGGCCACTGTTGGCCAAGGCTGAGACCATCAAGAATGATGGTAATTCCTCTGTGATAACATATTAGAAGGGAAAAAGCATGTAGAGGTATTTCTGGTCAGAGAAGAGTGCAGGGCGAGAACATGTGAAAGGAGTATCCCTTCAGACCCCCATGGCAGTGCAGAAGGAGGGGCAGGAGCTGCTCCAGGCTCTGGAGCTCCCATTCCCCTGCAGCCCCTGGAGCAGCCCGTGGGGAGGCAGCTGTGCCCCTGCAGCACAGGGAGGGCCCGGGGGAGCAGAGATCCACCTGCAGCCCCTGGAGGAGCCCAGGCTGGAGCAGGGGGATGCCAAAAAGTCAACCCACCGGAAGACTATCTGGAAAGAGGCTTCTGGCAGGGACCTGTAGAGCTGTAGAGAGAGGAGCCCGGGCTGGAGCAGATTTTTGATAGAGCTTGTGACCCATGGGATTCTGCACTGGAGCTGCCTGTTCCTGTAGTGTGACCCACTTTGGAGCAAGTAATGGAGAACTGTCTATTCAGACTGGAAGGGCATCATGCTGGAGCAGGGGAAGGGTTTCAAATCCTCTCCCTGAGCAGCTGCAGGAACCGCATGTGATGAGCTGGCCATAACGACATTCCTATCTTCCTGCACCAATAAGGGGAAAGAGGCAGAGCTTGGAAAGAAGGGAAGCATTGGGGGAAAGTTCCTTTTAAGATTTACTTTACTTCTCATTGTCCTGCTCTGCTTTTGTTGGTAATAAACTCAGTTAATATCCCCAAGTTAAGTCAGTCTTGCCCACAATGGTGACTCATCTCTCCTCGTCCTTAATTCTTGTGTTATCTCTTCTCTCTACCATCCAGTTGCAGAGGGGAGTGAGAAAGTGGCTTGTGGTGGTTGCCTGTCACCCACCAGGGTCAGTCCCCTACAGATGCCCACTGGTTAGTGCACACTTGGAATATCTTTATGATGTTGTGGGGCAGCCCACATTTACAGACTAAGTCATAACAGGCCTCGTCAAATCAGGTGATTTGGGAAAAATACACAACAGTAATAGAAGGATGTCAGTAAGAAGCCTGCAGTGTATTTATACCCTCAGGAGTCCACTCCAGTGATATCTCTGATATAATAATAGACTAATATAAAATCCTATGCTAATACTCTTATTCACATCTCTCTCAGTTGTTTCACAGTCTAAACTTCCCTAGACATTCGCAAGAGTTGTACCCGAGCAAGGACCAAGCAAAGACAGACTTGGCAACTCAGGAATAAGTAATCTTAGGGAAGTACATTGATTAGCTATCTCTATTCTTGTTTAAACATATTCCTGCTACATTGTTGACTGAGAGGATTTGCATATGAAAGCAGAATGTGCTCCAGTGTTGAGGAAAGGGTGAGATGCTCACTGTGTATTTATGGAAAATAAACTGTTAAAGAGTGACAACCAGCTCTGAAACTTCAGGGGGTAGAAAGAGAAGAGAGAAAGGTAGAAAGAAAGAGAGATAGAAATCTAGCAGCTTTTGACAGGTAGGCATAAATCTTCCTGAAGGGTAGAATCACTTGAGGAAAGAGTGTGAGAGACCATTAAACCTTAAGAGTTTTGCATGATTCGTGAGGAAAATGTGGAAGTTTGCAAGGCATGGACTAGCAACTCCAAATGTATATTGAAGATCATCAGAAAACCTCTTTGTCTGTGAGATATTTGCCTCAAAGGATTCAAGTTAGGAAAGTTGATTTATAAGGTCAGCTGTTGGTAAAAGACAGCCTTGCTTTCTGGGGTTGCTGGGCAGATATTGTTCATGATGGACTGTTGCTGCATACCTCAGCAAATTCAGTATTTTTAAGCAGTAGGATTTAAATATCTTGCCTTATAAGAAACCAGGCTGGACAATCCTTACCATTGATTTCTAGGCCAATCATTTCACAGGTGCAGTGCCTCTGGACTGAGTGATGAATGACATTGGTTATAGTTCATCTGTGTTTGAAGAAGATGAACAGCTTCATGCCAGTTGTCTCCCTTTCCATAAAGGGAACAACACAGAAACGTATTGCAAGCAGAAAAGGTATTCTTCTACCAATCTGCGCAATTCTCAACTTTGAGCCCATTATTTGTCCCTGCATGGTAGGCTCATGGTAGAAAGTGGGAACTGTTCTCTTCTGGCTTGAGGGTGTTTTTTATTTTTCTGCTATCATGAATTGGGGCGAAGAATAAACTGGGACTAGGTGAGGTGGCTATTTCCCACTTTGATGGATTTCTCACTTTTCCATGTGCTTGTGGAGGCAGCCATGAGGACAGTATTGAAATCCCTTACCCAGTATGCAAAACTTGTCTGCGGTCATATATGCCTTATTTGTTCCTATCTTTCTTAAATTATGTTCTTGAACAACGACTGAATGATACTACTTCACCTTTCTTCACAATGCTCACTCCCTGTGAAAATCAAAGTCAAAAGAATCCAGTCCTGCCTTCCACCATAGTTTGTATTTCATGACTGATAATCAGACACAGTGATCTTCACTATTTGGAAAGAAAAATAAGACAAAGTCAGTGCAGAAGGAACAGTTAAGAAGCTACTTAGACGTAGGATTTGGCTTAGATTGGTGACACTTTCTAAGAAATGAGATTTATTGATAAACTGAAGATCAGATAATTCCCATTTACTCTTGTGTTGTTGTGATATCAGACAAGATCATACCAGAAAATCAATAAGGAATTTCAGAAGATGCAATGTTTAGTAAGTTATTTCCTCCTTATTTCTTTAGGTATTCCCCACTATGACTAATGGGAAAGTGGTGATTTTATCTCATGCACAGACACACTTTGTTACTTGGTCTGCTCTGATATGTTGATGAAGCAGTAATGCTAACTTGATAAAATAAAAAAAAATTAAAACCATGCTGTCCTTGCATAGGAAAGGTGTTTGAATGAACTGTTGTAGAATTCAATCACTAAATACCTCTAAAATTTTAAATTTTGCTTGTGTCTACTATCATGGCAGCATATGGGACAATAAAGGCCACAATCAATTTCCCTCAAAAAAAAACAGTTAGTTTCTAGTTATTCTAGTTAAGAATAGGGTGCATTGCACCCTAAAAGTAACTATTTCTCTGTTTTGCTTAAGAGAGCCAGAAGATCACTAGCTCAGGGGTAAGGCCCACATTTAATTAGATAAGGACTATTCTTAATATTGGCAATAATGAGAGCGGTGGGATTAATGTGACCCTTATGGCTGCTATTAGATGCCATAGCTTCAAAGTAAGCAGAGTTTTTATGCAATGTTTAGGGAGAGATACATAAGAATGGAGTCTTCAGATGCCAAAATTCAAGTGTTTTACTGAGAACCATGAGCACTCTAAAATATTCACTTATCTATTGTAATACAAATGTCCAGCCATCAGCTGAAGATCTCCTTCCTCCACCTTAGACTACAAAATATGATTATTTTTTTTCTTAAATTCTGAGCTACAGCAGGTCATAGCACGGTTTATTTGTTTGTTTGTATTTCCTGTAAAGCAACACCATGGAAAGGAATTGCAAGTGTTTGCACTTTACCTTAAGTGTTCAGCAGTTGTAGCACATCCCTTGAAAAAAATCTTTCTTTAAATACTCAAAGTGTTTAATTTATGAGCCCAGAACTCTCACACCTCAGGAGGGAATCTCCACAGTGAGATCAGATATTCTTCAGTGCATTCCTACCTTGGTAAGAAAGAGCAGAAAAAAGGAGACAAACACAGTGAAAGAGAGGCAGAGAAATCAATGAACTAAAAAAGGAGGAAGCACTAAATACCAGCTCCCAATGCATGAAATGCTTTATAAATTCTCACTTTTTTTACTGTAAAATATGCTGATTATCTAATTCTGATCAGGCTTAATAGGGAAGATAACTACCACATATACCTCTGCTGAGAGCACACAGCCACGGGATGGAGGGCAACGTCAGAGGCCAAATAGGTTGCTCCCAAAAAATAATACAACCACATGGAGGCAAAATACTGGTGGTAACCCAAGGAAGAGGAACTTATTTTCACTCTAGAGTCTGGCTTTTAGACTGTGTTGCCCCCTGGAATCTTAAGTGTAAGGCTGATCCAAAAAGCATCCTCTGAAAATGCTGAGCAGAGTGGTGACATGTTTGTCCAGATTTCAGGTAACTAAATAGATTATCAAAATGGCTACCTTAAGGCATTTAAGATCTGGCTGGGAGAGGGAGATATGATGTAGAAGCTATAGATGGTCTGTTTCATTCTGGTTTGGTAGCTGGAGGCACCTCAATATGTTTTCTGGGGTCTGGGCATAGACTGGAGTCCTTAAGTAAATAGCCTTTGGACCCCCTCGTTTTGCATATATCTGTAGGTGAAAATCAAGGTTTCAGTAATTTTGATGTTTATAGTATTACAGAAAGTATTTCATAGGGAGTCTGAGAATCAGGAAACATTTTGTAACTTCAGTGCTGAAGAAACCTGCTTATTTCTATGAAGGAAGAATTTTAAGGAATTGAAAGATATCTTCCAAACTTCAATCTAGGTGTCAAAAACCACACACTTGTTTTAGATATAATATTTTGAAACAGATAAGTAAAAACAAAATGTTGTTGACTGCATGAACTGAAAGTCTTAAGAGGCTTTCTTTCATTCTGCTGGAGTCACTGTAAAGAGCCCTGGCTCTTTTTGTCTTTCTGGGAAGTAAATCTGAGCTCACCAGCCATTGTTTCAAAGCAAAAAAGTTTTAAATCAAAAGGAAGAAGAAGGAAGAATTTTTTTAAAAAATCAAGTTCAGCAAACTTTTGCAGTGCAGAAGAGCCACTAAGCATACAGTTGTGTATTTTTAGAGTAAATGACATGTGCTTTTTGCTCTGGTGAGCGATCCATATTTTAAATGTCCCCATATACCATTATCATGCATAAAAACCTGTCACTATTATTCATGTCTTTTTCCCAATATCCATATTTTGACATTACCACTGAAAAGATCCAGTGTGCTCAGTGGCTTCTTAAAAATAAATAATTGAAAGCTACTGTAAATTATATTAAGCCTCGACATGGCTGACCCTCTCTTGCTTCAGTCCATTGCTATCTCTTTAAATGTATTCACTCATAAATTATATTGTAATTTGGAGGTGCTGAAGTCTTAAGTTTTTTGACTCAAATGTAACTTCCTTCCCAATGCATAATTCATTTTCACTTTGTTCTTGGTGCTGCGTGTGCAATCGCATTTTTGGCAGCCAAATGCAGGCTGAAATCAACAACTCTGTAAAGGGTGAGAATGAAATCAGAATGGACGTCTTGGCGGAAGAAATATTAAGCGTGTCACAATGTTTTGTACTCTATCTTGTGAAATGGAGACAAAAACCTCAAACAACTCTTGAGTTTAAAAGGAATGACATTTAAAGTCTGAAAATTATCCACTGCTGATGTCATGCTGTTGTTGCATTTAATTACTTTTCACATCACATAAGCTGATGGCTTCTGAAGGTTTTTATGCCATGAGATTTTTTGATGGAGAGCATACTCACCCATTTTCCATTTTTTTAAAGTGGAATTAGCCAGTCAATCTCTGTGGACACAGATGAAGGACATCAGGCTTATATGATAAAAATGAGTGTCACTAACTTCAGGATACTGACCTTATTTTCTGAAATAGGGTCCTTGCAAAAGCCTTGAAAGTTCTATTAAATTAGCATGTTATTGGGTCAAAATTTCAACAGTTTTAGGGAAAACTGACTTATGTTGACTGACAGTCATACCTTTGTTTATATCTTTTCAACATGAATAAGTAGTACTGGAAACAGACTCATTCAAAAAATAACATCCTCCAGTATTATGGTTTTCTTAACACATAGTTGAATCTGCAAGACAGCAAAGTAGAGAGAAGTGCAGCTGCAATTTGATGGATCAATGACAGATACATGTCATATTGATAATCATTCATGAAAATTTCACATGATCAAGCTTAAAGATGACAAGTTTTGTTTTTTTTTTTCCTTTATAAGATCACACAGCACCGTCAAGATAGTAAGGTGAAGAGAAAGCTGCAAAAATTCAAAACAAGCTTGGAAAGTGAGAAGTGTGGAAGGATCAACTTACAATATAATGGATGACACATGATGACCCAGGAACACTTACATGAAACTGGTGAAAGCTAGATATGGTGGTTAGGGGTAAGCTGTTATAAGGATTAAAGATGGAAGGAAATACAGCTCAAAAAGGAAGTTGAAACATAGAAACACCCCTCCCCATCAAAATTTACTTACGGACTTGTCATTTACCTGAATAAAGTCATTACGCTATAAATAAGCACCTCTGTAGTATTAAAAGTGCCTAAATCTAGCTATGTGAGGCTGACAATCTGTGATGACCACCATAACCTGTGTGTCAGCTATGAGGGCCCACCTGGACAACATGACTGTTTTTCTCTTTTCTTCATTCCTGGCTCCCCACTGCCCAGTTGTTTCTGTTGAATGTTCAGCCTTTTTTCTGTACCTCTGAAATATGGCACAGCTGAGACACTCAAGCACTGCTTTATTCCTTGAGTGACCAATGTCATTCTGCCACCTCCCTCTGTCCCTGGCTGGCCTTGTTTCATCACAGCTTTAGTCAGGAGGATAAATAAGCCAGCAGAACTCAAGATCACAGTTTCAATGTCATGAGTGACACACCTTGGCTTTTTGTCTTGCCTTTCCTCAATTCTAGCTCATGATCTGTGCTTTTCCCTCCAGATTTCTCACTATCCATCTGTCCCAGCATTGCACCTTGTGCTCATTGTTACAGCAGTGAGAGAAGCGTTGTTTGTATGATAACACCTCCCATCCCAGTCTGCCTCTGTGTTTTTTTCATGTTGTTCTGCAGGACTAGAACAGCTGTCCTGAGGTAATATGCCAAGCCCCTTAACCTTGCATTATTCAAATCTCTCCCTAGGGAAGGAGGAAAGTCTGTGAGCATCATCCACTTACGGGAATCTTTTGTCAGCGTATATGGTGTTATCTCAGCCCTACTCCTCTTGCCAGAAAGAAAAAGCCTATTGCATTAAACAGGTTCCTCTCAAAAGACTGAGATGTTCAACCTGGCTCATTAAGAGAGTGAATGTGAAGACAAAGAAAATTGTTCAAATGGGACATTTAACTACTCTGTCTCTAAATCTCTGAAACACAATAAAAAAAAAAAAAATCAAAGCAAATTACAAAGAACAAAAGGAAAATGTGTGGAATAGAATCTACATCCATAGATTTTGACAGCTGCAATATTATAGGCTGAATTAATGTTCCATAAATATACACTGGGCATTTCCATTATAGTAATGTCAGCTCTCATTGTCAGTTAACAGGTGCCTGTATAGTAAACCACATCTGACTTCTGAGCCGTTCCTTGACTTGTATTTTATGATATCAAATGATACTATGATGACATAAAAACAGTCTTTAATTGTTCTACTGAAATGCTACACTAAAAAAAGTCCCATCCTCAAAACAAACAAACAAAAAAAAACAAACAAAAAAAACAAAACTAAACAACCCAACCAACAAGCAAAAAGCAAACAAAAAACACAAGGGAAAATTTTGCAATTTCATTATACTCAGCATACCACAGATATACTAAAGTGTGGGGAGTAAATTTGTAATTATCTATTATTACAATTTGTAATTGTATTACTCACATTAA
>VXBU01007667.1:78575-96655 GCA_013400315.1 Bombycilla garrulus | reverse complement strand
TTTTTTTCCCTGTACATGACTAGCTGTTGCTCTCCTATGTTATGCTGGGAGAGACCATTCAGGTCAAGGACTGAATACAAAAGTCCTTTGGAATAAGTTGTGAAGAAATAGCAAGAATTCTAAGGTTGCAAGATTTATTTGACTCACATGGAGATCATCAGTTCCACTGCTCGTGATATGGTATGCTGTCTGAGTTTGTGGAAAAGCACTATGTGAGATAGAATTTTCACCCTTTGCAGGTTTCTGTCAAATGTGATGTGAGTTAATTCATTTAGAAAGCTGCAAAATATTAATAATTTCTTACTTTTTAATTATAATTTAGTGACAGACATTGGATGAGGGAAGCAGGCAGACATCATTTGGGGATAAAACACTAAGAGGTTTTTGTCTATCAGCAGCTGTGCATGAGCCATTAGCAGCTGTGCACACACTCTTCACTGTTTTAGGATAAAATCCTACAGAAAAGTATCACTCCAGATGGGGAAGGAAGGTTTATGTGTGTCAGCCCTCAATCAATCATTCTATGAGCATATTCCTTCCTAGGCCAGTCACTGCTCAGCCTTCAGCAATCCATGCTGGTGCATCTGTACTTGCCATCTTCTTCCACACTGGCATGATAACATCTTCCACACTAAAGACATTAACATCAATGGAGCCTGGTGTGTTTGAGTGCACTAGGCATAAACATTCTGTTAGAGCTGCAATTGCTGAGGAGAGCTCTCAGATCCCGCTTCGAAATACAGCCACCCAATGCACCAGATTGACACTGTGCAAACGGTGGTGTGCAGACTTACATATCTGTCTCTTTCCTAGATTTAAGCACCTGTTGTGTAAAGGACAAAGTGTGTAAAAATGAAGTGGAAAATGCCATTGAAAATACCACAGTCAAGCCTGGGAAGTTTTACTAATTCTTTTCTACTCTACTTTTAATGTGCATAATGAAAAATGTGTTGAGAATGTGTGAAAACCAAACCTTTGTCAAACCTATTCTAAATGGAAGGCCAGGACCTACATTATATGCTGTAATATATGTCTTTGCAGGCAGACATAAAGCTAGAGCTCCTGTAGTAATAACTGCAGATATTGATTCTCCATCATTCTTTAACCCCCAAACAATCAAAGCTTTTGGGGCAAATATCAGCATCTTTCATTTTTCAGAGCAGTAACAAAGGCCATACTCCTCCATTGTAAGCAGCTTCTTATAATTTGCTCTCTCAGCTCCTACTTCACGCCACAGCTCCCCAGTTACAACCTGCAATCACTAGGACAATGTGTAGAGATACTGAAGGCAATATCCCCAATTTCCTCAGTATGCACAGTACTGGGAGCTAGAAATACCTACTGTTTCCTTTCTGTTGGACAGCTTTTTCAGCTTTTTAGAGGCTTCTAAATTGTAATTTATGTACTTAAATGTCAAGTGTAGACAACTAAATGCGGACTCCCAGTTTCCTACTGACATGCAAACAAAGGGCAAGTCACCTCTTGGCATACGTGAAAAGGTTGTCTGTGCACCCGGGAGCACCTGCCATTTCACGCCATTTCAGGGAGAAAAGGCAGATGCTAATGGCAGCACAGCCCTCCCGATGGGAACGGCATCCCTGGCTGGTCTAGCCGTGCTCGCAGCATCGCACATGTCGGGTGCCCCTATACTCATGGGCTCCGCGCCGTTTTCAGTCCCCTCAGGGCTAAGGGACAAGGAAGATCAGCTTGGCTGGAGTGACTAACCGGTCTGATGTGTGTCGTTTGTGAAAACGAATGCCACTCGACAGCCGACCTTCCCTGCTTACTCACACTCGGCCGATGTTCCCCTGTGCCGGACACACGTTGCACTTTGAGTAGGACGAACCCAAAAGGCCTCTGCGACTTCCAGTGCCGCCGCTCAACCCCATGGCCAGGCAGACCCCCGCATCTTGCTCTCTCCGAGTCCGCCTGCTCCATGAGGAGCAACAGAGGCTTCCCAAGGGACCAGCAAGCCCCACTGCATCATTCCCAGCCACTGTTTCTTGCTCGGCTGTACAGCCACGCTACTACCCCACGCCTTGCCCCTTGTTTTGCTCAGGGTGAAACATCCACCCACGCGTGTTCCTGTGCTCCTGCGGAGTCACGGGCCCGGCGCTCGGGGGGGCCCTGTCCCCTGTGGCCTGCGCCTTGTGCCCTGTCCCCTGCGTCCGGTCCCTGCCTCGGTCACCCCCGTCCCCTCCCTCCGGCGCTGCCCGCCCTGTGCGCGGCCCCTCAAGGACTCCGCGCTCAATGTCAGGCGGAGCGGGGCCGCCGGCAGGGGGCGGGCGAGGGGCGGCGGTNTCCTCCGCCGGCAGCCGGGACGGTGGCAGCGCTAACTCCTTCCCAGCCAAGCCGGCGGCCTCGGCGGAGAAAGCCCAGAGCAGCCCCGGCAGCGGCGGCGTGAAGGAGCATGGCAATTCGGTGTGCTTCAAAGTGGACGGCGGCGGGGGCGAGGAGCCCGTGGTGGGCTTCGAGGATGCCGAGGGACCCCGGCGGCAGTACGGCTTCATGCAGCGGCAGTTCACCTCCATGCTGCAGCCGGGGGTCAACAAATTCTCCCTCCGCATGTTCGGCAGCCAGAAGGCGGTGGAGAAGGAGCAGGAAAGGGTTAAAACTGCGGGGTTCTGGATCATCCACCCTTACAGCGACTTCAGGTTAGAGCGGGGCTCACGGCGGGTGGGAGAAGGGTGGCCCCGGCGCCTCGCACCTCTCCCGGCGCAAACTTCAGCGGGCGCTGAACTGGGCGACGGGGCCGGGGCTGCCGCGGGCTCGGCCGGCGCTCTCCAGCGTGCTGCACCCAGGACGGCCCCGCAGGCCCGGCGCTGGCCGGGGCGCAGCCCGCAGCCCCCGAGGCGGGATGCTGAGCTCCATGGCTCTCCATCCCGCCGTCCCGGTCTGTCTGCGCCGCGGGGCCGCGGGCCGTCGGGCACGACTCTGCCCCGAGGGGATGAGAGCTCGCCCGGGGGTTTACACAGTTGCATCAGCATCAGTAAAATCCCGGTGTCTGCACATGTCTGCCCTTCCTTGAGCACTCGACGTAAACACTTGTTTCAGGGGTCACGAGAAGAAAGTGCCTCTCTGTCAGAGTTACAGTAAAATAACTTTATCCAGGTGGTGATGTGTGGAAAAGTGCTTTCATAGGGAGGCAGGTAAATGTGGTGGCAAATTGGCATTGCTTTCACAGTAAGCTGCATGGATGCAGGATTGGAATATTCATACAGAAAGCAGTGCAAATAAATGCCCAAGAAGTTATAGTTCCCTTTAAAATTACATTTAAAGGGTAAGATGATTTCACTCCATACTCTGTGCCAGCTGGCTCTATGCCTTTATAAATATAACACTCTCTATGATATTTTCTGAGGAATTATTGTTGTCGTTAAGCGTATTTAATCAGCAGTTTGAATTGAACAGCCTGTGTCTATACGATAAGTGGACTGCACTGGAGACTGCATTTAAAAAAGAAAATGCAGAATGTTCAATTGTTACATGGATCTTCTAAGAAAAAACTGGGTTGAACAGAACATTCTTTTAGTGAGAACAGGAGGAAATACTTTCAAAGTCCAAGTTTCTGCGGGACTGTTTGGAGTGAGGTGTTTCACAATGAGCTGTGCTAGCACCTTGCAGCTGAGCCTGAGAGCAGTACAGCTACAGGAGTGGAGGAGCACAGCAGCACTCAGTTATGACTTGAAATCATGCTTCAAATCATGCTTGTTTTCCTGGTTCCCTGAGCTCAATAAACTGCACTCGTTCTTTTCCTGGAGTACATTTTCCCCCCTTGCATGTCAGCTCAGCTGCATTAGTAGGTGCATTAAGGGGGAAGAGAGAGCCAAGCACCTAGAGAGGGATGTAGCAGGTCACATCTGGTGCTGTGGTAGCAAGCATAGCATATTGGGGGTGTCTGATAGCCTCTTCCTTATCTGTGTGTGTGCCTGAGTAACTTTATTCATGTGAGGATTCTGTTGAAATGAATGAGGTTATTCTTGTGAATAATTTTCCTTGTAAGCTTGGTTGCTGAGTGAGATGCACACCCAAACAATGTTTTGGGCAATAGGAACTTATTTGTCATATTTTGCAACATGTAACTTTTTAAGCTGTTCTGTGAAATAGGTGATAAGCATGTTCATTCTGTTTTATTACAGAAATGTCTTCTAATTGTGTCCTAATTCTTCCAGTCGGAAGGTTTAGAGATCGTTAGCATACATTACATTTTTTTTGTTGAATAGGCGTAAACAACACTGCATCCTTTTTAGGTCTGCTGTTTGCATAGTCCTAAATTAACTGTTATTTTCTGAGATTTTTTAAAGTCTTTTTTTTTTGTTAGAGTAAGTGTTTGGTTTTTAAATAAAGTTCATAGTCTTTCATTAGTATTGGAATGGTGTGGCCTGCTCCAGAAACAATTTTTGAGCCAGTAGGACTGTTTCAGTGAGAAATATTAGATGTGCGTGTTGTTTCTCCTGAAACAATTGCAGCTGTGTAGTGGCACATCTCTTTTCAGGTGGCAGTGCAAAATGTGTGAGGAAATTGTACTATACGGTATCTCCACCTTATTTGGGAATTACAAAGTGCCATCTAGCAGTGTCTCTGTGCCAAAATGAATTCATGTGTAAAGATGGAGTTGCCTTGATTTATCTTTGCATGTCATTTGTAACAATGTAATGCTTGCGTGAATGCAAGCCTTAAAGAGTTCAAAGAGACACAGGTATTCCCATGCCGCTGTGTCGATGTTGATACCATCACAGGAAAGAACTACATTTTCTACCAAAATAAAAAGAAAAAGTAAAAAGCTGAATATTTTATGGCATCCAAATGAGAAGATGTACAATGCATTTGTAAATGCAGCTCTTACTAGGGTATTTGTGGCACGTATGAAAATAGACGTCTCAGTAAACTTTAAATGTAGACACACTTAGGAAAATATTGGATTAACCATATAAAATGTGGGAAAATTCTGGTATAGGCTTCTGCGGACTCTTATTTTTTCATAGTTCTGCATGCTTGTATGCATTTCCTGGGATAGTTTGATGTATTTATATTTCTTGATTTCATTCTTATGATTTTTTGTAAAACAGTATATTCATCTACACCGAACAGTATTTTGTTGGGACATTTGGAAAAGTGTGTAGTATCCCAGTGCCATCCTGCCCCTTGTTTTGGTATGAACAGAGCGTGGAAGCTGTGTCTCTAAACTTGGTGCTCTGTAAATTGGTTATTTGCAGCCTTGTGGCACTTGGTCTTTGGTTTTATGGCTCTCCTTCCTGTGTCTGTTTCGGGGAAGTGTCTCTTTGTCAGGCAGATACACCCTTGGAGGATTAAATTCAATAAATATTACATTATTTTTCCACAAGGAGACCATTTTGATCCTGGTTGTCTTTTCCCTGTCTTCTGAGGTTATGTGTAATTTGGAAGCTATTACATAAACTGAGCGCCTAATGCATATGAAACCCAGAACAAGGCCTCTGTTTATCACTTTGCAGCTGTGATTACAGTATCTCTAAAGCTGGACAACAATTCTGTGTAATTCCATGAGTCACAAAAGTGAATTTATCAGTCAAGAGTTTGCTGAAGTCCTGTGTGCATTCTGTGAGATACCGAGCACCTCCAGCTGGTACATTCTCATATGTGGATAAATGAGCCTTCTGGAGAGTATCACTGGTCCAGCCCTGTGGCCTTGCAGCTGCTGGATGAGAACAGGACAAAGCTGACCAGAGATGGGAGCAACTGTGCGTGGTTTTGCTGCTGCCATACACATTTCATTTATTTCATAGGTTTGTGATGGACATGGGCTTTGGGTGACTTTGATATGCTATGGCCTTCTGATATTAACGGAAATGCACGTGACTGATTTTTAGATTATTAATTACTCTGTGTCCTTTGGCATGTCAGGAGTTTCTTTTAATGTTCAGAGGGCTGGCTTGCACGTGTCTGGGCTGCTCATCCAACCCTGTATCATCTCTCTCTCTCTGTCCCCATAGAGAAACTTACACTGTCAAGGAAATCTTGGGTTTATTACCACATTGGCTAGGGCATCTGTAGTCAGCAAATAAAGAAAACGGAGTCGCTACCGGAGTGGCATCTTTTGAGCAGAAATAGCAATATATGAAACAGACTGAGTGGAAATAATGCATATATGTAAATGTAGCCATCACTCTCTGATAGTTACAGTCAGCTTGATGTTTGGTAATGACTTTGTCTGGAAGTGGGGACAAAAATTTTACTGGCTTCAGGATGAAGTAAGACTGTGATGTGATGTTGTCTGTCAGAGTAGCAGGTAAAGAGTTGCAGTGCAGGCAGTGCTGAAGGTCTTTTTCCCCTGTGTAAATAATACAAAGTATAAACTAATTGTCAATACTAGGAACAAAAAAACCCAACCATTGACATTTTATCTTTCTGGGTAACTTCTCATTTATCCAAGAAACTCACAGCCTTATTTTAATGATAACAGTAAAGTAAAAGCAGAATTATTCCTAAAACTTGAACAGAAAATTTAAGAGTGAATAGTAGTAGTGAATAGCAAAGTGAATGGTAAAAGTTTGCCAGTTTTTTTTTTTTTTAGCTTTTGTACCATTCCAGTTTCAAAATATTTTGGTATACACATTTAAGGCATCATGTGAATGCTCAACGTTTATCATAGAAATCTTTATAAATCGTTGAAGGCCCTATTGGTAGTAACTTGTAAGTAATTTAAAGCCAGGTTTCAACGGGTTGATAGGGTGACACAATATTTGCAACAGTATATCTGGGTAGTTACAGAAGGATTTGCTTCTGTTGCTGTTAAAAACCGTTCTGTTATATTGTGCAGTTTAATGCAACCCATCCATGTTTTCACATACGTATACAGCTTCGATTTTCAAGTGTGTGTGTGCCAAACTGTAAATTACAATTGCCGTGGTTTAGGGTGCCTCATGGTTCTTTTTAATTAAACTTTTTTTAAAACATTTGAATTTATGAATCTATTTTTTTTTTAATTTTCACCTGTCTTTTGGACCTGTCTTTGACTACCAGCAGTCACCTTAACGTGATAGACTGTGCAGCTCACAATCACGTTTCTAAAATTCATGTATGCGTAGGTTTAAAACCTGCTTTTTGGGACTTCGCTCTATGTGTTATACCTATCTTAAGTTGTGTCTTAAGAAGCTTAGGGTAAGCACTTCATGCTTCTCTTTTGTCACATGTTTTTAATGTCTGTCTTGAAGCTAATGAGATTTATGTTTTTGTGAGCTGTTACATACTTAGGTTTATATAGAGCAGTGGAGTTGGAGGGTAATGCTATATGCAATGAAGACAAAATGTGTTGTATCAGACTTAATTGTAATTCATAGAGGTATATGTATTCAAAATGAAATTCATAAATCATGTCTATATCGGTCTGTATTAGATAGTTTTAATGCATAGGTTTTAATGGATACATTATGTCAATGGTAGTGTAGGAATATGAAATGGCAATAGTTTTGTATTCTCAAGATAGTAATTTCCCGTTGCTCAGGGTCTGTCATGAGATTCTATTGCGGAATTGACACTTCTGAATTCACTAAAAAAATCTTATTCATGGAATCTTCATTGTACTATATACTATGCATTCATTGTGCAAACAATTTTTTAAAAATTATTTACGTTTTATGAAGCACAGATTAATCTGGGGCAATCATATATAATTTTCAGTTGCTGTTGTTGTGTCTATAATTTTCAGTTCTACTAAAGAAAAGCTTTGTACAGATTAACTATCCCTATTGCTAGATGTTCAGTCCTTACATTTGGCTAAACATGAGAACCGTTAGTATTAAAAAGATTATTAATAGTGCTTGGGTTTTTATTTGCTACATTCTAACAATTTTTACCCTTTACTTCTGTAAATGCACTAAAAAATAAAATGACAGAATTCTAGCATTAATCTAACATTTATAATGTTTGAAAATTCTCTCTGACATCAAGTTATGTATTAAGCTTCATAATGGTTCCCCAGGTAAAATGCAACTCTCATAAAGGCAGGCTGAAGAGAAATACAGTAATGGTCATCAAATGCATAAATGGATGTTACAAAGAGGAAGGAAATTACATCAAAGTAATGGAGTGAAATTGCAGCAATAAATTAGATGTTTAGCAGGCAGGACCAAAAATAAGCAACAAAATATTCTATTGGAAATGTTCTGATATGAAATAGGCCAGAAATGCATTAGGTTGTTTTTCATCTCTAGTTCCTATTATTTTTCATACTGAATAACATCTCATGATTGGTTATCACAGATTCGTTTGTCATGAAATCTAGTTGACTAAAGCTAGGTACTGACTTTTCCTTTTGTACCTCTTGTAAGCAGGGATGCATAAGAGCAAATAGGGATAGAGAGGTGCATTTCATGCCGTTGGATTCATGAGGGTCATGCATTCTTGTTACTCTTGTTTGCTTTGAGATTTTCTTCTAGAGCTAGTAAAGTAAGGCAGTGGGGTCCCCCCAAGGAGCAGCCATTCACCTTCCAGGCCTCTAGGGCGTGTTGGAAGCCTGGAAGCCATATGCCCTTGTTTGTTCAAGCAAAATGATTTATTTTATTGAGAGATCCTTCTGTCTCTCGATATGTACAATACCAATGCATAGTTTGCATTATATGTTGAACATTTGCCAGTTTTCATTATGTTCATTCCAGCTCTGGTTTTCTTCCACACTCTTGTGTTACTTGAACATTGAGTAAAGTTTAGGGAAGAGAAAGAGCTGAACAAATGTAACTCAAATAATTCCTCAGTTCTCTGAGTTAATTTAACTTGACATATTGAAGCACCTATGGATAAGTACAAAAGTACATTTTTTTTTTCTGCAAGATGCTTACTTACTTATACAATGTTCACTTTCTACACAATCTATGTAAGAGCAAGTATGTTCATCACAATTTTGAGATAAGTTTAGACAGAATCGACAACAAAATAAAATAAAGCCAGATTTTATAGAATTCCCATTAATAATTCTGTAACATGTAAGCCAAAGATGATATTTTGGGGATGTTCTATGTGAATTTTAAAATGTAACCCGGGACAGTCAATATCATGACACTTCCTCTTCAGCTTTCTGATTTTTTTGTTTTGATTGCAATGAGAAAAAAATTGCTTGATAAATGTGATCTATATCCATATCTCTGTATACACATATCAAAAATTAGGTCTCATAAGATTGTCATTGTGCTTGGGCCTGTGGGAAAAATGTACTAATTCTGGTATTCCAATTGATTGTTTTAGCGTGTCTACACATTTTAAAATGTGTTCTGTGACTTCATTTGTTAGCCCATCAAAACAAACGATGCTTGTAATTGAGTCAGTAAAAGTTTTTTTTCATCTTGGGTTTCTCAGACTTGGGTATATGAAGGGAACTGTGAATTGGAATACTGTTTAAAAACATCAGGTAGTACACTAAAGTTTAGATTTATGATTTGATTGGGTTTTTGGTGACTACAACAACTAATTGAAAGATGCATAGGACTTGATAAGTGTCTTTAGGCTTTCTTGGTGGGGGAGTTGTATAATGAAGTCAAAATTTGAGTGACTCAGTTTATGATTGTTCAGCCTGGAGTAGCAGAAATAGAGATATATGATTTCAGAGGTCACCTGAAAACTATGAGTCTTTAGTGCTGCATTTCTGCCTACCTAAGATCAGTTGCACTGTAATATTTAATTAAACTAAGTCAGCTTTTTGAAGAGATTCAATTTGAAGCTATAAGAAGGCAAAAAAAATTTTTAGAGACAAGTGTAGAATATGAAAAATTCAAAAGAAAAATACTTAATTTGATCATAAATAAGTCTCCATTCTCACCTTTGCTTTCACTCAACGGTATGCCTGAGAACTATTTTCTATGTCAATATACATTTTTTTTGAGAGGGGAAACTTTTAACCTACTTTGCAACATTTAATTTTTAACCTGACAGTACAGTTCTTGTTAATTGCTTGGAAGTCCTTTAGCTGTCTATTTCTTTATTCTTTCCCAGAGGCATGATTTAATTTTAAAAATCATAGTGTATTCAGCTCTAATTATTGGAGAGCTTGTTCTAGACACATAGTAAGGTATGTTAATGACCAAAAATTGTATCAGCTGGAGTCAATGTCAGTACTACCTCAAGGACACTGTCATTTAGCTTCTATAAAATCTCTGCTAATATCTTTTAATCTCATGATAGTCAGATTCAGGCAAGCTGCATGGTATTTTTCAATAATATTATTGCCTTGCAGTGCAAGTCTGGAATAAACTTATGTTCAGAAAATGTTCATTTAATTACAGAAGAGCTGCACACTGTCTCCTTTACATATTTGAAAAAACCCAGAGCTAACCTCAAAACCATTTTCATTTTTTCCAGTGAAGTACCCAAAACTTCACTGGCAACTTACATTGTATAGTTTGGAATTTGATTTTGTTTTTATTTGATTATTTTTGATGTTGTTTATGTGTATGTATTATCTAATTAAGCATATAATTTAATAAATATTTTGATACACTGTTGGAGTTTAGTGTGCTACTTCTATTAAGTTTCTATCTCTAAAAATGTCATATTTATTAAAAATTCATATTCAGATATTTTATTTTCAGTTGTAAAAGCAGAGGTTGCTTTATGCTTACAGCCAAACCTATGTTGGTTCTGCTTTTTTAATTTTTTTTTAGTGAGTTTGGTTTTTTTAAAATTACTTTGACCAATATACATAAAAATTGTTTTTAATACAAACAAATGGGTAAGGGTTTAAGTGATACTACTCTTTTCCATCCAATTCTGTCTGAAAATCACCAAATCTAATATTTGCAGTAAAGCTCTAGTATATAAAGAGTCCCACAAAAATAAATTGTGCCCTCACAGTAACAAATCTTCCAAGTCTATACATGTTGTACTCTGGTTGCTTCCAGTTTTTCATCCTGTTATATCATCAGACTAAGGTGTGGAAATACTGATGTTTCCTTGGCTGGTTCTGCTACATCTTGTTGCAAATAGAAACAAAACTTAGGATATTTCAGTGGCAGTAGTAGTAGTTAGGCTAAGGCTTGGGTCAGTCACACAGGCCCGGTTGGAAAGACGGGTCATGGGAATTAATTAGAGAATGTGCTGAGAAGATAACCAGTCCTCAAAAGGATTAGCCGAGTATGTTGTCAGAGATAAGAGTGAAATATAGCATGCACCTGGGGTCTAATAGTGGGAGTTAGTTAAACAGGAATCCTGGGATAAGACAAGCATGAAAGTTTATAGCTTTAAGAAATAATTATCTAAAGAAATAATTATCTATTGTGTATCTGAAGAATGTATACCCTTGTACGTAATCCAAATTGTAAAAGTATAAAACCTGGACTAGAAATGAGGGGCTTCGGGATTCTGACTTGGGACGTTAGTCCTCAGATCCCCAGGCCCCGAATAAAGCACCGCATAAACTGACACTGTTAGTTTGTGTTCTTGATCTACGGGCAACAATCTTACAGTAGTTTATCAGATCCTCCAAGAAGCATGTCTCTTCATGGCACGACTGCAGCAATAGACAGTGTGGTGATGAAATGATTTGATCTTAATACTAATATGTGGATTGCAGTAAATTTAGAGTAATATATTGTGACAGCCCAATAATAAATAATTGGTCTATCTTCTTCTAGGGAAAATCTGTGGAAAATACAAAGAAATTTTATAAGATACACAGAGTAAGATCTATCCTGCTCTACCCAAGAGGTGGAATAAAAGCATGGCTGCAAAACCATAGAGATGCAATCAAGCTTTCACACAGCTAGTGAGAGGTTTTCCATCAGGCTCTTGAATGATTTCTGTCTAGTTGTTCATTCCAGGAGGACTTATTATTTAGGTTTGGCAGAGAAATTGCTATGAAATCTGTAGCAGCTACTACTCCCTAAACATCTTATTACTGCCTGGCAGTAGATGCTTGTGAGCTTCTGGATTCCCCAAACACATCCAGGGCTACAGGATCCTTGTGATAGCTGCATATGGGCTTGTTTGCACTTGATTTTTCAGTGAAGGTAGGAGCCAAGCTTGTCTGTCACTCTGGTTCACCTTGTCTTTAGTGCCAGACAAGCCTGGTGATAAAAAAAATAATTGCTTTTCCAGCTTGGGATTAGTTTGGTAGGTTGAAACTTGGAAACAAAACAAAAGAAGCAAAATGAATGAATCATATACCTCAAACTTCAGTTGTTAGTTGGATACCCACTTTCTCCTATACCCACTTTACTGAGTGTTCTTAAGAGCTGTTTTTTCAGAGCTGTGTGTCCAGTGCTCATGGAAACTCTTATCTAGGTGACTGCCTAAGTATTGAATCTTGCTTTTTCTTTTATTTATAGCATTTCTTATGGTCTAATTTTCAGTTAGTGAAATCATGTTAGAGTCAACTTGCATTCAAAAGTTCCTAGGAGCACTGTAGTCCCTGAAAGAGTACTTTTTTGGAAACAACTTCCTTTGCCCCGTCATTTTGTCTTCTCTTCGTCCTCTTACATCTCTTTCTGAGGATGTAATACATTCCTTTAAATAAATAAGAACAATGCGTTGATGATTTTTTTTTTTAATTTGCTTTGCATTCTGCTGTGCAGTTTTCCATTCTCAGTCTGTTAGCTACAAGATACTGATCTGTTTGTTCAAACTAGCAGGGAGAAGTAGTTTAGGTATTCCTCATAGCCTCTTGCAGTTTTTAAAATACCTTGTAGTAATTAAAAAAAAACCCCAAGCTTCATGTATATTTTCTGTTTCCGTTGACGTGGATGGGTTAACAGCTTTCTGTTGAGAATTGCAGCATGATGCAGTTGAACATACTGTTACCATACACTGTTACAAAGGCACTTTGCTGAAATTGTCCCTTTGGCTTGTATATTGCCAGCATGGGAATTCATGTCTTGCATACATCTACCACATTAAAGATATAGTTATCAGAAGCACAGTTTTGTAATGCAAAGGGAGTGTGGTACCAAGAGTAAGCACTACCAGATGGTAGGCAATCTATCAGACTATTTAAAAAGGGTCAGAATTGAAAAAGTCTGAAATCCGACGGCCTATTAAGCAGTAGACATTGAATGTGTGGGAAAAGTGAGAGATGAGTAACCTAAGCATGAGGTGCCCACATGACCAAACAGACTTTTAATTGCATGCATTCTGTCAGTATTAATCTGAAATACTTGTTTTTGCTAAATTAAATGTGGTTTTGAAATTTGGAACAGAATATTAAATCCAGTGATATACTGCTGGATGTCAAAAAGTTCAGTAGGATTTGTACATGTTCTTACTGTTTATTTATTGAAGTAATGAATTTATTATGATAGTTCCTCTCTATGAAAAAAGAAGTCCAAAAACAATTTCCAGGTTTTTCTGTTGAAAATAATTAAATCCAGTAAGTAGTAATTTTCTTATTTTGTATACATTTTATTTAGCTAGATGTGAACAAAGCACAACATAATTTGTGACTGAATCCAATTAAATGTCTCTGGTTTTACATTGCTATTTAAAAGTACTAAATAAGAGTTTAAAATTCCTTGTTTCACTTTAAGCTGTTTTCTATTCTTGATTCCTAAAGTTAGGTTTTTCTGTAGTCTGCCTGTGTGTTGCACTCTGTTGTTCATGTGCACACTAATTTTCTTTTGTCTAGAGATGATTCTCATTAAGACAAGTCTGAGGAATACTCTGTCAGTATTATACAATCAGTCAGTGTTATTCAGCAATTTCCGCCACCATCCCCCTCATTCCCAGGACTGTATGAGCTCTGCTGGATGTGACTATAGTTGTTCCTTTAATTTTTAAGCTGCAGCCAACTTTCACATTCTTCACAGGCTAGACCAAATTTATCTTTCTGTGGAAGGGATGGGAGAGCTGCAGTGAACTTCCACTCCCACACTTGTACCTCATAGCATGACTGAGTTCAGACTTGCTTCAGGGAAGGAGAGCTAGCTTTGTAACCTCGGAATGCAGGTACCATGAATCTGCCTAAAATGGTGGCAGATGTTCTTGCAGGGGCTGCTGACTCGTGATTCCATGAAGTGTCGCTGAGTAGTAGTTCATCTGTGTTGAATGTGCACACTGATTTTGTGCCACTGGCAAAATGAGCAAATGGAATATGGTATTTAACTTGGTTTCATGTTTCCAGTACAAATTTTCCCATTTCTGGAATGGCTTTGAAAGTGTCAGTTTTACCCAGTGCTCTGCAATATCTGTAGGATGTTAGATGAAGATCTGAGATGGAAGTCAGGAGCCCATCTATCTTTAGATTTCAGGACCTAGATACTTGTAAGCATCTGGACTCCATGCCTGAACATCTTTCAGAATTCCAGTCATGAGGAGCCCAAAATGCTAAACCTGATTTTTAAAAAGCATCGCCCATGGGTGCTGTGCATTTTGCAGAACTAGTGTGTCAGAATAATGCAAATGTACTTCAGCTCCCATTTTTGTTGTATTTTATATTTTGATTTGTAATTTACAATCAATATATATTCTAAGATTATGAGGAAAAGCTCTGTTAATAATTTTTCACTCTCAAATTCTTGCTGTTCTCCACCAATGAATTATTAATACCTATTTGGCAGTTCTAATTATTACACATCTTTAGTTTAAACACATTTTATTAGTTCATAACTCACTGTCCTCCAAATAAATGAGACATAAATATTTGGCTAAATTAGATTTTGTCTTTCTAAGGAATATTGGCTTGTGGCTAAAACCTCTTATGAGATATCCGAGGTAAAATGTTTTCATTTGCTGAAACGCAAAAACCTATTTATTATATTTAGACAACTGCATTTTGAGTGAATATGGACGGAAGATAAAGACGGACATCTGCTGTTTTATTCACCACAGAAAGGGCAGCTCATTTTGTTTTGCTCTATCAAAACAAAAATCATCTATCAGGATGGACGTAAAGATCTTCCTTGGTATTTTTGCTGTTGTTTATAGTTCAGGTCATGGGTCCCTGACAAAAGTTTCTTTGAGTGCTAATTTTAGAGCTGCTTATCAGTGGCTGCAATTATAGGCAACTTTACTTGGGCACAAGCACTTCCTTCTGCAACCCCTAACCTGCAGTGGGTGTCTGATGTTAAGACCAGCCCATTGTTAAGAAATACATACTGTTTTGTTTCAACACCCAAAGTTTGGAGAAAGAATTTTTGCATGAAGAAACTTCAAAGTCATCTGTCAAAGTCACTCTACCAACATATAAAGTGAAGAAACAGGTTATTAAATAATTCCCTTTTATCTGTTTTTCTGATAAATATTTATAGGTGAGGCATATAACAAAGCCTGTAGTGAAGTTTGAATAAATTTTCTAATCTTAATATCTTTAGCAATCTTTAATTTTTCAGTCTAAAAATGGACATATTATTCTGATGCCTAAAGTGACTTGTTCTCTTAAAAAAATGAATAAAGGCAGTGTGGAGGAAAAAAGTTTAACCTAGTGTATGTATTTTGTATAACAACTTCACTTTAGATGATTCTGTCTCAATGATAATATAATAGAATTTTAAATTAATCTAGTTCTTGGTAAAATGTATCTTCCAGAGGCTCAATAACCATTTCATATGACTAAATTAAAACAAAATATTTAACAAATGCATTTCAAGCAAATAATCTGCTGTAATTCAATAAATACTTACTATATATAGTTTGTATATTTAATACATACTGGTTTTAGCATCTCAGTCATGTGTGTCATTATTGCATATACCTGTGATAAAATGTAAGAAACCCTTATGTTTAGTTGCAAACAAGCAATGGAAATGACCTCCTGTACTGCTGGCAAAGGTGTGCCAGAAGGAGAAAAGGTATCAATTCATGTAAGGGCATCTCCTGGTGCTTGATATTGTAGGCTTTCTCCTGTTTTGAAAATCACAGAACCATTAAAATATTAAATTCACCTGTGCTGGTTTGGGGTTTTTTGGAAGGAATTTGTTTATTTCCTTTTTTTAAGAATAACTGAAGTAGTGTCAGTGAAAAAGAAACCCTCTTTGTTTCCTTATGTTGGATTAAACTGCAGAAGGGCCATTCAGAAATTGAATTCCAACATGACCAGTGTTCATAAATGTCAGAGATGGATTTTACATTTCTAGAAATTTGGTTTGTATTCCAAACCTCCACCCTTGTCTGAGCTGCTCCACACCAGCAGCACATGAGGCTTTGCTCAGCCCACCTTGTGTGGAGCTTTCTGGAGTGCTAGTGGGTGAACAGCATGAAAAGTCGAGGAGGGCAGCAGAGGCAGAGCTGACAAGGTCTTGGTTACTTAGGCCAGTAACTAGAGCATCTCTGAGCCATTATGTATACTCTTCCTTGTTTACTTTGCTTGCTCATCTGGGTTTTCCTTTTTGTTTTGAACAAGTGAATATCAGGTCTATCTGATCACTTCTCTGTCTCACTGCATCATGCACTGATTTGTTTTGGCAATGCAGGCAGAGCACTATGCTGTCAAAAGGATGGTAACAGTGGGATATGCAGTATGCAAATCGGGAAGTTCTAAAGAAATGTTAAAATTAACATTGTATCTTCTTAAATACTGTGGAAGGCAAATGGCTAGCAGAGAGATATGAATACGAGCTGAGTAATTAGAAAAGTGGGGTGCTTCACCCTGTAAAAACATGTTAAATATACATGGGGAAAGGTATAATCAAGCTTGTGAAAGATTGCTCCTTTTATTTCTTAGTGAACACTCTATTTTCAAGTAGTTGGTGTTTTACATAAATTTATATTATTAGTTCAGTTAATAAAATTATTAAAATAACAATTCCACAATCTTACAATTTTCAGTGTATTTAAGTGCTTACCTAAATGTCTACTTTATCTACTTAGGTAGTAAAATTGTTCAGCATGGATGTGGAAAGTGCAGAATAATTTTCTTCCTCTGCTGGGGAGGATTTGAACCTGTGTCTTGACTTTGCATAACACTTCTGATATGGACACTTCCAATAAACATTATCACCTCTCAGAGTTGTTCTGCTTTGGTAGAATGAAGAACTGAGAATGCCTCTCCTCTCTTGTTGTTGCCTTCCTTGGGAACAAGATTTTGTTCCTGCTCTAGTTTTTGTTTTTTAGGGAGAGAGAACATGTCAGCAGCATACCTCACTTCATGAGGCACCATATGGCTTGGGGAAAGTAAACTCCCTGAGGTGTGGGAGATCCTGCATTCAGCTGCCTACAGATAGATGAGGAAATCCAATGGATGTTCACAGGTGTCGATGAAAGCTCTAGGTACTCAGTTGTTTTTTGAAAGGAGGATGCATGTGACATGACCCTGATTACTTACCATATTGCTCTGCCATGAACCTGATCTTTCCTTATCTGAAAATTGTCTGAATTATGTTGGAATCTTTTTCATCAAAGTATAAATGAATAAAATTATAATTTAAATTTTATTTGAACACAGATTCATAATTTTCTGATGTTATTTTCAGAACAAACAAGTTATTAGTATATTTTTAACAGATATGAATTAGATTTATTACCATTTGAAGCAAATTATTTACTGCAGTGTGATATTCATGAATTATAATAAAAGAACTTACTGATTCTTAAGTGTACTTTCATTGATTTTAAAGGGTTGAAATATCAGTATTTATTTTTATATTCAAGGTAACATAGGCTTTGTAGACAAAGGTCAGCTATAAATAGTTGTAAAAGGGAATAATAATTAAACTTGATATATATGTATGCAATCTTGATTACCTGGTCTTACATTAGAATATTGCACATCTGTGTAGATACATAGGATGACTGTAAATATTCAGTCATGTATATTTGTTTTCACTTATGATGTGGGAGTACATCAGCTTGTTTCATATCTATCTATAGTTCTTTCATGCTTTTTCACATCTCTAATTTTTTCCTTTCATGAAATTTGAAGACTGGCTCTTTTTTTCCCTTCAATTTGAAAATAGTGCCCATTCTTGCCTCCAGTGCACTTTGTCAAGAAATGATACACCAAATCCTACTTTGAAGCTGCTCTTCCGAATGTACTGTATCATTTTACAGCTATACATAAAGTCAGTTTTACCTGTGATTATCAGAATAAAGTTGTTGTTAGTAGTATATATGTCAAATCTAAATTGATAATCCTAGCCTTGTTTTTTTTTTTTTAGTTTTGGGGGTTTTTTTAGTGTTTTTTTTTG
>VXBU01007667.1:48967-73813 GCA_013400315.1 Bombycilla garrulus | reverse complement strand
AGTAGCTTCACTGAGTTAGCTTCAGCTGAGGAATAAGCTCTATAAGCTGAGGAATAAGCAGTTTGCTGTGGGGCTAAGGTCAGTTCTTGCTTCTCATTTTGAGCTCTGTAAGATCTCATTATTCTCAGACTCCTGCTTTTTTTTTTCATTCTTGAAAATTTTGTGTCATAGGTGTACCTCTTCCTTGCTCTTCATCAGCATTTTATAATACCTCATACAAATGTGGAACTCTTGAGATTGCAAACTGTAGATTCATAACCATTCTCACTGGGATAGGAGAAGTAGAAAATTAAATAAATAATCCCAAAAGTAGTTTGAAACAAAGGGCTATCTCAGTGTGTCAGTGGCAGTTCCTTGCACTGCCTTGGGAGGCTTTACAGCTTCATCTTTGTGCATGAATAGTAGGATGTTCTGAACCGTAGTCGAGGAGTGCATTGTATTACTTTCTCTGCACAGGTCAAAGAAGTGCAATACACGCAATTGCATCTAGTTTTCCTCACCTGAAATAAAATAAATAATGGCCACAGAATGGCATTTGGAAACATTTTCCTAAAAGAAAATGTCCAAGTCATTTCTAAATGGCATATAAGGGTTTTTCTTGCTAACTAATAAGCTTATATTATATTGTGGACTAAAATACAAAAGCCCTTAGCAATATTATTTTAGCCCTGATGCTACCACTTCTGCTGACATTCAGCATCAGGAGCACCAGTGTGTTCTGCATAATCATAGGACGCAATGATCCTTTAAACCACAGATTACTGTAGGTTAAAAACACCTGGTTCAGTATTATCTCTGTTGTTGGCTGGGGGCTGGTTGTTGTGTGGCATTGGCTAGTCTTTGTTGCATAACAGCTCTCTGTGCTAGAGAAATGTAAAGGTCAATCTGAAGTTAGCAATGCTTTACTTAGGAGTGAACCACAGATACAAAGACACCCCTTGTAATTATTTCCTATTTGTTTTCCACTAGTTTTAAGAATTCTTTGAAGATGTTTATTCTCCCAGAGCACTTTTGTGAAGTACTTTGGTTGATAGTGTTTTAGAAGTTTTGTTGGAAATTTTACTTCTGGATCACAGTTGCAGTGATGCATGAATTTAGTGGTTCCTTGTGGTGATTGCAGATTATTGAAAAAGAATTCCAGATTACTAAAAAGAGTCTAGCACAGTGATAAGTATTACAGGAATTAAAAAAGACAGGAGAAATTGGCAATTTTTTGCCAGATATGGTGAATACTATCTTATTCTGAACAAAAGTACGTACAGCCTGAATAAAAGGTAACGGTTTTAGCAGTTAGTGTTCACATTTACTGCAAGACTGAAAATGTGTAATACACAAATCACATTGTGGTGCACAGGGAATAATTTTTATAATGTTTCATGGAGTTTCTGAGTACCAGTTAGTGATACATTGCCAATTGCTCTCTTCTCTCAAATGATAGTAAAATCTAATCTCTCCACATGTCTCTTGGAATAAATATTTTTGAAACTGCGAATTCTCATGCTGTTCTCAATCCCAAGCTGCTTTTACTTTAGCATGTTTTACAGTTACAGGTAATAATTGGTATTCTCTGATGAGCACTCTATAAACGTAGAAGTATTTGCTTCCAAGGTAGACATGAAAAAAGGGAATTTATAAAAGCTAGATCTTTGGGATTGTTCAGCCTGAAGAAGGAAAGATTTTGGTGTAATGACTGTGTCCTTTACTACCTGAAGGGAGCCTACAAGAAAGATGGATAGAGACAACTTTCAAGGGCATGTAATGTCAGGACAAGGTGGATTGGCTTCAAAATGAAAGAGGTTTAGATTAAATATTACAAAAATATTTTTACTGTGAAGGTAGTGAGGCTCTTGCACTGTTTGCCCAGAGAAGCTGTGTGGATGCCCCATCCCTGGAAGTGTTTAAGACCAGGCTGGGTAGAGCTCTGAGGAGCCTGGTCTACTGGAAGATATCCCTGCCTAAGACACAGGAATTGGAAGCGGATGATGTGTAATGTCCCTTTCAGCCCACACCAATCTATGACTTTAAGGTCATTTGATAATACAAGAAGCAGTCTCTGAAATCTAATGTAATCCATATTCTCTGTGCAAATCCAGCAAAAAATAGGTTCGTGGTTCCATAATGTTTTTTGGCCAGTTAAACTGTTATTTTTTCTGGTTGACATGAACCTTTATCAAGATGAGGCTGTGTTGCATGTCAGGAGGCTGGTGTTAGTATGAAGTGGCCTGGAGGTCATCATTGAAGTGATGTGCTGGTGGTGTGCCCATGACATGTCCCCTGCACCAGGCCCCATTGTGACAGAGGGACAGAGCAGAGGGATAATTGTGGAGCCACTGCTGACTCTAGTATTCTAGAAACTCTAATTAGTCCATGGGAAACTGCTATTGATTGGTTTCTGTACCTCTTCAAATCAGTGTTAATTGACCAGATCATGTTCTTGAACAGAGTAAGAGAATATGCATTGGATTCAGGCTTTCTTGAGTTCTGTTTCAGTTCTTTTATGCGTAAGAATAGCTTTCTTTGACTATTTAACAATTAGGATTTATCATAATTTGCTTAAAATCTTGTATATACTGCTGTCCCTTGGAAATCTCCCTTCAGGATAGCTATTCTATGCAATGGGTGCACATACTTAGCATTTCCATCACAGATGCTAGAATTATGAGTCCATCTTTCTACCACATTGTATCAAGCATGGTTAGTATTCTAATTCTAACTAGTGTTAGAGGGAAGCCTTTAGATCCTTCCAGAGAAAAATGGTGAAATGAAGTACCCCTTTCAATTACTATTGAAATAGTAACAGATTGCAGCTATTTTTTTTTCCTAACATTTCTTAGCCAGCTCTGAAAGAAGATAGAATTGAGGTTGTAAAAATGCCTGAAAGTTCATTTAAGGTTGTAAAAGTGGATGAAGGTTTTTATGTTATCTAATTATTGTTTCTATTTTTTGCTTTGATGTTTTCTTCCTCTTCCTGTAATTTTATTCCAGCACTGTAATAGTATTAGAACATTTGAAAAGAGGTACTGACATTTAATATATCTGTTAGGTATTTGGCTTTTCATTTGGATAGAAATCTTAGGAGAACTGTTGCATTGCTAAAGCACTTCTGATTGGCACAAGACATTGTTTTATCTATATAAAAGCATAAAGATGTTTTGACAGGAGTCTGGAGAAGTCTGCTCAGTGCCACATGTGGCCACCTTTCAGTGTGTGATATAATATGGAGTGATAAGTCACTCCCTTTATTCTACATGCATATTTTTGAGAAGGAAGGCACGTAATGAAGCGTGTTAATTACATTACCTTTACTGACCATGAGTATGCTGAATGAATTAAAGCAATAAGAATTTCCTTAGTAATAGCAAAGTCTGGTGGTGATGTTGGTGGCAGGATAGAGACCATTTTGTAATGTTTACCACATTTTATCAACCATTCTCTTTTGTCCTTTTTTCCTAGGTTTTACTGGGACTTAATCATGCTCATAATGATGGTTGGAAACCTTGTCATTATACCAGTTGGAATCACATTCTTCACAGAGCAAACAACAACACCATGGATTATTTTCAATGTGGCATCAGACACTGTTTTTCTATTGGACTTGATCATGAATTTTAGAACTGGGACTGTAAATGAAGATAGTTCCGAAATAATACTGGACCCTAAAATCATTAAGATGAATTACTTAAAAAGCTGGTTTGTGGTTGACTTCATCTCATCAATACCAGTGGATTATATCTTTCTCATTGTAGAAAAAGGAATGGATTCAGAGGTTTACAAGACAGCAAGAGCTCTTCGTATTGTGAGATTTACAAAAATCCTCAGCCTGTTACGTTTATTGCGCCTTTCAAGACTGATTAGATACATACACCAGTGGGAAGAGGTAAGATTTATATGGTTATAACATCATTCACTAAGATCATATTCCTACCCAACACTAGTCAATCTTCACTAGTATGTGAAGAGCTACACCAGAAAAATAATATAATGCAGCTTTTCCTTAGTACCCGGTGCAATTACAAGTGGCAAGGCCTTTTTGAAAAAAAGCCAGCACAGAGTAACCATCTTCTCTCTGCTAACAGCAGAGACCCAAATATGTTTGGCATTGGTACAATTTGCATGGATGGGACTCCTAGTGATGTTACTAAATATCCAAAATATCCAAATAAGGCTCTAAAAAGGAATACTTGAAATTTTAACAACCACCTAAGCCTGGACTAGAGTTTGATGACTAGCACTTAAATTTATTAATACTCCTGTAGTTACAGAGAACTTTAACTTGTTAGTATTTTTCTATTTAAGAAGAAATTAAAACCATTTACCATTGAATAGATTTCCTAGAATGCTCATTGTTTGAAGACTGTATGTAGGCTGAATATCATAAATACTGACCTTTTTAACGAATAATGGGCAGTTTAAATTTAGAGTCACTGCCTTCTAAACTGTCAAGTGCACTGTTTCCAGACATGATGCTATGATGCCTGTCAATTTGGCACAGTGACTTTTCCAGGAAATTATGGCATTCCCCACTGTAGCATACTCATGGCTGGGAAATGTTCAATGCATTGGCACATACTGCTGTTTTGTTTCTTGCTTGTCCTCATTTCTGTAGTTCTGAATATCATACTGTGTTTTCAACAGAAGTGCTAAAGCCATAGGAAAAATAACTGCTTTTTTTCTAAAAAAAGAAAGCAATCTTTCTTGCTGTAAGCATAAGGAGAGATACTTCGTAAAGATTTATCATGGAAGCAGTATTAAAATTAATTTGCATAAATTTATTTACATGTTCAATAAAGATTTATTTAATGAAGTGAATATTGAAGGATGATTTGGTACCATTTTTGATAATTTTTCTGCTGATTATCTCTAATATAATATGCACTTTTTGCTTAAGAGAAACCTAAAAGCAGACTCATCTCAAAGTCAGATTATAATTTAAAATGGCATGATGATGAATGATGCTAAATCTCAAAGTCTAAAAAAATTTATAGTAGTTTCTCAAAAAGCCCCTGAAATAGGCCATTATTTTTTCATTGCTTTATTTGGTAAAGCTACTTCTTTTTGCCTCTCTGTAAAGCACAAAGATGGATGTTTTTGCAAGAAATAGAGCACTGTAGTTTTGTACTCAATTCAACTAAGGCAAATGATTAAGCATATTTTGCAATTCTACCATAAAGCTGTGCTTTTGTCTCCTCTGTGCTTCACAGAGAGACAACGTTCTGAAATGAATTCAATTACATGATTTTCTGGCAGTTTGAGTTAGTTGCTTGCCACTCTGAAGGCCTACTAGACAGAAAAATTAATTCTTTCCCCAACCCCCTCTTCTGTCAATTGTCAAACAGAAATCAGGTGTTCTAAATAAAAATAGTTGAATTCGCCACAAAATGGTACTAAAAGTGACCAGAGTATGTGGTCCAAATCAGCAGTAGTTGCTGTTTGGTCTGTGTATCTTTAGCTAATGGCTACTTGATTGCAACTTCACCTTTAATTCCACTAGTAAAATTTGTGAAATATGTTCACAGGAAGGTAAAAGAGGATCTGAAGATATGGGTTTTTTTTTCTTTTTGGGAGGTTATTTTGAGCCTGTAATAAAGCAGGCTCAAAAATAAAATAAAAAAGTTTGTTGGCTGATTTTGAAAAAAATTCTCACATGCAAGAGCAGAGAAATGCAGAGTCTGAATCAAGCCCTGATAAATCCCAAAATGAAATCTGTGAAAGAAAAAAAGGTAGGTTGGTTGTTTGCTTTTATTTTTATTTAGTGTTTTACAGAGATCAGAAATGCAGGTCACGGATTTTCATAAAAGGCTTTGTGGAAAATGTGTGTCACAATATCTTAATGTTTTAAAACAAACAAAATAACTGGTTAGAGATGGCATTTGCTGAATTACTGGGAAACAATAACTGGATGATCCCATGGGTAGTCAGCTGCTGATATTAATGTTCTCTGTATGTGTGTGTTTGCATATGGACAACAAGGAGCAACTGTTAACTAATTTTTATGGCACAGAACTGGAGGCTGTTTGTGTGTGGTTAAAAGGATTTAATAGTTTTTGAGTATGTGCTGACATGTTGATTTTTAATTGTGGTGCAGATAAATCTGAAATATATGTATTTGGTTCCAGAATAACAAACGTTATGTCAAAAAATTGAGAAGACAGCCAGAAAACTCATTGTTTATAATGTGCAAGGAGAATACTTGGATAACTGTTATTCATGGATAACTGATGTGTGAACAAACCAAGTTGTATGATAAGGCATTTACTCCTGTATTTCTACATCTTTAAAGAAAAAAGGCAGGCTGACATTGTTTGGGCTTTCCTTCTTTAGATATCATATATCTGGAGTGCAGGATGTTGATATTCTGCACATTAAGATGAGCAGGCAAAAATTTAAAAGATTCTTACATGACAGTGGTGAAATATGGTTCCTTTTCTTTATTTATTTCCACATCATTTAAGTCAATTAAATTAAAATGAAGCTGCCAGCAGCCATCTAAAGTAATATTGAGGTAAATAATGTATGCATTGCAGAAGCTTTCTCCTCATTAAGTGTTACGAAACAGCTATAGCCTGTGGTGGAATATATATGAAAACAGATTGATATATTTATATCAGTCTGATGTTAATTACTTACCTAAATGAATAGCTCAGTGAAAATGGAAGAAACACTTCGAGAAAGGGACAGGAGATGTGTGGGCAGGAAATAATTCACTGAATATGCAAATTCACACTTCCCTGAAACTACTTTTTAGCTACAAATTTTAATATTTCAGTCCTTTAGACTCAGATAATGACAATAGATTGTATATTTACTTAAACTAAATTATATGCAAGAAAAATATTGATATTTAAATTGGTGATTACAGAAATTATAATTTTGTAGTAATTTCTGACAGTAAATTCTGACAGTAATTTCTAATTGTTTGTTTTGTTTTGTTTTTTAATTTATGTTCCTAAAAGTACTGAACAGGAGGTCCTGGACCTAATTCTTACTTCCTGTAAAGTTTATGAGACTACCTAAACTTCTGACTCTTGAATGGTTTTTTGCATAGGCATACATACAAGTAGTAGATTAGACTTAGTTAAATATGCTCATAGGTCAGTGAACAATTAAAACAAAAGATACAAACAATTAAAATTAATACATTGTTCCACATCAAATGATACCTGTTTCCTTTACATTTGCCTGTGATACTAGTTTACTGGTTCTTTAAAATAACAGTATTTTCCAAAAGCTGCAGAAAACCCAGACTTCAATAGCTTTGCTTACAGCTATTCTAAACACAGACTAGTAAAGACCTAGTAAATCTACAAGTTTAGGAGTAAATCTATGAATTTAATATACGAGTAAATAAAACAGGTTCTTCCAAAAATGTACCATAAGTCTTTTTTGTTCTGCGATGTCTAATTTTGTAGAACTAGAACCATTTTCAAAGAGAATCAGTGCTTATTGGAAGTTATGTAATAAAGGTTATGTTCTGGAAAAAAATGACGTGGCAAAAGGCGCAAAAGTTGTAAATTGCAGCCATGTCTTGTTTTGGTTTAACTTGTACTGAAATCTGGTTTTCAATTTGCCAAACATTTTTGTGTTTCATGAACCTAAATTGATAAAGCTCTGGTATTTAACACTCCTGAGCATATCACACCAACACACAGTACTCCAAATTTGCTGGATTATTTCTGATAATCACAGTAATGCATGTTCAGAAAAGCGCATAAATAAAAGCTTGCTGTAATGTGAGATCTTAATAAAGTGCTTAAAAATGAAGTGTCTGAGAGCTTTGCCGAATCGGGTCCGAATCAGGTTTCACCTATGGCTCCCGTGCAGCCAACCATGATCATAGTGCATAGTGCATATCATAGTGCATATCATAGTGCACCACTAGGTGTCCTCTCCTTGTTTTCTGTTTATTGCCAACGGTGCAAAACCACGCCTTATGTGTCTCTGCTGGGATGTTGAATAATTATTATTTCCTAAATAAAATTATCGTAAAAGAAGACTTACCCAGACAACAAAAGCAAACTCCTACTTCAATAGGAAAAGCTGCTGTTTCTACGGTAGGTACACAGATGACTTTTGTCGCCTACAAGAAAACCAAACTACTATTTCTTTCACCTCAAGCCAGGTGAGAATTCAAGGTTTTTATCTCTCGTCTTGGTCACTGACTGAGGAGTTGTGTGGGAAGGGAGAGATGATGAGTTAGGTAGGTACTTGGTAGTCTAAGTGGTGGGTACTTGGTAGTGTTGGATGAAAACACTTATCTTTACTCACAGGATTATTTCTCTAATTTTAATTTATTTTAACAGGACTCTGTCTGCAAGACATGGGGTTTTTCTATCAATGATGATGTTTTGCACTTTAACTTTTTTAAACTCATAGCCTTGTGGAAATGGGAGGTGACATATTTTGCTTTCTTTTCATTAAATTTTAACTCCTGTTGTCCAAGGAGGTATTTTAAAATACCTTTTTTAGACTCTAAATAGTTGTGTCAATTAGTTAGTTCTTGCAAATAAGCACACCAGTACAGCTTGAGGGGCAATTTTGAAGTAGATTGGCTGAAAGTAGGACACTTTTTATTGCCTTTTAGAAATACATGAGCCAAATACAAGTTGTCTGTCTCTTAAGGAGTGAGGGGAGGATATTTTTAAGGACTTGAGGAGAAAGAAGACATAGGAAAGTTCACATCCTTTTACTGGCACAAAGTCTGTGAATTCTGCAATGAAGCCTCTGTATTGATGTTTTGATGTCTTCCATCTTCCTGCTTCCTGCCATTAAGAAGATTGAAGTAGGAGTTAGGAGAAAATTCTCAGTTCCAGAAGAAGGGAAAGAGAAACACAAGCACACAAGCATTGTCCTTTTTCTTTTCCTTTTCCTTTTCTTTTTTTTTTTCTTTTTTTTCTTTTTTTTTTTTTTTTTTTTTTTTGGTTTGGTTTGGTTTTGTTTTATTTTTTCCCCTCTTTGGAATGTTATGCTTGGAAAATGCCCCATGTTTAAATTAGTGAATTTGTGTCTTCCCACGTGGCCGGGGTCACATCCAGTTTCACTTGAGGGTTCCTCTTTGTCAGCACTCTTCCCTATCAGATCATGATGACCAGCTGTGGTCAATAAGTTCTTGTCATGCACTGGCTAGCACCATATCTGTTTAATCTACAGGTGAAATAAACCCCAAACATGCTGTTTGGTTGCATTTTGAATTGAAGAATCAAGGAGTTCTCCTTGCTCAGCATTGCTTTAGTAGATGAACTCTCCAGCTTTATCAGAGCAGAGTGCTGCTCAGCCCTGTTCCACTGGGGGAATGTGTTGTGCTAGCTGTCAGTTCTTTCCTAGGGGAGACTTGCAGTGCTGGTATTCCTCCCTAATTCAATTGGGATGTTGGCTCATGGATAGTCCATCTCTATGACAGTGAGGTGTTTTATCTGCGCAGAGACAGAACCTGGACTACTAGCCCTTTTCTTTTCCACTTAAAATTAGACAGTGTAAAGGCAGTTTCCTTGAGACTGTTGAGGCTGATGATACAATATCTCGATAATGTAGTTCTGGTTTGCTAAATAGAATTTGCATATGTGGATATAGAACTGAAGGTAAGATACTTAAAAAAGAAGGTAAGATAGCTAAATTCTAACATAAAGTGTTATACAACATAAATGAACATGTGAATTAAAAAAATTTCATCAGTCTCATACATATCATATATGTATGAGACTCATGTATGTATGAGACGGCACTGTTAATTTTTTTTTCTTTGACATGTAACTTACAAGACTTTGTCCATGTTTTGCTGAACAGAGAACCTAATACAATCTTTACAAAAGTGGTAGTGTTCCAGATGGGAAATTATGGTGGATCTCATTTCATGTAAACCTTTTTGTTTGCATGAAATTTTACCTATTTTAACATAAGGTGGATAGATTGTGTTCAGTTGTGCAATATTTTTTAAGGACAAATTTCAAGTTAAATTATTTGAAGAATGTATGTATGACTGCAGATAAAGTGTACATCTGTAAACATCACTACAAAAACTCAAGTTTTTTATTTTTCACTCTTTTAAATTAATGCAACTGTAGGGAAATACAAATAATGGATAGAGACAATTAAAAGGCATTATTATCCATGGTGTCCTAATAATAGAATACTAAGTGTTGAAAAAGAACAGCACATTTGTAGAGAAGGCAATTACTGAAATGCAAGCAAGACACTGAGTATTCTGGTTTTTAGTTTCATACTTTATGGTCTAGGCATAATCACTTTCATAGAAAGAATAATCCATTCCCCTAGAGAATAAATAGGAAGTGTAATGACTGTAAAGTTTCTTGCTTCATTGTTCTACCCCAGTTTTAAGACTGTGCAAACTAAGCTGCCTTTCTTCTGTGCCTACGCCAGGAGAGTAATTGTGTGGTGGTGATGCCTTCCCTGGGAGATAAACCAGGGAAATGTAGAACATAGCCTGAGATAAATTTCCCTGAACTGGATGATAATGTTTTCTTCTTTATGTAAGTGTTTGCCTGGCTTCTATGGTAATGTTCCTGGGAGACTTGGCTGTAGACCCAAGAAGGTGGGTTCACCCTTGCAGTAACATTTATAGATAATGCTGGTCAATCAGTTTTGAAAATTATCAGACCAGTGCCAGCATGTCTTTGACACTTAAATATAACACAGGTTTTTTTAGCAGATTATTTTGTTAGTCTAATTCATTGTTCACTATTTTTAAGCCATTCTGGCAATAATGCTTTTTTGGGTTGGTTTTTTTNTTGCTAGAGCTTGCACACACTATCCGTGGCTGCAGATTTGTAAAAAAAAAAAAAAGTTTTTTTCTTCCATCTTAAGCTTTTAGCTGAAGCAGAAAACCCACACAGCTTTACAGAGTAATGGCCTATGGTCTGCTGGATACACCCCACTTCAGGCAAGGGGGAAGGTCAGGAATATTCAGTCCTCTTGCAAGACAGAGCTGCTGACTGCTCCCCACGGTGTCCTGCTTCTTCCTTGGAGCTGAGGAGCCATCAGAGGAGGTGTTGACAGCCTAAGAGCTGTTTGGGCAGACCACGGTCTGGATCATGGTTCACCATTCAGATGCTACGATACTGCAGGGTCCTACCCACAGTGCGGGCATGGATTACAAGCTCCCTTTAATTCCTGCAGTGATGAGACAGAAAGAGAACATGTGAATGGGATTTTTCATTTATTTTCCAGTGTATTTTTAAAATGTTAAAACTTGTACAAATTTCAGAGGAATAGCAATTGTAGTTTTGTTCCTTGCAGGCTAAACACAATTCATTCAGGCATCTCTACATTTTCAGTTTGTATTAATAGTGACCAGTACAGAATCACTGTTTAACTTAAATTATTCAGCAACAGTAATTGAACTAAAACATATTCCCATCTTGTCATTAAGAATTGTAGAATCCTTTCCTTCTTTGTTTTATTTGTAATATGTACAGATCTTTGCGAGTAAGGAAGTCAAGTCATTCTTTTTATGCAGCTGCTGGGGAAGAAGTAGTTAGGGATATTTTATGGCCATTTTATGCTGCCTTAAAAAGAATTACTTTTAAAATAAATTTTTGAAACACACATTTGAAGGCAGGTTGCTAGTCCATGTGGTAAAAAATAGCCAGCTAACGGCTGAAATGGTACCCATATAATCCACTTTAATAATTCTTAATACAGTATATACTGATATGTCTGTTAAAGAAACCAACAAGATGTCCTTACAATGCGCTATTACTATTTGAAAGCTTCAGAATAAATTATACAGCAAAACATTAATTAGAAAAGTGTATGCATAGAAAGTGGATATGAAAAATTTTAACATTTTCCTAATATTTGCCTACAAAGGGGCATTTCAATTTTTAAATTAAGTAATCATTTATTAAAGGGTGAAAAGATAGCTCATTAGATTTTAATTTAATATAATTCTATGTTTTACTTTGAGAAGAAAATTGTCAGTTGAAGGGAACAGCTTTTAAAAAAATTCCCAAACCCACCACTGTATTCTCCCGGTTCCCTTACATGCAGAACATTGTGCAGTTGGAATTTTGTGGGATTTTGTAGGAGAGGTCTGGTTATCTCAGAAAGGTCTAAGAGGTAGAAAATGGAGATATCTGGAGAACTTGTGCTGGGCTGTGGTAGTTATACTGTCCATACAATTTTGTTTTCATGTATTTATTCTCCTAGTGAGCTGTCCCTGAGCTCATATGGGCATTCTATTGAATAAATCAGGACTGAAATGACACAGAATTCACTGCATGTCAATAGGTTGAGAATCATGTTCTGATTTTGATCAAATTTAACAAACTTCTAATATAGTAAAATGCCCGTGACACTACTTTTTAAAGTACATTTCTGTTGTTATGGCTCCCATTGAAGACAATGAGATGTATTTTTAGAGTTAATTTTGAAAAATGGTCTGTTTTGAAAGGGTAAAATGGTGTGAATTTACCATTTAGAGATAAGATGCAACTGTACGAACCTATTTAGAGAGGGTTGAGGAGCTGAAATGTCAGTGTAGAAATGGCTCTCCCATTTGCACGTTATATTAAATGATTTCTATCCTGAATCTCATGGATTTTATTAAAAATAACAGTTATTATCCCACATGTGTATGATTGAGATGAAGTTGTGACGTGGAAAAAACAGGGAAATCACCTAATTCAGAGATTGTCAGAGCTCCTTCCTTCCAGGCAGAAATAAAGGTTGAACTATTAATCTCTCCTCATCACACTACACTGGAAAGATGCTCTATTTCTCACCATTTTCTTCTTTCTTAACCCAGGCAAGTGTTTTGCTGTGATCTTTCCATGTATTTAAGCTCACAGCATTTTCTTTGTTACTTTTTTATCTTCTTAAAACACTTTTTTTTTCCCATCCTCTCTTTCAGAACCAGTAAGCTTAACTACACATCTGCTTGATTTAGTACAGTGTCTTGTAGTTCCTTTCTTTCTGGTGATAGTTACAACTTGTTGTTGACCTGGCAGAACCTGTGGCCATGTGGTGTATTTGGTGTCTTTTCAGTCTTGGGGTTGTGTTACAAAAAGTTGTTCAATACCTGAGATCCTGTTTTGAATCCAAGTGGATTGTCCAGGTGAGTGGCTGTGGGAGGGGAGGCCTGTTATATGCATGACAGAAAACCATCTCTGAAAAAATGAAAGTGTCTGAAGGCTGATCATGATATAACTAGTGTAGTCTTTTCCAGAACTATGGACTTTGTTCTATTGAACTTCCTGTAGAATAGAAGAAAGATGTGACTATCAACCCTTCCCCGCACCAAACCCAACCAGAAAACAACCAAACCCCCCACATCGAACAAAAATGAAACAGAGAAAACCTCAAGAAGCAAGACAAATCCAGAACATGAAAGAACAATGGTAGTTCAGGCAAATGTGCATGTACATATTTCTGTAAACATGTCTTCAAGGGTGAAGGTTCCTAACCTTCAGTGCACCTTTCAATAGAAACACTGTACCTTTGAAAAGAAAATTACCCTATCTACAGTTTTTATTTCTCTGGATTAATTCTCCATGCATCATGTACTCAGTTTACCTCAAGTGACTGCTAATATTCAAAGATTCGTGACAATCATGCAGTCCTTTATCTCAAATAAAAATTATAAGTTTCACTATTGAGTTGATACATCTGTTCATATTGTAAAGATAGTGGCATACAAAATATATGGCCAAAACTTGAATCTGGAGAGCAAATATTGCTGTGCATAATTTAAAATTAATCTCTTTCCAAAAGTACCATCCTATGGGATTTCCAAAGCACATTATTGAAAAAGTAGTTCTCATTGGAATTACGTTTTTTTCCCTTAACCAAAGACATGAATTATGTCTTCCTTGCTCTCAAAAATAGCTAGGCACCCCACATGAGAAGTTTTTCCCAGCTGGAGAAATATAATTTCAGATATGTTTTAAAAAGGAAAGGGAAAGAAATGCATCTGAAATGTCATTTCAACAGGCAGGAGGTGATTTCTAGAACTCTGCCTTGTTTTGATTACCAAGAAATTTTAAAACACTGAACTCAAACAAGTAACTTGAATTTTGCTTGCAAGAACTTCTGGATGAATTAAGACAAACACTGTTTTATCTGTAGCATCAGTTCTATGAACCCTTTTTTTTCCTATCACTTAGTCATTTTGCCCAGGGTAAAATCAACCCCTACCAGAAATATGTTTTTCTCTTCTTCTTTTTTCCTCTGTGTCAATTTTGGTAACTTAATACACAGCTTAGCCCACTTTGGATACCCATTTATGTCTCTGATAACACTTGAATATCACTTCTTGGTCTTTTAAAAATAATTTGTAAAAATCAGTCTATTTTGGGACATTCTTGATGGGTATAGAAACTGCAAGACACAAGAAATGAGGGTGTCAGAGACTTATGACTGGAATTAATATCAATACTGTATTGTATTAACCTTAAAGAAATTAACCTTATTCACTGAAGTAAGTCCATGAAGAGATACCTTATTTTAAAAAGAATTCCAAAATAAATTCCAGTAGAACTTAATGTATTTTCTTCCTTTTCATTTTACTTTCCCATTGTTTCTCCTATGGAGGGTGTATGTGGATACCTTTGCA
This sequence comes from Bombycilla garrulus, assembly GCA_013400315.1. Lineage (NCBI taxonomy): Eukaryota > Metazoa > Chordata > Aves > Passeriformes > Bombycillidae > Bombycilla > Bombycilla garrulus. The sequence continues at coordinate 59,247 of VXBU01007667.1, read as the reverse complement.
CTTTGTGTAAAATGAACATGGTTCTGATAAACAGTTGAATACCTAAAGTCTGCAGCTAAATTGTAATTTTAAAACTACACATCTGTATTAATCTGGTTAGAGCTAAGAATGTAAAATCATTGTAATAGTACATTAGGGCATTATTTATTACAGACAATATTTTTATTTAAGCTCTCAGCTTTATGTAGTGAATAGTTTTTTTTCTCATGGATTTGAACAGACAGTTAAAGAAAGATGTTCAGTTTAATACTTGGTTTGTGAATTCAGCCCTGAAATGCAAAAGGAAGCATATGTAGTTAAAGTTTTTATTTCTTTCTGTATTATTTGAATACAGAGTTCTCATTTAAAAGTAACTAATTAAAAAAGTTCCACATGAATCATGATCATGATCCCAAGGATTTCTTTCCTCTTTCTTCAAATGTTTGGGTTTTTTGTTGCTGTTTTCATTGTTGTTTTCTTCCTGATGTGAAGAAAATAATAATGGTCTCTGGAAGTAGTGATTATCAGCTCATTCAGAATTAGAAAATTTAGCCCAGTGGTAAATTTTCATCTGACTAGTGCAAAAGAATTCCCCACCAATTAAAAAAATAGTAACTTTTTGCTGAGTCATAACAGAGGTATGGCTTGAGTTATTTAAAGTTGAAATTTCATGGTTATTATACATACTTGGGGAGTCTTTACTTCATCTTTTTTGATCTTTTGACCTATGGTTCTTAAAGCACCAATGCACTTCTAGCTTTGTGCTCCAGTGCTAAATATACTTCAAAATTTTAATGCTATATTAACCCTTATGTGTCTTACACCTAGGGAAGATGAGAGGACAGGGAAAAGAGAAAAATTTGGGAAGAAAGGGCAAACCATCTCATGCCCATTTTTTCTTTATAACTGGTCCTTCTTGTCACTTGCTGCTGTCTAGAAAACCAGTATCAAAAAGCTCATCTGTCATACTTTCCATGATTATTCTCTGTTATTTTAAGCTATGTAAAATTTTCAAGGGATATGACTGGTGGTATCACAGACCTGATCTAATTTCTTCCACTACTCTGATACCCACTTTCACACTGGAAACTGAATACTCCATTTGCTTCTCTTCTGGCTGTGTTCTTGTCATTGCAAGTACTCAGCAAAATCAGTGTGGTGAGAAAGAAACAGCACTAGTGGAACCTCACAAGAAAATACCTCTCTGAATTTCTAAGAGAGAAAGTATGTTCAGTGTAATTTCTACTCAGTCTGTTGAATAGTGCTTTTATTAATTTTATGTGTAAATATTTTTGCTTGACTGTGTTTTTATAGTTTTTATTACGGAAACAATGCAGATTTTTACAGAAATCTTATCTGTGTCTGGGCAGTTTGGGCAGTTTAGTACACTAAAGGAATTATGACTGGAAATCACAATGTCTGATATTTTTTGTCATGACTTCTTGATGGCTTTGTAGTCTTCACCTAGCCTTCACCTAGTTTTGTTTTCAGTTGTGGGGATTTTGGTTTGTGGTTTTGTTTTTGTTTTTGTTTTCCATTTCCTTAACAGCCACCATCTTTTAATCTGTGTTTTTTATGTTTTAGGATTCCAGTTTTGGCAGGCATCTCCAGGTTTCTAGTAGTATTGTTATCGTGTAATGATTAAATAATTAGTAATAATTAGTAAAAATGAATATTCTCGCTGCTTATGAAGCCTGGTCAATTGCCTTGTTCTAGTTCTTGAATGTTCGTGAGGCTTTACTTTTCTGGCCTCCTTACGGCAGTTTGGGACAGGTATAGAAGCAGGTTTCCAGCTACCTAGAGAACATCAGTAGGGTCAGATACACACAGACCCCATCAGGCAGTCATAAGAAGCAGCTGAGGTGGGCTGTTGTGATCACTGTGCTTGGGACTGAAGTGTTGCAAGTGCAGTGTTTGCACCATTGCCCCTCTGTTTGTATGTATGTAACATTTTGCATGTGTGGTATTCAGTAGGTTAGCAGGGTAGGGAGATGAAATTTTGGGGCCTGACATTTTTCTTTTCACTGAATGAATTACTTGAAAATATGATTTGGGAATGCTGATATATAAATCTGTTAAATATTTTTCAGAATTTTCACATTTCTGATGTTTTACATGGATTAAGTTTATCCAACTGTATTTTATTTTTAAATTTTAAACTGTAGATGTACTTGAGTGACCTCCAGCTGAAAAGTATGCCCGCAGACATTTATCCCACAATATCTATTCAGTCCCACACCTCTTCCTTTTATGTCATCATCTTAGGAAGGCACAGAGCCTGTGCTCTTTGCTCACAGGCAGTGGCTCTGGAGCATGAGAGCCTACTACTGGATTAGTAGCTCTGTGTCCCTCCAGTCTAGCTGAAGATGGAAAACATGAGAGGTTTTAGTGACAGTTTTCACTTAGGCTAGTACAAGTCAGCATACCAAGAAGACTTATGCTCCAGGTTCTTTCTTACACTTGGAAACAAGAGAGAAAATTGGTTATCTAAATTTGTCATATTTTCTGAGTTAAAGAGGGTTTTTGCAAGCCATTCAAGATGAAAGCTACAGGATGCAGAATTGTTCCACTCATGAAGTTTATTCCTTGTTGCAAATTTACCCCTATAGCAGCAGTGCTTTAATTTATGGAAGGAAACAAACCCAAGACATTTACTGTATCATCCACTAATATCTTGAAGAGGATAATGCCTTCCTTCCTTGGTCTGATGAGCTTCAGGCAGGGTTGGCATGGGATGAAATTGGCACTGGCACACCGCCCTTCCTGACCTGATTTGATTCCTTCTGCTAGTCTGAGCACCTAATGGAGCAGGTGGGAGCACTCACACTGGTGGGGAGTCAGCAAGGCTGCATGTGGGTTTTGTGGAATGACTCTTCCACAATATTGGGAAAGGGCAACCCTGACGTTTTCCATTGACTAGCCGTCAGCAGATACACACTCCCTGTTATGTCTCTTAGCAGCACCATTTGAAGTGTCTATCTCTTTCCAAAGACTGATCAGGGAGCACAAACACCCATTAATCACTGGAAAGCAAACACTTCAAAATCAGGACTTTCTTAGGCTTGGCTGTTAGAGTTACTCTCAAGCTCCTGGCCAGCGATAGCATTGAATTTACTTGTCTACAGAAGTAAGGTGCATGACCTGGAGAGAATTGAAAGGTGGAGCTCCTTTAGTTTTACCTTTTAATATTTTGAATTTGGTGATGCTGTCTCTGAGTTCAGCTCAGCTGAATTCAGTGAGGTGGAACCAGTGAAAGAATTTTCTATTTTACTGGTGGAAGCTCTGGAGTCTCCTTAGGACTTGGTTTGGTGACCCATTTCATTTACTTGCAAGTGAAAAAATAGATAGGTCTGCTGAAAATGTCTTTTAAATGTGTAACAGAAGAACAAATCTGACCTTTTAAAGCTTTTATTTTAAAGGTGCCATTCAGTTTAATTGTAGAACATATTCGATGTTGGTGCCAGAGCTTTGCAGGAATACTGCTAGCATTCAGTTATTGAAATTATATTCTCACACTATTTCCAGAGTAGCGGGGAAAGACAGGGTCTAACTCTTCACAAAGTTTCCCATTGTAGATGAAGTATTTGTACATGAAAAACAGTTACTTATTCTGTTATGCTCTTTGAAAGGATTCTCATGGATTTCTTGAGTATTGGGAGAAGTGTTCAGTTCACAAGTGTTGATGAAAACCACTATGTAGGTAGAACAAAATCAATTATAGTAACTCTTAAATGGATAGAGGTGCTTCAGAAGCATCAGGTGATTTGGGCCATTACTAGACTCTCAATCTTCTACTTACTATGACTGTTTTAGAAAAAAAAATTAAAATGGTAAAAGGGCATTTTAAGGAGCCTTTTATCCTTAACTGCTCATTGTGAAGTTTTACCCCAATGCATAAAAGAGGCATGTTTCTGTAGGAGCTTGGTGACTTAATCTACTTACTGATTGAAAGTGTGATGAAATAAACTCTTGGTAGCTGAAAAACTGGTAAAAGGTGGTCTAATATTGACACAGATCTGCTGCCCTTATATCTGATCAGTATAAGAAGAAACGGTGAGCCAAAATGGCTCAGGAAGGTGAAGCATGGCATTAAAAAGGCCAGAGTAAAAAAATCTGCATACCTTCAGAGAAATGCCTGACATGACATATCTTTTATTTTATACTATTATTCAAAATGTGTTTCTACCTCAATAACACCTCTGTAATTCATAGTACTGTCTTTGCTGGCGTGTAAAGATTTTGTATTCTAGCTTTTTGTCATGCTAAGTGCACCAGCATCAATAAAGGCTGCTGTTCTATCTGTTGTAAGTTAACGTGTCTTTCAAAGTTTACAATTTCTTCAACTGAAATCCAGTTTCAAAGCCAGCATTGTGATTGTGTACTTCTCTTGTGACATGGGGTGTTTTTGACTGTTCTGTGAACCATCAACAGCTTTTAAGGTCTTTTTTTTCCCTGAAGTGACATCTATTCAGAGTTCTTGATTTGCCATATTTTTCTCTCATTCCTTGAAGGAGTAGAGTATGAGTTATCTGTGGAGTTCCCGATCTGAGATTGCTAAAATTAGGAATTAGCTGAAGATTTCCATGTTGCTTGTTTGCTATGGTATCCTTAGCATATAAAAATGCATTGTAAGGTACAAGGTCATATTGTCCTGTCTCAGCTAATTTCTAGACAGTCAGCACTTTTTAAATTGGGAACCAGTTGGAGTTTGGCATTCTCAGGGTAGCACATATTGGCCCATAACCTTGACACAGTTGACAGCAATTCAGGATGATATCAAATATATACCACTGCTTACTTTTAATTGTTTTCAGTGATGTCCCTGATTCTATAGCACTATTCTTAACAAACTGTTACAAATTCACTTTGTTCTATGCTTTTTTAGGTGTTCCATTGGTAAGAGGTTGTGAGACTCAGCAGTTGCCAAAAAGGATCACTAAAATGTTCTTTCTCTTTGTAGTGCAGATTAGCTATCACAGATCCTGATCCACCAGTATTTACATGTCTTTATCCTTTTATCCTGTTTATTTCTGTAAGATCAATGGGGTTACAGCAACCTCTCTACCTACCAGGGTGCAGATTTTTAAGAACTTAAATAGGCTTTTAGAGACAAGCCCTTCTTGATGCTCTGCTGGTCTTGCTCCCTTGTGCCCACATCAAGCCCCACATTTATATTGCTTTGAGACTGCTGCAGTTCTTAGGCAAATAGATTTGTCCCCTGTTGCCCCTTAGCTTCTAGCTGTTCGGGAGCTGCTGTGTGTCTCAGATCATCTTCCTATTATGTTTCTGTGAACACTGACTAGTGCCAGCCAAGTCAATATTGTTTCATAAGTCTTATTTCTGAAGCTCCTTAAAACTGATTTGTTTGATTTTATTTTTTTTTCTTTCAGAGCAGGGTGTAGCATGAATTCTTTTATTCATGGATGAGGTTTCTTATTATTTGTCAAAGACATTTTAAAGAAATGTAAGTGTTAATGAAGTTGTGAAACATTAAGTTCTGCTGGGGAGCATTGTTGCATTCTACAGGCTTCCTTTTGGAGAATTTTACATACCTTTAGGTTTCAAAGCTGAATCATGGCATAGTTTGAAGATAGTTTGAAGGCTTGAATCAGAATATATCAAATTCTAAATAGAAGACAGGCTTCAGTTGCTTTTAACAATCTGTGTTTCTGGAGTGACAAATCACCTGCCATGTACTATTTCATGAAGAGCTTTCTCAGAGTTTCAAAAACATGTTAGGTCTTGTTGGTCTGAGTAGTTTTTTCTTTTTTCATAATGTCTTAAATTAACTGATTCTCTATATTCAAGATACAATTATGAGGGAATCCCATGAAAAAGTGTGTTGGAGGGGAGGGGACAGTAGGAAACTCTCAGAGGTCTGTATGATGTAAATTTCCATAAAGATGCTTCACAATTAGAGCTTTTCTTTTCAATTTCATGATTGATATAAAAATACCAAAAATAATGATATCAACTCTACTGTGGAGTTACAGGAACCCACAAGCTTCAGTTCTTGGAAAAACATACTTAAAATTAGTAATGTTTTTGTCTGCTGTGAGTTTTATGTTCCATGTGTGTGACTTGCTTAGGCTTGGATGTTATTGTGTCCACACAATATTTTCTTTGGGGGAGGGTGATAGGGAGGTAACCAATGAAGGGAAAAATCCACTGTTAGATTATTAAATATGCCTTACCCATTAGTAGGGATTTTCTTTTCTAGTTCTGCTATTTTTATGCACTGTAGATCATTCCAGTAATAGCAGTAGCAATATCTGACCTTGGGCTGTAACATACCCAAGTGGCATGCCAATCTTGCCTTCATCTTGGCAATGATAAGTTAAGGGTCTTGGATAATTAGAGCTGGCATTTTCTGCAAATTGTGAGCTTTCACAGCCAATTCCAAATCATATTTCCAAAAATAATAATAATAAATTTTTAAAAAAGAAAGAGTAATGCTACCAATGATAGCTCTTTAGTGTGGAAAAATCTCATATCTGAGTATTTTTCATCAATGTGAGGGGGAAAGGGAAAAAGAAAGAGATGCCAAAAAGAATAATGTTCAGTAAATGAGATAACTCATCTTGAGCTCAGGAAAATCAGATAAAGTCCCTGCCAGGATACCCTCCTATACCTTCTATACCCCCCTATACCCTATACCCCACTACTGAGTGGTCCCAATTATCAAATTACTATGTACTCCCTTTTCGATCTATTGAAGTGGTTCCATTTTGTTCCTAGGAAGTAATTCATCTATTTCTTATCTCAGATAAGTGGTCTGACTCGAGGCTTCACAAGAGAAATGCCTCCATATTTTATTTTATTACATTGAAGAAATGTCTTGGACTGTTAAGAGTGCATGTAGAAATGTCTGTGTTTTGTTTGAAGCTGTAGAGGCTTTTGGGATGAGGACAACTTTCTGGCTCATACCGAAAGATAGGTGTCTTGGTTTTGAAAGACAGGTGCCTGCCGAGGAAGGCAGGAGCTTCTCTTGGAATAGAAAAATGTAAACCCCCTCCCTCCAAGTTATTATAATTTCTAAAATTAAAGGGGCTCTCAGGTAAAGATATGAGGATAAGAATAACAGTTCTTTTATATGTATAAATAAAATAAAGTGAACAAAAAACCAACAAACTACAACTTAATAGGAAAATTAGACCAAGATGCAGAATTAAACAAGAAACAAAACCTGACAGTTAGAATACAACCTGACACCCTGTCAGTCAGGGTGTTGGTAGCAGTCCAGTTGGAATGGTGGCTCCAGTAGTCCTCCTGGAGTGACAGATGGTTCTGTTGAGGCAGAGATGCGGTAGAAAGGCAGAGTTTTTCTCCAGTGGCCCAATGGTGATGTAGAAGGGTCTGGTCCTTCCTCTGGGAATCCAGTGGGAGAGAAGGCTGCCCCTCTGGGAATCCAGTAGAAGGCAGATGCCTGTTCTGTCTGAACTCCCAGATTATATCCAGGTGGGAATGCTTGGCTCCTTCCCCTGGGCAGCGCATCTCACAATGGGCTGATGTCATTTTGTGAGTCATGGGGTGGGTCCTTAATTGCCCATTAAACAGGAAATGGCTCCCGGAGGGAGTTTTCTATGACTCATGGGGCAAGGCATTGATGGCCTATTAATAGGACATAGTCCAGGGGAGGAGGCAAGGAAAACACTGCCCCTCCTGGTTTCAATAGTTCATGAAGATGGAGATAGAATACAGACCTTCTGGCATATTTTTAAATTGTAACGTACGACAATGGGCAGGTTGTATGTCTGCATATACATTGTTCCAAAATTTCAGTATCAAATTGAAACTAATAGGTTTATTAACCCTTCTGCCTTTTTAATTTATTTTTTTACATCTAAAGCCATTGAAAATTAACTTTTCTCTATTTGCCTTCCTAAGCCTTGGCAGTTTCACACTACTCTGAGGTGTTTATAGCCACCGGTGACAGAATTGCTTTTAAAATGTCAATGCTGACAGCTCATGGAAAAGTTATTATTAACAGCTGTTCTTTGCTGGGAAAATAGTCATGCCAATGCACTGTAATAGTTCTGTTTCTGTCTATTATTATTCAAGTTTGTAAAGTGATCATGATTTTTGATATGTGTTGCATGGAATGATTGATTACCCCCCACTCCTCATCCCCTATAAGAGGTAATGTTATTTTGTTAGCTCAAAGCTAACTTTTGTCATTTATAAGCTCAAAGGTAAATTTATAGGAGTGGAAAAATAAATTTGTAGAATCTATTTATCTTTATGTATCCACAGGTAAAAGACATTAGATTCAGAGTGCACTCTAATCATGAGGAAAGACAATGTAGGAAGAAGTTATTTATAACATTTTATAGTGATTGTTTTCTTAATGCAGATTTGTGATTATTTATTATTTCACTACATTCTAAATGAAGGTTTTGGGGTTTTTAGCCATTTAGAGGATAATGACAAAGACATCTCAGTGAATGAAGGAACACAGTTCAGGATACAACTCTAAGAGATAGCAGCTAGGGTTGTGGGACAGTCTCTTTGTTAGGCATTTCTGTTTTGTGAAGGATTTTGTGATTTTGATATCTTTCTTTGCTTCAATAAAGAACAAAATACAATGATGTGAAGTTTACAAAAAAGAAGAAAGAAAAATAATGTTCTTCAATTAGGATAGACTATTTTAGTGTTTCAAAATCAAAACATTTGATTTCATCTTTATTTTTTGTTTACAGTATTATGTACACAGTTGTTAAAATTTTAGTTTTAATTGAGAGATGGGATATTTCAATGCTATTAAGTCCTTAACTTCTTCCTTGCTCCTTCTCCTCCAAAAAACGTTGGAAGAAGTGATGTTCTTTCATTTTCAAAGAAATATGCTTCCCAATCTGAAGTATATACTTTTTTAAATATCAGATCTACTACTGAGTTGCATAAAATCATAACAGATTTTTGTGTGGACTAAGATTGGTGATCATGCATTTGCTGAAATAGAATGACTCATTTTCAGGAATAGATAAAGCCATTATACTGCCTGGAACACACTTGGTGCTGTCTGACTTTTACTTTTCAATTGCACCATACATTATTTAACAGTTTTTCTCTTAAGATCTTCATACTTTCTGTGTTTTTTCAAGAATAAAAAGCTATCATACAGTGATTGTCATGAAGATAATATTTGAGGAAAACTTGTGATATGTAAGGATTTTTTTTTCAAAACTGGACTCAAAATCATTCTAAATGCTGTGCCCCCAAGTGTATACATTTGCCTTGAGTCTTGAGCTGTGGTTGGATAGGCCAAAAATACATAGAGGCTGCAGAAGTGTAGGGTTTCACTATTCAGCATGGTCTGTACCATGGTGACTCAGGCATATGTCCTGTGGAACAATCTGAAACAGGGTCCCCCTCCATCATCATGAGGTGACCAATTTCCTAAACAATTGTATAGAAGCTAGTGATATTGTTGTCAAAGCTAGTACCACTAATAGTCCCTTCTTAAGTCATGGTGTGATTTTTTGGGGTTGGCCTGTGTGGAAGCAGGAGTTGGGATTGATGGCCATTTCTAGCTTGCGGTATTCTATGATCTGTGATTCTAAATCTGTGAGATGTTGATACCTCGTGGTTTACATTAGGCTGCTTTGAGAACACCTACCAGAGTAGTTTTCAGAGAATCAGAAGAAGAGGTATATGTATTTTTAAAAATACTGAAACTATTTCAAGTAGAGAGTCAGAATAAAACTGTATGGGCTGTGAACAAACCTTACATATTTGATGTTTTGTTATCAACTTCAAAGAACCTAAGGAGAAAGGCAGCAATTTTAATAGGACTTCAGCCTTTATAAGTTAATTCTTCAGTTTAGGCTTTATATGGTCTTCATAACCATACTGAATTTTATTTCATGTGAAGTGGCAATATCCCTGCCACCAGGGGATGATTGTGTGGTATTTCTGGACCATGCTGAAGCATGCTCTCTACTCAGTTTTTAGTTTTGAATTGATGGCAAGTAAGACTGAAAATGACAAAAAGTTGAAAAACTAGAGTAATTTATTTAAGGCTAAGTGATGTATTTACTAATACACCATGCTTCAAATTCAGTTGAACACAAATTTCTTGTGTTTTACTTGACTCTGGATATCATCATATTGGTATTATTTTATGTTGTCCTTTAGATTGCATTTGAGTACACTTTGTGTGCATGGAGGTCACACTAATGTGTAAGTGAAGTATGGTTGTATGGTGTCCTAGGTTATAATGTAAAATATGCCAGAAGGTTTGTATTCTATCTCCATCTTCATGAACTGTTGAAACCAGGAGGGGCAGTGTTTTCCTTGCCTCC